>QEPC01011125.1:742042-771039 GCA_003113815.1 Sphenodon punctatus
GGGGGGGGGGGGGGGGGGGGGGGGGGGGGGGAAGAGCGCCAGTGGTTGCCTCCCCCTCCATCCTCCCCAGCCTGTAGCCCAGCAACTAACCTGGCCGGTGGTGGAGCAGTTCTGGCAGCACAGCAAAAGCCTGGTGCATCGGGCCTTCCTCTGCAGGCACGGCCTAATGGCATCGCAGTCCTGCAGCTGCAACGCGCCAGATTTGGGCTCTGCTGCCAGAGCCGCTCCACCGCCAATCAAGTGACTTGTCCCCCGGGATCTTCAACTCACCTGGCCTGCCAGGCAGCAGTGAAATCTCAGCCTCCCTGTTGCTGGGCAGGCCGGGTGATTCCTCCCTCTTCTCAGGCTGCCTCTTGTTCCCACTGGGATGGGGAGTTTGTGTCTCGGATTGCCTTCGCCCACACCCTCCCTTGCTCACGGTCCCTCCGTCTTCTTCCTCTCCCTCTGCAAACTTACCCAGCTGGGAATTTCTTCCTGGGGCAGAATCTCCTCCCTCACACACCAGAGGAAAATTCTGTGTGGCAGGGGTGGGGTGGGAGAGAGGAGAGAGAAAGAATCCATGCCAGGAAGATATTCTTGTGTGAAATCCATGCATCAAAGTCACACATTTGACTCAGGCCCTTGTATATGCCCACCCAAGAGCTTTGCTCCTCCTACACCACCCTCACCCGCCCCAATGGCTCCTGCTCCCAGGAATGTCTTCACCAGGGTGGAAGTCTCTTCCTGAATAAATTCAATTTTCTCCCTCATGACCTTCAAAATCCTCCTAAAAAGCGTAACTCTTCTATCAGGCCTCCCCTAGCATGGCTATTCACTGATGCTGTCCTTTCACAGAAGAGAAGGGGATGCAGAGCAACTATGTTAAGCATGTGTACCTGCAACTTCCTGAATGTATCCCTGCCTCTATGTTCCCGTTTCCCTTGCCTCCCACATCTCATCTTTCCTAAATTGTAAGCCTCTCAGGGTTGGGACCTGTCTCTAATTATGATTGTACATTGCCACATAAATTGATGGCACCCTATTTATAGCAACAGTAAGACAACATAAGGCGAAGCATCAGTGAAGCTATCTGTGGGGCTGAGGCAATAGGGAATCTGTGAGGTCCGAAAGCTTGCATACCTTCACCAACTATAGTTGGTTGAATAAAAAGGTACTACTTGGACTCTAGCCTATACTTGGGACCAACATGGTAACTTTACTTTCTCTAAACTGCAACAGGGAAAGTCTCACCAGGAAGGTAGTTTTTTAGGAGAGATCTGAACATCTAGAAGGAGAGACCAGCCTGTGTTTAGGGAGGAAGTTCCAGGTGAAGGGATACCATGGGAAAAGCGGAAAAGACTGTTTAGAACAGAAGAGATACTGGGGTGGACGAGGACAATGGACAGAAAAAATAGGGAGATTTCAAGCATTCAGTTTAAGCTATATTATAGGCCCCAACCAGATTTCACACTGTGCCTCCACAGCAGCTGAACATAGGACTGAATCACAGAAATTTGGAGTCAGAAGTTAGGTCATCTGAACCATCCTCCCAACTACCAATGAGAGTATCTGTAGACTATTCTACTGTATGTTTTGTGCCTTCGCCAGTTATAAATACCAAGTGACTCAACCAGTGTGGTTTCTACCACTTCCCTTGATTGAGAAATTATCTATCTAAAATTTCAAGTCTAATATTAAATCAGGAAAATATTCACCAATATTCAGACACAATTTTCCCTTTTCTCCATCATTACTACCACTTATAGTCTAGCATCTTTGTCCATCACTCTGTATCGCTAGAATAGATCATAAAATGAAAGCAGTAAAAGATGCATGAGACACATAATAAAACACTCAAGATCAACAAACCAATAATTGTAGCCAAACATATATACATATCTCTGAAATATCAAGGAAAAATCTAGTTCTGCACATTGCTGGAAATTTGCATGCATTCAACACATTTATGAAACCACCATGACAAATATATGACAACAATGACTAATCATGCAACCATCCCTGGCATCTATGTCTTTCTTTATTCCTCATTGATGTATGTTACAAAGCAACTCATCTTTCAAGTTCCTCATTTTGATTATAAATTCTTGCAGCATTACCCTACTCTCAGTTTCCTCAACAAAGCCTGTGATCATCCTGTTAACATGACAATGGATACAAATTGGGTACTTTTTACACACAGGGGTTTTGTTTTTGTTTTGTTGTTGTTCCTTTGTTTTTGTTTTTAAAAGATGTTCATATCTATTTTTTTTCCCTTTTAATTTATGGTAATGATGAATTACTTATTAGTTTATAGTACTGATGAACAATTTGACAAATCTTTTAAATGAAGCAAAGCTATATAAGAATGCCTCTTCACTGAAACAGAAGGTAGAGTACAGTTAACGGAATCAAAGCTTCCAATATGCCTCAATCCTGAGCCTTGATAGGAAGAATAGAAATACAAACAAAAATTGCTTTATTCTGAACACATTTGGGTCCAGATCATGGGCGATACGAACTATTTATAAAACAGTTGTTAGGACAATGGGTTTCCAATATTAATATGCCAACCAATGTTATCTGTATTAAGAAAACATTTTATTAGCTGCACTTATTCTTTGAAGAAATTGCTTTTTCTTCCTTGCCCTGTGAGAATGATTTAATTCAAGTAACCATTTCCCTACAAACATCATGCAATTCCTGTTTACTGAAATTTGCTCTTCCTGTTCAATGACCCCACCTCTGATCCAAGAATAAAACCCTATATGCTTTTTTCTTTAGAAGAGACCACTGAGTTGGGGGGGGGGGGGGAAGAGTAAGTTGATAATGGAATGAGTGGGATGATTAAGGGTGGAATGAGTGGGATGATTAAGGGTGGAATGAGTGGGATGATTAAGGGTGGAAACCAACAGAATGTACGACTGTTTTGGAGCCATACAACAGCTAAGGATCTGGCCAGAATATTCTTGGTAGCATTCAAATAGAAATAAAAATATCTTCAAAATGTAACTTCTATCCATACCTTACAAAGCTACCATGGCAGTTTAATAAGTTACACATTTTAATAGCAATCTCCAAGTTATAAACGAAATCTCTGCATTGGGGAAAAGAGGCTGCATTCACAAGAGATAAAAAAACCAACCAACTGCTTCCCCCTTAAATTGTTTAACCATCTAGCTACGTACCTCCTGTGCATTGCTTATAATGTGTGAAGGACACTTCTGTCACTTTCACCCCTCCACCCTCAGAGAAGACACATGCTTCTGAGAATAACCCCATTGTTGCGCAGGAGATTAAAATAGGGGAGTGAAACTGACACCAGATAAGTCTACCAGACTCATTGAGACTAGAGCTGCAGTAGATAGCACATGTGCTACCCATGGCTAATATCAATATTTTCAGGCATCTAATGGTGCCCCAAAATGCAGGTATTACTGGAGTTATATTACGGATTCCAGCACCCATGGCTCCCCAGGCTGGCTCATCTCATTGTCAGGCTGCTGCTCGCTGCTCCCTGTTACTCCCCAGCACATGCGCTACATGGCTGAGCTGGGGACTTCCCTGCTTGGCTTTTTCTGAGCAAGGAGGGGAAGCAAGGAGGCCTGTTTCCATCTCTTGCAAGCACCCCTCTAATGGGTCCCCCATTGCTAAAGGCACCCAAAATGGGGGTGCACACAGGACCCATGCACACCCCTGATATGGGTCCCCCTGAAAACCCATGGGGGAGGTGTATGCAGGTGGCAAGAGGTCTTCTCACTGCCACTCCCCCCCTCCCCTTCCTGCTCAGAAAAGGTCCAGTAGCACACAGGCTGGGGAGAAGCAGGGAGCAGCAACTGGACCAGAGGAGTCAGGGGCATCGCTACCATAGGAACAGGAGAGACATTGTCCCGAGGTCCAAGTGTGGTGGGGGTTTTTTGGAGGGGGGGAGCGGGGAAGAAAAGAAGAGAAATCCTGTCCTGTTGTGGTGAGTCAGCCTGAAGAGTCGGGTATCAATTGGTGTCCAAACGTAACTGGGGTGAGTGGGGCACGCAACTTGGAGGGTACCTGGTTGGAGCTCTAATTGATACACATGGGGCAGTCTTGCAGCACCCTGTTCTTAGTTGTGATTGCTATCCTGATCATTAGCACAGCAGCACCTGAGACAAAATTCAAAGCCAGAGGATAAGCTACGGTACAACTGTATCCTTTTGTTTTAGTTGCCTGTCAGTTTTATTTTAATTTTATTACGTTTATTTACAGGATGCCCTAGTATTGTTCTTGGCTGTCCTGTGATTTTTGTTATGTGTATAATGTTTTACTATGGTCAATGACCAAACAATAAATTCTACATTACAACAACTGTTCTCTTCAGTAAAAAATTTAAAATGCGAGAGAAGATGCTCTTGTGAATGTGTCCAACAGCAGCAGCAGAGAATGAGCAGCTCCTATGGGATAACACGCAGCAAGTTTTAATGCAGTAATTAAAGAGTCGGGAGAAAAGGCTCGTGTGAATGCAGTCTTAGTCATTTCAGTTTAATTCCGTCAACATCTCTCTATGCATAAAATAAAACTATGATAGCTATTTTTGAGTTTTCTAGGTTGGTCAAGGTATCTGCAGTAGCATATACCTTTTAAGTACTGACTACAGCCAGATTTTGCAATATTCATAATCCAATCTTCCCAGTAAAATCCACACATGAAAGAAATGACTCTGACTGTTCTCAGAAACAAACATTCTGCAAATTTCACCAAGGTAAGGGTCAGCACCACTCCTAACATGACAGATGCCAACCAACAATTGCTGATTTGGATATCCTGTAATCTTTTATTTCATACTGGAAAAGGAAATTCTCACCTTTTCATTGCATACTGGCACTACAAGCACCTAACAGTGACAAAGTACTAACACTTTACAAGTAAAGAGATCCAAAACGATCGGTTTTATTAACATCTATAGCTACTGAACAGACTAGGCTGCAGCAAGTGTCCTGAAAAGCTTTAAAGAATGTATAACAAAACGTAAGATCCTTTCATATAATCATAGAACTGGAAGGTACGACAAGCATCATTGATCTGCACCAAGAAGATCCTGCTTGGTGCAGGATCTGCCATACCTAGATCATCCCAGACATATGTTCATCCAGCCTCTTCTTTAAAACCTCCAGTGATGTATATCCAACTTCATTGGGTACCCATTCAATTGCCTATCTACAAAGGCGGGGATTTTTGCCTAATGTTCAGACTAAATCTTCCTTTCCTACAGCTTGTACTCATTATCTCTTGTCCTGTCTTCCACAGCAAGAGAACACAATTATTTTTCTGTATGACATCCTTTCAAATATTCAGAGACTTATTATATCCCACCTTAGTCATCTTTTCTTCATACCCAAATCCTTCAACCTTTCCTTCATCTTTGCTACTCTCCTCTGCACCATCTCCAACTTTTCTATGTCCTTTTTAAAATGGGGTGCCCAAGAACTAAATGCAGAGCTGAATGAAGTGGCAAAATGACTTCTCATGTCTTGCACAGAATGCTAGTCCAAGATGGCATTAGCCTTCTTTACAAGAGCATCACACTACCGACTTGTGTTCAGTTGGTGATCCCCAGTTATTCCTAGATCTCTCTCTGCTATGCTACTACCAATCCAGTTATCCCCTATTTTGTATTCATGCATTTGGTTTTGGTGCATAGGCTTACATTTCTCTTTATTGAATTTCATTTTTTTGTTTACACCCAAGTTCTCCAATTTGGCAAGATCATTTTGAACTTTTCTCCTATCCTCCAAAGTCTTAATTTCTCCCAAGTTGTGTGTCATCAGCAAATTTCAAAAAATATACTCTATTCATTCATCTAAGCCATTAATAAAAACCCTTATCACCACCTCCAAAATCAATCTCCGTAGAACCCTCCTTGAGAGCGCCTCCCTGTCATTGACCCATTAATTACTACTCTGCTTTTGTTCATTCCACCAGTTACTTAACCACCTTATGTTCATTCCATCTAGGTCATCTAATCAAATGTGGAATGATGTCAAAAACCTTGCTGAAATCCAAGTTAATTATATCTACTACACCAAATCCCCTTATCCACCAAACTAATTATCCTGTTGAAGAAGGAGATTTAAGTTGGTACGGCTTAATCTGCTCTGGATAAACCTATGCTGGGTGCTAGGAATCCACCTTTTCAACTCAGGTCTTGTCCAGAAAAGCTTTAGCAATGCAACACTCTGCACACATTTGTGCTAGTACTTTATTGCCCATCATTCCAAAGAAAAGTGAGCACACTACTGGTCTATAACAATTAACTTGATCAAGTGTAGAGTTCTTTTCTCTAAGGCAGCTGCAAAATTGTTCCAGAGCAGTGCATCCACATGGTTCATTGCTCTAGAGCAACAAGACAGTAATCACACAAACTGTGACACGACAATGCTCCAGACTGCTCAAGTTTGTTTAAACAAGCCTCCAATCTGTGGGAACTCCCACAGTAGCAACACACACTATATACCAGGGATGCTACCAAGCTATGTGTATGATTGGTTTCTCTGACTCATGTTTGATATATTTCACTGAAAGCTAAAAGACAGGTTAATAAAGGTATACACTATTTACATGAGATTCCTTTCTTCCCCTAGATCTCATTTGTACATAATATACATACCCACTCACTTAATCCTCCATCTTCAAAGTGGGTCTCTATGACCCCCAAGGCTACTAAAAAAATCATAAGACTGTTTTGGCAAGCCTGAACCACTCCTCCCCCCCCCATGTATTCCTCAGGAAGTGTGAGGTCAACTGTCCTGTGTTGTTTCATGTTCCTCCCCCCTCCCCATTATTTTTTTTAAAAAACTGAGGGTTTTTATCATTTCATCATCAGGGGTACTTTCGACCCCCAATGTAAGTCAATGGGGAAATGAAAGCACTATACACTCTTTGCACTTGGGGTCATGTTGATGACATGTGACATGTTGATGACAACATGACAAAATACATGTGTCTTTTAAAGAAATGAAACTTAACCCAGCACCTGCTCTCCTAATTAAAACCCTCAATGGAGGGTGAAGGACAAAATGTAGCACTTAGTTTGAGTTCACAAAGGTCGTTGGTGGTGTGTTTAGGGAAAAAAACATCATAAACTGCTTTGGGGGATTCCACTGACACCCCACCCCGGTGAAAAAGTCAACTTACCAACTTCTAGTGTTCCTTATCTTTACACAGCAGTTAAGAACTATTTAGAGTGAACTCTTGACACTGTTTTTTAAAATCACAGCCATTAGCAGCTTTGTGTTGGAAAGATACCTATTCATTCTGCATGGGGGGGGGGGGGGAAATAACCCCTGCATTTACTATGAAGTTTGGAGCTCACTTGAAAACAATGAAGCCCTGCAACTCTTTACAGAGGAGGTGGGGTTGATACATGCAACCAAATGATGTCTACATACACCTCCAAAAGAATGGGCAGGCAGCGGCCCTTGATTGTATTTTCAAATATAGTAGACATTGCGTGCTTCAACGCATACATAGTTTGGTCCTTGGCCTTTCCTATGTTGAAATCAGGAACACTAAAGAGACGTCACTTCCTCCTAGAATTGTCTAGAGAGAGGATAAAACCCTGTATTGAGGCAAGAAACATTGCTAGTTTGCCAGGAACATCAAGAAGGCTTCCTTCTGCTGTGGTAGGTGTTCCACCAGATAATAGAAAAAGGGGCAGGTGCCACATCTGCGCAAAAGCAGGGGACAGGAAATCTCAGCAGCGCTGTGCTACCTGCAAACCCTTTGTATGTTCCCCACACTCAATTGTAAATTGCCGTATGTATGCAAATGCACCAGACAGTTAATTTTTTTTAATCAAGATTGTGTTTATATGTTGTACTTATATATTTATGTTGAATTTATAGATTGGTATTTTAAAGTTCTATTTTAAGTTCGTGCAAAAAAGTTGGAGGGGGTCAACATTACCCCCTGTACCATTTTTGTTAGTTGTACTGCTTTACATTAGGGGTCATGGTGACCCCTAATACCATGGCGGTTTGTTCTAGATTTCTGTTTTTCAGTTGTTATACTAATAAAGTTTGAATTATTTTTTTCTTACTCTGGAGTCCATTTCAAATCAATCACATTCATTATTTTTCAGCTATTTATTAATGGGGGTTGTTTACACCCCGATACAGTTATTAGTCACTCGGTTTCTCAGGCGAAGGATTAAATCACAATGTACTAAAAGGAGCACATCTTTTTTGTTTCCTTCATGATAAGCCCCACGAGCATATACATTTAACAAGTGTTGTTTACAGTCATCATGAAAGCTCCTCAAGGGAACTCTACTAAATTAAAGCACCACAAGAACAGCTATACCAGGCCAGACCAACAGCCCATCAAGCCCAGCATCCTGTCAGCAATAGTGGATACTTTTGGTTATTTCATAGAAGTTCCCAACAGGTCGTAATGGGATGATTCATTCCCTGCAGTTCACTCCCAGCTCCCAACAGTCAGCGGTCGCATCCCCCAATCTACTTGATTAGTAGTCATTTATGGACCTATCCTCCAAAAATTTACCAAACTCTTGTTTAATCCCAACTACGCTTCTGGCTTTCACAACATCCTCTAAAGTTCCACAAATTAATTGTGCATTGAGTGAAAAAGTACTGTTTTAAATCTGCTGCCAGTCAGTTTAATGGAGTGCTCCCTGTTTCTAGCACTATTTGAGTCCCACTTAGAAGTAACACCCAACTTACTTGACACGCTGCAGGAGGTCCCACAGTGCAAAGCTTTTGGATGCAGTGTCCAAAGCCAAGCAAATGATTCTCTCATTTTTCTTTCAAGTTTGTCACACTTTAAAAGCCCAATAGGTGGGGGTCAAATTGACCCCAGAGGGGTCCCAAAGAGTTAATAAAAGCAAACTTCTACCACTTCATCCTCCATGTATTCCTCAACCATAATGGGCTCAATTGCCCTGTGGTGTTTCATGCTCTCCCCCCACATGTAATTTTTTTTTTATTTAAGGTACATACTCTGATGCTGTTGGGGCCAGTTTGACCCCAATTGCATTGGACAGGAAACTGAAATTACTATGCGCCTAGGGTGCTGGGAGTAATATTGACCCCCAAAACGCTGTTAAAATGGCTTATTTTTTATTTTTTTTAAATGTTTAAAATCAGAATCTGTTCTTCCCATCTGTTGTGAGAAAGGAGGAAATAGAAAAATAATACAGCATTGTGTCTGTTTTCATAACTAACATTTTTGTGTGTACAAAAATATCATGAAAAGTGCATTTGGGGGTCTATTATACCCCAAACTAAAGAAACCAATTTACAAACATAGTATTGTATATTTTTAGCAGTTATCACCTTCCTGGTGTCAATCTTCAAAACTTTTTTTTTTACATCATAGCTGCTTGCAGAGTTCATGTTGAAGAATACTTACCAGTCAGCAACATGGAGTGGTTTCCACCCCTCCCTTTACTTGCTAAGTGATCCTTTTGTCAGTAAGGTTCAACACCTGTTTGCAAGGCAGATCAGGAGACTGGAGCCACTTCAGAGGAATACAAAGATAATTAGATAGAATCACTAATTGCTTGATAAACACTTAGATACTTAGCACCCCAGTTGAAAGCTCAGCTTTCCAATTGTATTGTTAGTTTGCAGAGCAGTTAAATTGCCTGCATATTTTAGGATTAACCTTATTAACCCTTGATTAACCTTCTTAAATTGTCTGCATTTTTCATTTGGTTGAAAATGTTACTTTTGCAGTGTGTTCATATTTCATGTCCCAAACAATGGGCATCTACATATTCTGCCCTAAGTGATGTAGGGGTAATATTTTCAGAGAAGCTTTGTTCCTCTGTCTATGGTTTCTATATTTCTATATTTATGTATTATGCCTTATGTTGATGCATTTGTTCATGTATTTATGTATTTTAATTATGAAGTGGGCATGGCATAAGCTAATATCAAATAACGTTTATTCCCCAAAAATGGTGGGGTCAATTAGACCCCGCTGCCATTGCTGTGTAGTTGGTGTTGTTACCATCGTGGGGTATTATTGACCCCATTTCCTTCTGTGTTGTTCCTATTCCTGTCCTCCCCATGACAAATCTTGATGAAGTGTGACTATTTCTAGACAGCTGGTGTCAATTTCAAATTAACCCCGTTTTTTTAAAATTATGGCTTAATTGGAGCCTGTTTGAACCAATGACCAGATTAGTACAGTGGAACTTTTCAGCTTGCTAGGGTTATGGTTCCCACCCACCGCAACAGTAAATGTAGACAGAAATGAACTTTTCCTACCTAAAGTTTCATTTGATAAGACTGCATATACTATTGGAAAAAGTTTAATCCAACATTTTCTCTGCCCAGTAATCTGATCTTCTACTAGAACAAGGGTTTGTATACCTATGAAGGTTTGCACCAACTCACGGCAAAGTGGTAAACCTCTCATTCAGGCACACTGCAGCAACCAAAACAAAATCTAACAGCTCTTGATACTACCACCAAACCTACACTCCCTCAGTTCATCTCTCCTTCTCCAGTAACAGACCCGGTATCATCATCTGATGCTGCTTTAGATAGTTAGAAGCATTGGCTGACAGCCATCATTCTTGTCAGTGCACTTTCTGTCTAATGTGCTCTAAAAGCAGCAATGAAAATGACTAGTTTTTTTAAATTTTACCATACTTCTTGGAAAGCTATCAGCAGCAAGAGGCAAGATACTATTCAGATTCAGAAAGTTAAATTCAAAGCTATGCAAGCTATAAATTGACACCCAGCTATACCTCTCTTTTTTTTTAACAAACCCAGACCCTGCAGCCTCCGTGCTTACTCAATGTCTGATGGCTGTGGGGGATTGGATGAGGGCTAATCGACTCAAGCTGAATCCCAACAAGACAGAGGTGATGCTGGTGGATAAGGTGATGGAGTTAACGGCCCCCATCATTGATGGGGTCTGTCCTCCATTGGTTCCCCAAGTGCGGAGTCTGGCGGTACTCCTCGATGTGCAGCTCCGCCTGGATGCTCAGGTGGAAGCTGTAGTTGCCTTTCACCAACTACACCTCATCTGCCGACTTAGACCATATGTTTCAGAGTGCACCCTGGCCACCATCATCCATGCTTTCGTCACCTCGAGACTAAACTATGGTAACACACTCTACGTGGGGCTACCCATAGTGATGGCCCGGAAGCTGCAGCTGGTGCAGAATGCGGCGGCCCGTCTTTTGGTGGAACTGGGCCACCGGGAGCACATTACACCAGTGCTCTGTTCTCTGCATTGGCTGCCGATAGTCTTCCAAGCCCGATTCAGGGTGTTGGTTTTAACCTATAAAGCCCTAAACGGTCTGGGCCCTGTCTATCTGCAGGACCGCCTCACACACACACACCCCCGCCGATACTGGACCGGCCCCTGTGGTCATCGGGGGATGTCCTTCTTGTGGTCCCCCGAGTCTTCCAGGGGGCCACGCAGGGGAGGGCATTCTTGATGACTGCACCAAGGCTGTGGAACTCCCTTCCAGTGGGGATGCATCTGGTCCCGGACCTTACCTCCTTTTGAACAAGCTGTAAGACTTGGCTGTTCTATCAGGTGTTTGGCAGGGGAGATGGGTAGAGGGGGGAAGTGGTATGTTTTTATAATTTTATGGTTTTATAATTGTTGATTGATGTTGTTGTAAACCGCCCCGAGCTGCCTGTGGCAGGAGGGGCGGGATATTAAATCTTTTAATTAATAAATAAATAAATAAATTTGTAGTTCACATATGCATCCATTCACTAAACTCTGGTGTCTAAGGGAAGTTAGTCTATTCAATCTATGGTAAACTCCAAGTGAGTCTTCTAGGTGACTCAAAGCTTGGAAAAGAAATGTTCATATTATGTCAAGCAAAGAGTCAGTAATCAAGATTGTAATTAAGATTTGTAACTTCCTTTATTTGGCTGATTGAAGTATACGTTCACCAAGCTGTTTTGAGTATATGTGGTATAAGAAAGACAACTAAGAAAGATGTATTTTTATAACAAGTTTGTATGCCTTTAATACATTATACTATTTTTGTTTGTTGTATGAAATTTGACCCATACGGGTCGTAAATAAAATCAATCAATCACTAAACTCTGCTCTACCACCATGCCTACTAGAAATCAGTTTTATTAGTGTCAAGAAGATTTTTAACAGAATCCTAAAATCATAAAAGGTAAAAGGTTTTATGGACTAGAAAAATAAGTTTTAGAATGTTATCTACAAAGTTCAATTATTTCACACTGCCAAGATACCTTTCCAGGATTTTAAATGAACTCTATATGGTTCAAAATATGAAGGTTTATACAAATAATCAATATATTTTATTGCAGAGCAGAGTTCTGCTATAAAAGGAGTCCTTATTTAGAAGAACATAATGCTTTATTGCAGCATTTTACATGGTGTCACTAGATAAACTCAAGTGGCAAATTTGTAGCTACTGCTAAGAGCAGGTTTGGTTTCCAATGTATAAAAGAGAGCATTTTGTCACAGAAGTGTTTTTTTTAAAAAACTCAAAGTTTATATATGCTCTAACAATATTATCAATTTTTATTAATTATTATTATTATTATTATTATTATTATTATTTCAAAATCCCATATTACAGATCATGTGTTATTACTTTACATGTGAAAAAATATATACAAATATCAAACATGCCTTTCACAAAAGAGCTAAATATTCAAGTGCTATTAATTCATACCTCTCAAATATTGCATATTTTCCACACAGAGCGTTTTGGATCTCTGTCACAGAACGCACTGCATAATTGGTCCTTAGAAATAGTTTTTCTGAACCTGCCATTAACTAAATGCAGGAAATTTTTCTTCCGAGTCCATATGTTTTGTAGCATTCTATTACTATCTATTGATACACTTCTTACATTTATTATATGGCTAACAGCTGTGAATTTAAGTAGACTTCAAATAAGAAACAAAAAACAGTTTTTCAACTCAGAAGTGTGGTGAGCTCTTCTCCTACTGTGTCAATCTGGGACATTCCACACATACTTCTAATGTAATTTTTAACAAATATGTTTCCTGGATAAACAAAATACTTCAGTTAGATGGTGAGAACATTGCATGCCAGTATACTTCACAGCGAATGACATCTATAAAATGTAGCAGTACATTTTTTTTATTTTTATTTTTAAATAGCAACCCTACTAGTTCAATAAGAAAAAACTCCAAGACTCAAAGTCTCAACTACATTTTCCGAGTAGTAAGAGGCACACAGTTCACCTCCCATCACCCAAAAAGCTTTTGATGCATTAGTTTTCAACTCAAGGGAAGATTGAATAACAGCAATGGCTTAAATCCAGCCTACAGTTTTGGCAGCTGCAACCTAATTATTCACCCACTTGCAATTCTCTCTCCACTATATACACACGCATTCAAATAATTCAGTGATAAAATTATTCATTTTAAAAAGGTCTCGTAAACCTAACATACTATCAGGCATAGAATGACTAACTTACTAAAAAAAAAAAAAAAAAAAGCCAGATCAACTACAGTTCCTAGATCTGCTGTCAAATTTGGCAAGCCAGATTTCAAAAAAAATAAGACGACAACCAATAGGTAGACAAACTGATAGCCTTTTCAGTATTTGTAGAGCAAGCTCTAGTTATTTAACTTGTGAAGATAATTCCATTTAAAATTCAGGTCACATCAAGGACATGGAAGATCTAAGTAAATTTGATAAATTAGAACTATTCCTATATTTTATAATTTAAAGAACTAAGACCACTTTCACACCACACATATTTTGGCTGCGGGAGGGAATGTGCAAGCCACAATATGCATCTGAAAGCCTCCTGCCCCCAACACGGCTTTGCCGGCGAACACACGCAGAGAGACAGAGCAGGATTTCCTACTCTGTATCTCTGTGTGTGTTTGCCAGCAAAGTCGTGCGGGGGGGGCTTTCAGACCGGCTGAACATGGTGCATATTCTGGCCTGCACATTCCCTCCCACAGGCAAAATATGTGCAGGGGGTAAGGTGTGAAAGTAGTCTAAATCTGGCCACCAAATTCTTGAAAGTTTTATAATGACTATTTATTTACCAATAAGTAGCCCAAACTTGTAGGGATGATATCAGAAAGGTTACGGCACAAAATGAGCTAAGGCTAGTGAGGGATGTTAAAAGAACCAAAAAGGTCATGTTTCTGGAAGAATAAGGAAGTGACAGGTCCACTGCTTAGTGAAGACAGTGAAATGTTAGACGAAGTAATGGCAAAACTTCCCAATTCCTATTTTGCCTCAGTCTTAACAAAAAACGTAACATGGCAAGAGATGTAGGACTGATGACTCCGAGGAGGGGGAATTGTAGGCCAGAATAGATAGAGAAGTAGTGAGAGAATATCTGTCTACCTTGGAAGAATTTAGTCTTCAAGGATGGATGAATTTCACCCTAGGATAGCAAAAGAACTTGATGAAGTACTCTCAGAAGCTCTAGTAATCATACTCAAGAACTCTCAGGAAAGAGGTATGGTGCCAGAACACTGGAGGAAAACAGTGTCCCTGTCTTCCAAAAAGAAACACAAACACAAAGGCAGGAAGGCAGAGGAAGAGCTGGGAAATTACAAATCAGTCAAAAACTGGGAAGATACTAGAACAGATTATACAAGTACTTTGCTGACAGCACAGTGATTACTTGTAGCCAGCATGGATCTGTCAGAACAAGTCATTCTAGACACTGTCTCCTCCTTTGACAGAGAAACTAGTTTAGTGAATGAGGCGAATTCTGTGGACATATCTTAACTTCAGCAGAATGTCTTACAAAGTTTTACATGAGATCCTTGTTGACAAGCCACACAGTGTGGGCTGGAAGAAAATTAAACAAAGTTGATTCACAGCTGGCTGACTAAATTTCAACTACAATGGTTCACCATCAAACTGGAAAGGTATGGAATGGATCTTTTCGACAAACTGAATACTAACAAGTCACCAAGGTCAGATGGCATTCACCCCAGAGTTCTGAAGGAACTCAAATATGAAACCGCAGACCTACGGTTAGTAAATTGTAACCTGTCACTAAAATCTGCCACTGTACGCAAGAACTGGAGGGTGGCAAGTGTTACCCTGATATTTAAAAAGGGATCCCGAGACGATCCTGTAAACTACAGACCAGTAAGCTTGACGTCTGTGCCGGGCAAAATGGTGGAAACCATTATTAAGGACAGAATTACAGGGCATGTTGACAAACATGGCTTAATGGGGAAGAGTCAACAGGGATTTAGTAAAGGTAAGTCATGCCTCACTAACCTGTTGGAATTCTTTGAGGGTGTAAATAAGCATGTGGACAAGGGAGACCCAGTAGATATAGTGTACCTGGATTTCCAGAAAGCATTTGATAAGGTCCCTCATGAGAGACTCTTGAGAAAATTAAAAAGTCATGGGATAGGAGGTAGTGTCTTACTATGGATCAGAAACTGGTTAAAAGATAGAAAGCAAAGGGTAGGACTAAATGGTCAGTTTTCACAATGGAGAGATGTAAAAAGTGGTGTGCCTCAGGGATCTGTATTGGGACCGGTGCTGTTTAATGTATTCATTAATGATTTGGAAAAGGGTGTTAAGAGTGAGGTGATCAAATTTGCAGACGACACCAAGTTATTCAAGGTAGTTAAAACACGAGCAGACTGTGAGGAACTGCAACAGGATCTTACGACACTGGGTGCCTGGGCATCTAAATGGCAAATGAGATTTAATGTGGACAAGTGCAAAGTGATGCACGTAGGGAAAAATAATCCAAACTATGCGTACACAATGCTGGGTACTAAGCTAGGAGTTACCACTCAGGAAAAGGATCTGGGGGTGGTTGTGGACAATACAATGAAATCCACAGCGCAGTGCGCAGCAGCAGTCAAAAAAGCAAACAGAATGTTAGGAATTATTTGGAAGGGGATAGAGAATAAAACTGAGGATGTCATAATGCCTCTATACAAATCAATGGTGCGACCGCACCTCGAATATTGTGTGCAGTTCTGGTCGCCCCATCTCAAAAAAGACATAGCTGAACTAGAAAAGGTACAGAGAAGGGCAACAAAAATGATCAAGGGCATGGAAGGGCTCCCGTATGAGGAGAGGCTTGGTAGGTTGGGGCTCTTCAGTTTGGAGAAGAGACGACTGAGAGGAGATATGATAGAGGTCTATAAAATCATGAGTGGTGTGGAACTAATAAACAAGGAGCAGTTATTTACCCTCTCAGCTAGTACTAGAACTAGGGGACACTCCATGAAACTCATGGGTGGCAAGTTTAAAACAAATAAAAGAAAATATTTTTTCACTCAGCGTATAATTGGTTTGTGGAATCTACTGCCAGAGGCTATGGTAAGGGCCAGTACTATAGCTGAGTTTAAAAGAAGTTTGGACAAGTTTCTGGAAGATAGATCCATTAGCCAGACAGGATTGGGGAACATGACAGGAGCTGGGGGAAAACAACAGGGAATGGATCTCCCATTGTGACCTGTTGAGTGCTTCTCCCAAGCCACCGTGATTGGCCACTGTCAGAGACAGGATGCTGGGCTAGAAGGACCATTGGTCTGATCCAGTATGGCACTTCTTGTGTTCTTATGGATTCTACAGGACGCTGTTGTGGGTCTGGTGCTATTCAGTAACTTTATTAAAGACTATTTTTTATTTTTTATTTTTAAAGGTCTTGAAATCTGGGAAGGCTGGAAATCTGGGTTGGAATTAACAAAATTAAGTGCACCCAAGATTAATGTAAAGTTCTGCATTTGGGGAAGACAAACCAAAGGCACAAGTGTATGATGGAGGACAGCTGGCTTAGCAGCAGCAGTATTTAAAAAGGATCTAGGAATTTTAGTTGATCTCAAACTAAAAATGAGCCAGCAATGAATGTGGCTGCAAAATAGACTAATGCAATTTTAGGCTGCAGTGGCTTCAAGTCAGCGGAGATAATAATTCCATTCTATTCAGTACTGGTCAGAAATCACGTGGAGTGTTCTGTCCAGTTTGGGGCACCTCTTTTTAACAATGATGTTCTTAAAGAGAACAACAAACATGATATATGGTCTAGAAAGCAAGTCTTATGAGTAAAGGTTGAAGGAACCAGATATGTTTAGCCTAGCAAAAAGAAAATTAAAAGGCTCTCCATCACTGGAGTTTTCCAAAATAGTCTGGCAGTGGCCTCTCAAACCCCAAAATTGTGGTATTTTTTTCCTACCAATTATACATGGCCAGGGTGTGTATTTTACAGATCAGAAGAATCACGTTTTGTCACCCTTGAGCAATCTGAGAAAACTGATTCTGTTTTTACGTTTACCTCTTCATTTATTGCTATCCACAGGATTCTGATTTGATAACTCTGAATATTTTATTATAACTTACATTAGGATCTCAAAAATAGTTCCATAGTCTAACACCCTCAACCTTCCTACTGGTTGAAATGGTGTTGACAACCCCTAAAATTCACATTAAGTGATACAAAAAACAACTTTAACACCGTTTAACTGCTTAGAGCTATTCTAAAATGCATGGTCTTTATAAGGACAGTCAAATGCAGTTAAGCCACTAAACCATTCTCAACTATTAAAGCAAAAATACCAATACTGTTGTCAAACCTGGTAGTTCATGTCTTAATGCCCTCAAGTGCAGTTTGTTTTTGATCTTATACATGAATCTGGCATGAGATTGTCAGGTTTTTTATCGCCCTCATCTGCTAGCGCTGTATGCATGAGCTCGTTGCAGCAGCCAATCGAATGGCATAAGTAGAACACCCTACACATGGTAACTTCAAGTAACTGCAGCCGCATCTGTTAGTTCGGCAGAGTGTCACTTTCACATGAGCACTTGACCAGCTTCAGAATTTCTGGAGGTGCTAGAGGTAGATCATCAGGCACACTTACAGGCAGCAGACATTTGGAACCCACATCTTTATAAACAGCCATACTGCGACAGATCCATTGCAGGGAAATTAGGTTTGGGAGCACCTTTACATACACAGGTGTGGAAGTGGGCACATTTCACATTTTCTTGGAAGAATTAATTTGTCAGTGGTAATGAACAAAGCTTAGGCATTTGAGAACAACTTCTTCCCATTTTTGTTGCCCACACCTTTAAACGAGTCTGCTTGTTACGTCCAGGCTAAATGCAAGTCTACTACTGTCATGAACTGTGATGCCTATTGAATGATACAAAATAACTGCAGCAGGGTCGCCTAGCAATGACAGGTAACAGCCATCTCTTATTGCTTTTACTAATTTCCCTTTACCTTATCAAAACATGAAGCTGTAGTGACTCATCCGCTCATTGCATGACCTGCTATAATACCTGGTATGATGGCTTCATGCTTAGATACAGAGGCACCAATATCTATCACAGTCCTGCCTTGAATAGGTGACTCCATAAAAACTTGCAACTCAATATTCTGCAAGTAGTAGTAATGCAGTAGAAGCAGGAAGACATCAGAATCATCTGACAGTACAGTTACTCATGTGACCTTATCTGCAGCTACACGGATTGCTTGTTGGGACAATGATGATGTCCATGAGTGGTTGCTATGTCCCACCTCTTCATTACAGTGTCGTCTCAAACTTCATATGGATCATCATCTTCTCCTGTGATATTACGCTTGTGTTCCTGGGTATGTTCCTGGTGCAATTCTGTATCATTTAGGAGGTCATGACAGATCATAGTTATCAGCTGCTTTTTGTTTTCTGTTACTATAACAACTACTTTGGGGGATGGTAATATTGTTGACACGGTCATCTGATCAACTCTACTGGCACCTGTGGTTCTAACCCGCCTTGTGACATCCTTTGTATTGTATTCTTTGTAGGAGTCAAATATATTTTTTTAAATTTATTTTTTATACAAACATGTGTATCCCACATCCTCCAGCACACTGGCAGCTCGGAGCAGCGCACAACATAAAAACATCAATAAAACCTTCTAAAATACATAAAATATACATCATAAAATTTGGCGGCAGTTAAGGCAAAATAAAACCCCTCCCAATACCAAACAAACATCACTAATTATCAACTTTCTAACTACTACTGTTTTAAAACCTGACAGGTAGTCTCGCAGTGTGCCCTGTTCTGCCCAATACACGACCCAAAGTAGAGCTGATCAATAATTATACTTGGTGAACCCTTATCTCTACTTTGAGAATAAAAAAATCTACAAGTTATTGAAAAATTCTGTTTTATAGTAAACAAAAGAATAAAATACATTTGTTCTTTAATTTCAGGTGATTTTGTTATTTTGAAGTAGTGTTGACAGATGAAGTAGGTGAGTGCATGATTGTTGTATATGTTCGTGTAGGTATGGATTGAATTATAGAGGCGCATAGCACCTCCATTAGTTAAGGCAAGATGGAGATCACATGGAATCTCTGTCTACCCTGAACACTGCTCTTTTGAGCCACTTGATTTCTGGGTTGTGACTAGATGTGTAGCAAGGGATTTCTCCTTTCTTCACTGCCATAAGCTTAACCTGAATGAGTTAGAAGATTAAAGGCAAATGTTTCCTAATCGCTGGTGGTTTGGAGAAAAAAATGGTATTTTAAAATCAGTAGTTATTGGCAGTAAAACATCACATTTAAGTGAATGCCAGATATCCTTATGTCACGCATGCGTGTTTGAGGTGGTATTGTTTATACTTCCTGTCTCACAAACCGGACAATGCCCCAGGATCCATCTATGTGGCTTCGGAAGGTTTCAAATTGTAAGCTCTCGGGCAGGGACCGTGTCTTATTGTTCAGAAAGCACCAGGTACATTGCTGGCGCTATATAAATGCTCATAATAATAACAACAACTCTCCCCCCGCCACTTCCCTGCCTCAGTGTAGCCCAGCTGAGGTGAGCTGGGGCAGGGAATCAGCTTTAAATTACCCTCAGCCACATGGACTGTGCAGAGCGATTCAGAGCTGTCCCACTGCTCTTCAGCTGGTTTGTTCAGCCCCCTTGTAAACTTCAACAGACAGCTCAGGTGCAGGGGGGAGGGGGGGGGGAGGGGGAACTAGTCCGGTTGGGGAAAGGTTACACAATTTACTTAGGCTGAGTCAGTCATTTCACACTGATAAAGTTTTAAGTGACTTTTCTTAGTTAGGTCTGGAAGATAACAAAGAAAACTCAACTATATATAAAATATCCCAACTATCACTTTTTTCATTACTAAGCATTAATTTATCATAATTCAACAACGAATTTTTATATATATTATATATATATATAAACAAACTGTATATACTTAAACAATTTCATTCTCTATGTTTATTTTTATGGTTTATATGCCGCCCCCTCCTGCCTCAGGCATCTCGGGGCAGCTCACAATATATTAAAACTTTTAAAACATTAAAGTAACCATAATAATGTCAGTTAAAGACAATGTAAAACCCCCCACACACCCTACCCTAACCCAACCCACCCACCCCATCTCCCTCGGAAAAGGCCTGGCGGAACAGCCAGTCTTACATTGTCTGCAGAAAGAGGGGAGGTCGGCAGCTAAGCGGATCTCCAATGGGAGGGAATTCCACAGCTGCGGCACAGCCACAGAGAACGCCTTCCTCATAGTAGACACCCAGGAACCCCAAGGAGGGGCCCCCAGCTGACGGCAGGGGCTGCTCCAGGACCCGGAGGGCGAGGCGGTCCCACAGATAGGCAGGGCCCAAGTCGTTTAGGGTTTTAAAGGTCAGCATCAACACCTTGAATTGAGCCCAGAAACCTACCAGCAGCCAGTGCAGAGAGCAAAGCAGCCATGTTATATGCTCGCGTCTCCCCGACCCCATTAAGAGACGGGCCGCCGCATTCTGCACCAGGTGCAGTTTCCGAACCAACACCAAGGGTAGCCCCACGTAGAGCACATTGCACTAATCCAATCTTGAGGTAATAAAAGCATAGATGACCATGGCCAGATCCAAGTCGGAGACAAACGGCCTAGGCCGATGCACCAGATGTAACTGGTGAAATGCTCCTTTTGCCACAGCCGTCACCTGAGCATCCAGGCAAAGCACCCCCAGACTTCAGACCTGAGAAACCAGGGGGGGTGAACCTCATAAATGATGGGGGCCACCACACCACCACCCTGGCCTTCCCCACAACCATCACCTCCATCTTGTCAGGATTTAGTCTCAGGCGGCTCGCCCTCATCCAATCCCCTACAGCGGACAAACACCGGGATAAGCACCGAGACTGCAGGGCTTGAGTTGGAGGAAAATGAAAAATATAGCTGTGTGTCATCAGCATATGATATATTTATTAAAAAGCATGGCCAAAGGCCATTGCACAACGAACAAACATATTAAAAAATACCAAAATCATTACAAAAAATACATCACTCTAAAACCAACAAAATAGGACAATTACATAATTTCAGGGGTCCCTAAAAATATACATAACCATGTATCCGATACAGTGAAATCCTAAGGAATTTAATAATGATACAGAAAACTGATCCCAACCCCCCAGAAGCTAAAGAGAGTCTGGCAGTGGTTTACATGCCAAAAAATTGGTCCTGTAACTAAACACCTGCAATAAAAACTGGGCCATATTTTCAATTCAATTCAATTTTATTATTTGGCAGGGCTTCCACCATATGCCAACAAGCAAAATCAAAAAAGAAAACATAAGGGCCAAGGTCATATTTATACAGAAATTTCTATAGGAGTTGCACAATAAAATGTAATACAATTAACCATCTTAGATACGCATGTACCCATCTAATTACAATACCCCCAATAATTATAAAATGGTAGTAATAAAATAACAATAGTAAAATACTAAAATCCATTTAAGCTAAGATCCCGCAATGGCAGGAGGTCCTGCCCCATCCAGGGAACTTCTCCCCCCCACACACACTTAAAAGGAGATCTACCTGAGTAGGGACAGAATACAAATCTCATACTGGCAGCCTAAAATAAAAATTGGCATAATCATTGAATAAAACAACCACAACCAAGATGAGGTGTAACCCTCATCAATCTTCTCTCAGTACAAAACATCTACAGGCGAATCAGGCAGGGTCGATAAAGCCCAGGACCCTAATTGCCAGGGTGCCAGGGATCTGCCCATCTCTCAATCCCCATGGGGTGGCCACATAGTTGGTCCCGCTAAATTACTATGTTGAGGTGCCCCGCCTGGCTTTACAAGAGAGATATTATTTACCCCGGAGTTCATGCCCTTGTCCCTCCCAAAGCCGTGGTTTAGCCACACCTATGGCTCTAATCCCAGGGTGTGTGTTGGCTTGAATTAATTATCTCTCTTGGATGCTAGGTGGGTGTAAAAAGCCAGAGCCTATATAGCATCTTTCTGGGGCAAGGACAAGAGGTAGCAAAAACAATCACTAGAATTGAGGAAAAGGCCCTCCGGCAATAAGGGC
The DNA here is from genome assembly GCA_003113815.1 of Sphenodon punctatus. Lineage (NCBI taxonomy): Eukaryota > Metazoa > Chordata > Lepidosauria > Sphenodontia > Sphenodontidae > Sphenodon > Sphenodon punctatus. The sequence goes on from QEPC01011125.1 coordinate 764,336, forward strand.
ACTATCCACGATGCCCGCAAAGCATCAAAGTAGGAACATCTTAATAGAAAGCGTTCAGTGTCCCCCATTTCCTCCTTGTGACAGGAACACAACCTTTGCGCCCGTGGAACAGAGTTGTATCTGCCCTTGACCATGGCCGTTTTGACCATGTGCCATCGGAGCAGAGTATACGCTCTCCTCAGTTTAGGATTACTCAAAATATCCAGATAAGGTTCAAAAAGAAACTGCTTTTTATAAGATCCCAAGAGGGGAGCCACTTTCCACCTGCCCAACTCGGCCATATCTTCCTGGGTCACGGTGTCCTGGATCCTGCCTAAAATCTCTGACTTGATGACTGGAACTGTTTTACCATAGAAATACTGAAATGAGAAGCCAGTTTCTCGGAACAAGGTGCCCAGGAACGTGAGCCAGGGATAGAACCAGGGGCCCGAATATTCAAGCTCTTCTCTCAGACACATGACAGGTAAAGCTGTCTCTTGGAATGATAGCAATCTCAGCCAGTATCTGGGATAGGCCTTCTTTGCTAGGGAACTTATCAAGGGAATAGCCAATTCTGCCCGCAAAATGGCCCCTGGTACACTTGAAGCCACCCCCAACAGACACTTGAAGCCACCCCCAACAGCCGCCTCAGGAACAAGTTCTGGACTCTTTTCAGTGGAAGCATAACCACATAGGGCATAAGTTCCATGCCAAACAACAAAGTTGTGGGAATCTTTGCCCTATAAACCTTTATCAGAGCTGAGATATCTATCCCCCTGGAAATCCTGCAGGCCTTCAACAGGGCACGTGTTACTCGCGCACCCAGAGTAGCTCTATTCTGGACACAGCAATTCCCCGTACCCCTAGCACTAATGGTCAACCCAAGATAACTGAATGAACTTACAGCCTCAACCTGGCCCATACTCATATGCCAATTCCTGGGTGAAACTCTTTTGCCCATTGATAGGATCTTTGTCTTGGAGAGATTTAGAACCAGTCCGTTAAGATTACAGTAACGATGGAATGATTCCAATGCCCTCACAATACCCCTTTCTGTTAGTAACATGAACACCACATCGTCAGCGAACTGTAAGAACTTCAATTGAAACCACCACCACCCATACTCGGAACGTGGGTATCCACCTCCGACATAAATCCCTGCAAATCAGAGAGAGAGAGAGGTTAAAAAGCAGGGGTGCGAGCACACACCCCCGACGCACCCCTCTCCCAATCGGGATAGCGTCAGTCAGTCCAGAGTCCTTGACCCGTGTCATATTGTTTGAGTAAAGTGTACAAATTATTGACAAAAGGTTTTTGTCGACCCCCAGGGACCTCAGCTTGGCCCACAAACGAACCCTAGGAACCGAGTCAAAGGCCTTAGCTAAATCAGCAAAGGCCAGAAAAACCTTACCCCGCCTTATGGTGTAAAACTTGTGGATCACGTGCTGAATTGTAAAACAGCAGTTGAGGGTAGATCGTCCTGACCTGAAGCCAAATTGGGCATAATAGCCCCTTCGTCTGCCCATTTCTCCAGATGAACTAATATAATTTTAGCAAATAACTTGACCACCACGGACAGCAAGCTAATTGGCCTGTAGCAAGTAGGATCCTGTGATCTCCCCTTTTTAAAGATTGGAAAAATAGTACACACTCCCCAGGATTGTGGAATCCAACTGTGCTTTTCTGCTAGAAAAAATAAGTTGGAGAAGATCCGTGCCCACCACCCTGGGGCTGCTTGAAGAACCTCAGCTGTTATTAGGTCGGGCCCTGGAGCCTTATTTGATTTTAGGCCCATGATCAGGTCGATCACGAGAGATTCTGAGAAGTGGTCTCTCCTCCATTCAGTCAGGGGGCTCTCCATCACTCTCCTTGTTAAGTCCTCTGTTCCTACGGGGTGCTTTGCATAGAGGTCTCAAAAAAATGCTTCCCATTGGGTATTGGCCGGGACCAACCCATTAGGACCCCTCCTTGATCTTAGGATCCTATTAAGGGAAGACCAAAAAACCCCTACATTCCCTGTGGACAAGTCAACAGCCATTTGGGCCCATTGAAGATGGTAGTGGGCCACTTTTTTCACCTTTAACAGCTTGGCATAGCAGGACCTTCATTTAACAAAGGATTCCCTATTAGCCAGGGATGGGTTAATAGTCCACTCCTTCCTAAGCTGCACTAGTTGTTTCTTGAAGACCCAGCACTCCAGATCAAACCCCAATTTTCCAGCCTTAGGTTTCCTCTTACCTCCTCTGGGATTCTCTAACAAGGATTCATGTAAGACTCCTAGGAGATCCTCATACCTCTCAACTGCTACAGACAAATCATCAGTAGTTACCAATGGAACTATAAGCTGGGCCACCCCATCTGACGCTTGAAAAGTATTCAAAAAGGAAATAAGTGCAGTAGGGAGTAATTTCTTTAAAGCACGTGGGCTTTCACCTTGAACCACTGGGGTCGCCCCAATACTTGGCCGATCGATCTTGTGGCTAGAGCAAGATGGTCACTCTCTGGTCTTTCCAACAACTCAACCGGGCCATACGAGCTATTCAGAAGGGCAGAAAGTAGAGCAAAATCAGACCTGCCTGGGAGTTTAGCCAGAGTGTCTCCCAAATACTGCTGTCTTGGGAGATCATACAAGCGGCAATAAAAAAGTAATATGACCTACCGTTTCGACAGACTGATTGTCAAAGGGGCAAAACCTATCAGAAAAAGGGACACCTTGGCGATGCCCTTCCAAAACCCGGGTTGGAAGAGCATTTAACCGCACACAGAGCAGTAGCCATTTTCCATGAGGTGAGATTTTAGACAGCAGATATTGGGCCAGTTGCCTAGGATCGGGGGCCCAATGAGGGTAATCCAGCATATGGGGAGAATCTGCTATCTTGCCCACCTCCTGCTGTCTATCAATATCCTGGAGTTATTATTATTATTATTATTATAATTAACAAATATTTATATAGCGCTAGCAGTGTACCTGGCACTTTACAAAGTAATAAAATAGACACGGTCCCAGCCCCTAGGGCTTACAATCTGAGAGACAGGAGCTGGGGGAGAGACTTAGGAAGGGGAACAGAGGGAGAGACAAGGGGTCTAACATTCATGAAGATGCGAGGTCTCAAGTGCACGTACTTGGCTTGGTTACGATGAGAATGACAGCAGGCAGGTCCATGTTGCAAGGATAAGGGTAAACCGATCGTAGGTATAGGAATAGTGGCTCAGCAGGATAAAGAGTCAGACAGAGCAGAGCGAAAGAGGTGAGTTTTAAGGAGAGATTTGAAGGTATGAAGGGAGGGGGCAAGGCGGATGTGGACAGGGAGGGAGTTCCAGGCATGGGGGGCAGCAAGTGAGAAGGGACGAAGGCGCTTAGGGGAGCAGGGAAGGCGTGGAAGGGTGAGAGAAGGGACAGAGGAGGAGCGAAGTGCACGGGCTGGAGTATGGAGGGCGATAAGTGCAGAGAGGTAGGGGGGAGCAAGGTTGTGAAGAGCTTTATAGGTGAAGACTAGGAGCTTGTGCAGGATTCGTTCAGGAAGGGGAAGCCAGTGAAGCGAAGAGAGGAGGGGCTGCACATGGTCGAAGCGACTGGCGAGGTAGATGACCCTGGCAGCAGAGTTTTGGACAGAGATGAGGGGAGAAAGGTGAGACCGGGGAAGGCCAGTGAGAAGGAGGTTACAGTAATCGAGGCGAGAGATGACCAGAGCATGAACAAGAGTTTTGGCAGACGAGACAGAGAGAAAAGGGCGAATCTTAGCAATGTTATGGAGGGAGAAGCGACAGGATTTAGCAACAGAGTCAATGTAGGGTTTAAAAGAAAGGGGTGAGTCAAAGATGAAGCCTAGGCTACGGGCTTGGGGGACAGGCAGGATGGTGACTCCATCAATAGTTATTGACAGTGAGGAAGGAGAGGAAGGATGAGGGGGGAAGATAAGGAGTTCAGTTTTAGCCATGTTGAGTTTGAGTTGACGTTGAGACATCCAGGTAGAGATGTCAGAGAGACAGTTGATGAGACGAGCTTGAACAGAGGGAGAGAGAGAGGGAGTAGAGAGATAGAGTTGAGTGTCATCAGCATAGAGGTGGTATTGGAAGCCATGGGAGGCAATGAGTTTGCCTAAGGATGAGGTATAGATCAAGAAGAGGAGAGGGCCAAGAACAGAACTTTGAGGAACACCAACTGAGAGGGTCTAGTTAAAATTTCCAACTGGAGTCTAGTTAAAATTTCCTTACGGACAGAGGCCCAAAGTTTGTGGGCCAAATATTCCATGGACAATCCCATACGGGTTAATAGGTTCTTAACTTTAAATGACATGGGGTTTTGAGAAGAATCCTCCCTCAAGGCCCTGAACAACTCTGAGCCTTAAAGTGTCATAACTTTAACCCAAAACCGAAAAACACGCTCAATGGCATACTCATGCCAGGTAACTTGGCCACTCTCAACCCTAATAGCTGTATAGGGAGTCCTTCTAGGTACACGAAGCAAGTTCTGCAAAAAGCCGGCCTGCAAAGCATTAAACTTAACCCAAGAAACAAAAGGAGTCCATATCTCAGCAACATACAGAGCCTGAGCCCTAACTTTAGCATTATGGACTTGTAGAACAGCTGAGAGAGCCGAACTCCCAGCACGTGCAAAGTATCCAAGGATAGCTTGGGACGGGCCTTTGACAGCCAAAAGTGCTCTCTGGGCATGAACCTTCCAAGATCCTGATTGGTGAAACAGCAGTTCCAGGTAGTGAAAACTTGTGACCTGCTGCAACTGTTAGTCACCAAAAGCCCATCTATATACTCTTTTCTTATTGGAAAAGACCAGAACCTTTGACTTCTGGTAGTTTATACTCAGCTTGTTGAAGTCCACAAAAAAGTCACAGCGAGCATTTGATGGTTCCATGTCCAGGCGGAGGGAGGCCAGACTGACCAGACCCCTCACCACCGGAATAGCTCAGCTGGGCAGGACTTAGCAGACACAATGCGGGCAGCAAAGAAAGCCTTCTTTGCTGTCTGCACCGCTACAGCATAGGTGCATAACTAGACTCTATGCCGCAACCGGTCCACTTCAGTACATGAGTGACGCCACTGTCGCTCTAACCGCCACCCATCCTGCTTCATCCGCCGCAGCTCACCCGTATACCATGGGGAGCTGCGTTGTCGGCAGCTCCCCATTGGCAGTGTTGCCAATGTTAATTTAAAGAACTGTATAGAATTAGTTCACCGGGAATGTTCCCGGTGGGTTGCATGGCCAATCCGCCCCTGCACAAAATCTAACAGTTTAAAAAAAATTAAAGAAAGAATGAAGCATAAGCAATGTATCAAGGCATGCTTTTGTTTTGACCCATTGATAGCCCAGTCCACCTGGCTTAGACAGACACCTGCCTCTCGCCATAGGGACACCGTCAGCACGGAACCCTACATCCTAATCTATCCGTTGCCTCCCTCGCCCCTACAGATACAGGTTGATAGATGTTATAGTCAGAACTGATTATAACCATCTAGTCTGATCTCCTACAAAAAACAAGCCAGAAGATTTCATTCTGCAATTCCTGCATTAAATCTCTAGCGTGTAATGTTAAACCATTCAAAAACCTAATTAAATCCCAGCATTTAAAAACCTATGGTTTAAATTCATAGTTAGGGCAAATAAACAGAAAATAACTATTTCAGTTCTATTCCAACTGATGTTTTATCATAAATCCTATTCTCCTAAAATACCACTTAATCTAATGTTTAATTAATTGCAATTAATTGCAATTGTAATTCATTTTCATGTTTCACTCTCTTCTCATCACTACCTTTTTTCCTGAACATTAAGATTATAATAATGAGAAACTAATTCCCACCACTTCTACTTAACAGTAGACACAATAACTCCCACCACTTTACAATTTCTACTAAATAATACTTTTTCATTCAAATGCTTTAACAAATTAATTTGATGTAGATATTGTAGAGTTGTTTGGGAAATCTAAAAAAAAAGTGTAAAGTGTCACATTATAATAAATGATAAACTCATTAAGACATTTGAATGAAAAATAATTTATTTTGTAGAAATTGTGAAGTGGTGGGAGTTATTGCTCATAATGGATGTTGTAAAAAGTAGTGATGAGAGGAGAGTGATGTATAGAGAGTGGTTAAACATATTAAATGAAGTGGTAATTTTAGGAGAATAGGATTTATGATAGGAAGACATCAGTTGGAGTAGAATTGAAGTAGTTATTTTTTATTTATTCACCTTAACTATGAATGTAAACCGTCAGTTTTTAAATGTTGGGATATTATTAATTAATGGGAATGTTTTTAGAATGAGGATGCTTGTTAGTAGTCTGTTGGATTGAGCGGTGTATATGGGCAATATGGACTAGGATACTACGAGAGTTAATTTGCCCTAACGTACAATTTGCAGGTGTGTTGATGTTTAACTGAAGTAGAATGCCACCTTAACTAGGATTTAAGCCAAAGTTTTTTGTATATGGAATTTTTACTATATACATCACTAACGTGCCCAACTCTTAGCAGTCATGATTAGAGACAAATTCCCATCCTGAGGGGTTTTACAAGGGAGTAGACAAAAGGATACATTCAAGAAGTTGAGAATTTGCATGTGCACATGCTTAGTTTAGTTACAAGGGGAGATGGGGAATCTTGAAGGATAAGAAAGTATAAGGCAGGAATAAGGAACCTTTTCCCTCCAGGGGGGCACTTAAACTTAGTACAAGCTCCAAGGGCCACATGGAAGTTGGAGGTTT
>QEPC01011125.1:784252-807882 GCA_003113815.1 Sphenodon punctatus
AAAGGATGTGCATGCAAAGAATGGTACAGCAGCCATTTTGCACGTGCACAGTAATTTTTTTTATTTTTAATTTTTTGTATGGATTTAAATATGGATCTATAATATGAATTTGTGATACAGCACTGTAATTAAATACATTGATTGCAGATAGATCCAAATCTGCAATTTAAAACAAAAGACCAACGTGGTTCTGAATAATGCACTTTTTAAAGGTAGATTATGTTGTCCCAGCATAAGACTGCTATTAACTGACAGCATGATTTTTAGTTGCCTGCATTTGCTTTGTAATAAAAGATTATGTTGACATCATAACAGCAAGTCTGTAAACAACAGAAGACAAAAGGGATTACTAGCTGTATCCATTAAAAATGCACAGATGTCAGTAGAACTAATACCTTGTTTTCCAAGAGATTTTGTCACCGTATGGTGCCTATAGCAGAATTTGGGGGGAAAACAAAAATCTATTCATCAACAGTGAGTGTGAATCTATACTTGGTGACTGCAGTAAATAAAAGTTATGCTTCTGATTCTTGTTACTGAAAATATAAGCAGTATTTAGAAAGATAAGCCAACTGAATCCAGCAACTGAAAAAACAATATAATTCCCTCTTCTAAAAGCCTTGCATACACTGTGTTTTTAGGTTTCTCAGCATTATTACTGACTAGCTGAACAGAGGGTAGCAATAGAGGGGAGTTCACTATACAGGCACACCAGGTACTGTTCTAATTTTTACTTATTTATTTTGATTTAAATCCTGCCCTTTCCTGTAGGCTCAGGGTAGCTTCCAATACAAAAATATAAAATCCAGTTAAAACCAAATAAAATCTCTTTAAAACCATTCTGACCCCAACCCTCCATAACGTATCCCTGCCTGCTAAAAGTCCAGCCAAGTAAGAAAAATCTTACATTGCCTTCTGAAGATACTCAGGCTCATGCTTTGGCAAACCTCTAGGGGAAGGGAGAAGCAGGGCCAGATGACTCTGGCCTTGAAATACTGTGAACTACCTAGAGCCCTGCCTAGTTTAATCAGAAATGGGGATCCAAAATGGGGGCAGCATATGGGAGAATTCTTGAAAAGTGCATATACCCCTAGATGCAAAAAGACTAGGCCCATCAAAAAAACAAAAAACAAGCAGAATCTGGAGCCAAGATAGAGATTATTATTAAATTCACCTCTGAGTAGATATACTGTGTCCACATTTTGAGCTGATGGGAGTATTGTCATCCCAGATGTAGAGAGGAATGGTTTCGCTGCTACACTACATAGCCTTTGACAAGCAGTGACAAGCTTAACATTAACAGCCAAAATGCCTTCCATGCTGCAATTATTTATTTATTCTATTTATTCTTTCCATTTTTACCACGCCCATCTCACAAAAATGACTCAGGGCAGCTTACAAATTTAAAAACGAAACAACGCACACAATAAAAATATAAATACACAACATATAATAAAGTTCTCCAAAAAACCTCTGGTTGTGCATAAAAATAAAGATACCCTCCCCCAGCATCCCAACCAACCCATCCCACCCTCCCCCACCAAACAACTGGCAAAAGAGCCAGCTCTTGCATTTTCGTCAGAAGGCACAAAGATTCAGGCTGAGGTGAACCGCCACTGGGAGGACATTCCAAAGCTACGGTACAGCCACTAAGAACGCCCTCCTGTCCATCCGAACGCACCAACAACGCAGAAAGTCCAGGAGGGTGCTCCCAGATGACCACAGAGGCCGCCCAGGGGGTGAGGCAATCACCCAGATAAGCAGGACCTAGGCCATGAAGGGCTTTAAAAGGTCAACACCAGCACCTTAAATTTGGCCCAGAAGACAATAGACAGCTAGTGCCGTGCTCGGAGCACAGATGTTATGTGCTCCCTGCAGCCTGTTCCAGTAAGGAGGCAGGCCACCGCATTCTGCACTAGCTGCAGCTTCTGAATCGTCACTACGGGCAGCCCCACATAGAGCGCATTGCAATAGTCTAGCCTTGAGGCGATGAACGCATGAATGATAGTGGCAAGACTGGAGTCCAAGACATATGGGCGGAGTCTCTTCACCAGATGTAATTNCCAAAGGAGGACAGATCCCCCCAATAATGGGGGAAACCACCTCACTCAGCTCACCGGTCCCACCTACTAACATCACCTCTGTCTTACCAAGACAGAGCTTCAATCGGCTCAACCACATCCAATCCCCCACAGTGGCCAAGCACGAAGACAGCAACGAGACAGCAGGGCCTGGGTCTGATAAAAATGACAAATACAGCCAGGTGTTGTCAGCTGCACATGATCTCCCCGAGCAGTTTCGTATACACATTAAACAAGGGAGCGGACAGAATAGAACCCTGTGGGACCCCACGCAGGAGTCCACTGGGGACAAAGTACAGTTCCCTGGCACCACCTGCTGAGATCTATCTGCGAGACAGGAGTGGAACCATTGCAAATAGTTCCATCCACCCCTGCGAGGTCCCACAGGCGTGTCACCAACAACTCATGGTTAACAATATCGAAAGTCGTCAATAGACCCAATAGGACCAACAGGGTCATATGACCCTTCTCCAATCCTACAAGGAGGTCATCGACCAAGGCCACATGCGCTGTCTCCGTGCGTTAACCTGGGCAAAAGCCAGACTGCATGGGATCAAGAAAACTGATATCATTTAAATGCGCCTGGAGCTGACGAGCCACTACCCACTCAACAACCTCCCCTAAAAAGAGAAGGTTAGAGACAGGCTGTTAAATAGCCAGGGCTCCAATGTCAAGCAACGTTTTGAGGCCCCGCCTCAAAAAAACCCACAGCCTCCTTGAGGAAACCAGCACCCTACCATCCCAGAGGGAGGCATTGATGACCCCCATCAGCACCAGCCTCAATGTCTCCCTGATAGCTCTCACTAACCAGGATGGACATTGATCTAATTGACAAGTTGTGGCTCGGACACCAGCACATCAGCCACATTGGCAAGCGTCACCTATTTAAATTCACCTCATAGTTACTGACCAGACAGGGCATTCCTAACCTCTGGCTCCACCACTGCCTCCAAAATGGCAACGTCAAAGTCATGTTCAATGCAAGCGATTTTGTCTGCAAAGTACTTCAAAAACATGTCACTATGGGCCGTGGATGAATCTGGGTTCCAGGCAGAGACATGCTGCACTGACCAAACCTCTCATCACCCGGAACAGTTCTGCCAGACATGAGTGAGCAGACTCAGTGAGTGCAGTGAAGCACCGCTTCTTTGCTGTCCTCACTGCCACAATATAGGACTTCAAAAATGCTCTATGCTGCTACCGACTGTCTTGGGTGCAAGTACAGCGCGCCACCATCACTCTAACCGCCTCCCTTCATGCTTCAGACACCCCAGGTCCTCCGTGAACCACAGAGACCCGCAGAGTCGATGTGCCGGAAATGGATGCCTATAACCCATTATTATTATTGTACGTTTTTATATAGCGCCAGCTATGTACCTGGTGCTTTACAGAGAATAAGATAGACACAGTCCCTGCCAGAGAGCTTTTTCAGCAGCCAGTAACAGGAGGGAGTTTAAAACTGACATCTATATAACAAAAGGTTGTTACGAAAGAGACCACCAAAGTTTCCAGTGATTACATCCTGGTAGCACTCCCAACACAGTTAGAACCAATCTATTTGCACCCTCTTCCTCAGAAGCTTCAAAAGTCCATCCAGCCAAGGAGCTCTACCTGTCCTGAGGCGGAGCATACCAATGCTGCTTCTCTGTTCCCTAGGGGGACTAATGGGTACTGCAACTGCCTGAGGAACTGCTGCTGACCTGGGGTCCCATGGATCAGTCAGTACCACACTGCACCTGCATGCCATCACTATAACTTGAGACCCCAGACTGCTGTACCCTTGCAGCCACCTCCAGCAGCCCCAGAAGGCGGGTGCACCCAGCACCCCTCATGCCTGCTGGGGTGAGACTGAAGCAGCTGGAACATGAGAGACCACAACAGTAACAGTCTAGAAGCCCAGCGCACCACCTGCACTAAACAGTCACGGAGAAACTGGGAAATGAATGCCCATGTTGCTACTCATGGCCACGGCGGCAGCAGCACCACTCCCAAAAGGCTGCTGCCTTGCCCAAAGGGCAGGCTATGCATAGGCACACTCCCAAGTAAAAGCTACGCAATTAGAGAGGCTAGTCTTTTCAGTGATGTAGTTGCCATCGTCTATTATACCTTCATCTGGCTAATAGGCTTAATCATCTGGCTAGCATGTCTGGTACAATTTTAAGTGCTGTTTTGTAATTACAGATATCTGTTTGTCTGGGGCATTCATCAGCTGGCTAAACTAAGAAAAGATTAAACAACCTGGAAATGAATTAACAATTCCCAAGGAATACATTCCATTTTCATTCTTTGCTTGCAATGAGTACATTAACATTTCATGAATGAAGTCTATTTGAAATGCTACTTTCATAACTGGCTTTTCATTAACAATAGGTCCTCTGCTAGCCGAGGTTCTCATGATTCATTACTGCAGTATCTTGAATCTTGCAAATACAAGACATCCACGCTATTCACAATAGTTTTTCCCAAACCCTAATAAAACTTCAGATAAGCTGCAATGCAAATGCCATAGGTCACACTGCCATCAAAATGGAATGCTTGCTCATTGAAATTCTTCAGCATGGACAATTCATCAGTACATAGTTAACACCCATCATAGGATGCAGTAATATATGAAAAGATGCAACTAGACACAGCTTTGCTAAGGGTTGCTTTTAAAGCTGTACCTACTAAGCATCAGAAAGTAGTTACTTTCAGGACAGGTGTCATCAAATGCCTTCTCTTAAGTGTTACAACATGTTTCTTGGGGGGGGGGGGAAGGGGGGGAATTGCCCATTTCACCAAATTGTCTGCACTCCTGTTCATACATCCTGCATGTTTTAACACAGCTGGACCTACATACAGAGCCATCTTGTCCCAGAAGCATTGAATAGTGCTCAAAAAATAGCCTTTGCCCTTTGAACAGTATTAGTAGCAACAGTGTCAGTTAAACAATCTGGAAGTTATTACGACTGGATCAGGTGAATCCCTTACTGGGTGTGAACAGGTTAGCAGCCATCTGAGTAAGACCCAGAAGCTGCTATTAAATAATCAACTGGGGGAAAGACTTGGAGCTGGCAGGTAGGACTATTAACATGGGGAAGCTATGACAAGCAACCCGGGCTGAAAGAATAGCTGGAGAGTTGTCAGTTCAGAGAGAAAGTTGGGGAGTGTGGGATGGTCATGCTCAGGTGGGTGTTCTGTCCTCTTCAGGTAAGAGACCTGAATGGGACTCTGTTGGGGAATAAGTGGGGAAGATCCTGAGGCTAGGAAAAACCCAAGAAGGATGCAAGAACAGCCCCCTAAAAGAAGGTTAAAAAAAGATTAGAGATTTTTCTCCAGGCTGGAAATGCCCCATAATATCCAACCCTGATACAGGGGCACATACAGACAGTGTCTGGCAGAAGAAAGGGAGAGAAAAGAAGATACCATACTCCTGCAACCAAGAAGAACTAGAAATGCAATCTCCATGCTAGAATGAACCTGGAAAGAGAAGCCAGGAAAACTAGGTGTAATGACTCCAAAAGAGGTCAAGAATTGGCAAATGGGGTCTCAAGGAGTCTAGATCTGTACAATTAAATATGTACATTTTCCATGTTTGGTCTAACAAGCATTTCTTTTCTCTCATTGGGTCAACATCTTGAAAAAGTCTGGGAACTGTTGCCCAAGAATGAGCAAGTTTGTACCTACCCTCCAGGTTTAGGAGAGGTCTAAAGCGTAACGACTGAGACCTTTGGAAAGGGATCATGAACCAATACCTCTGGGGCCACAATGCATGATTCAATTTTATGAAGCCTGTTTTTTTAGATAAAACAACCTGAGGGGAAGTTTATTTTTAAAACATGGCTCTGTTATTACTTATTGTTGAAAAAATGAGTCATAGAACCTGGCAGCAAAAAGTAACCTGATGCAAACATAACAAATGCTTACTTCTCTTAATATAGATACACTCTTACACAGAGTGTGTTTTTTAGACATGCCACTGCATGCAGATTTAAATAATCTGCTTTTAGGAAAATTGTGCGGATGGCGTTGGGTTTTACCAATGCAGTTTAGAAAGAATGCGCGAGTCATGGTTTGCAATGGTGGCGGCAGGTCTAAATGCCACCCGCACAACTTTTCTAAAAGCAGATTATTTAAATCTGCATGCAGAGCGGCACGTCCGTCAGAGAGCTGTCATCAGTGTCCAGAAATATTTTCACTTTATAACTGAAAAACTTCAAGGTCATAGAAGAGCTGAATTGTGTCAAAAGGCCTTCTCCAAACTGTCAGCCTTGTAAACTCTCACTGGGATCCGAACATAGAGTTATGTCCCTTCTTTATCATTCATTGCTACCAGTAATATAGTTTGTAATTTATTACATTAGAGAAACCCTATTGTTATCACAAGTGCAACATGGCAAAATTTGGCCATTTTGCTTAGTAAGTCAGTTACTAAGTTAACTGACTTAGTAACATGCAGAGTTAAAAGATGCCAGTAGACACAAACAAGAACAGCAATCAGCATCTCTTTGATAAAGCTTAAATTTGAAGTGGGGAACCACAGGTCAGGGGGACAAATGTGGCATGCAGCTAGTTTTTATCTGGTCCCTGGATCCATTTCAAATTCCTAACCACAAAAAGACTGAGCTGAGGGTAAAATAGCAGAGATGAGGACATGCACATAAGGATAGGGGGCAAACCCATAGAACAATCCTTCATCTGGCCCCTCCACTTCCTGAGCATACCTGCTCCAACTTCTATGCTGCCCGCGGAGCTTGTACTAATTTTTTTAAGTGGCTCCTGGAAAGAAGGAGGTTCCCCAACTTAAACCGTTACTGAAACACTGAACACTGTTGCCTTGCCTACAATTACATCGAAATTTTGCTCAGCACCAGTTTGTACAGATGACCTAGCAGCTGACAGAAAACTATGGCTGAAGATCTTGAAAGTGACTGTTAAACTCAATACAGAAAAGTGAACATTATTAGTCTAATCATTTAAATTGCTAGGTGTCTATCAGTATCTAACATCAAAAGTCTAATCAACATTTGGAATAAAAGTGAAATGCAGAAGCTCAGCAATTTTATCCCCTAAAATCCAGAATCATCACTGCTCCTTTGTAGGGAAAGATATTCCCTCTAAAAGACAAGCTTAATGCTCCAATGGAAAACCTGTGTCAAGTGGCTCAACTTGCACTCATCACTAGTCTCACAATTTTAAGTACTTCAAGTGTTACAATCAAACTCTCCATAAAGGTCATGACAAGCTCTACTTTCATTTGGGAGAGATTTCTGCTCTGAAGTTTGTGCAGAAAAACTTGAAAATGTGACTGCATTGTCAACTTAAAAACTCAGAAACCAGAAGGCAAACAAAGAACCCCAAAGTTACTTTAAAAACTCATGATTTTAAAATGTGTCATTTTAGAACACCTAACACATTTGGAATTGGCTATGAACACCACACACCATCTTCAAACATCATGTGTTAAGGAACATGTAGAAACCATGGAGTCTTACCTCCAAGCAAGCCTGTGGATTCTATTTCCACAAACTAGATGCTTCAGCCTCCCTCACTATTAAAAATAAATCACGACATTCTGCAGCCAAAGGAATATTATGTACCAGGGCATTTGCTATCAACTCGAAAAACAAACTCCCACTTCTCCCCAATCCCACCATGTGAAATGGGTTAAACTCCATAGATGATGAAAGAAAATAAGGATTTGACTACAAATTACTCTAACAGTCTGTGCCTATAAATGGAAAATCCTCAAGAGCAGGAGGTGCCAAAGAAAATGCTAAGGAACAAAAGTCTGCTCTCTCCTGCAGTGATACAGGAAAATAAATGACCATCATCAGCCAGCCAGCCCCCATTTACAAAATAAGGAGTTGATGTCAAGAGAATTTTTTATTTTCCTGTCACCACTGCTGGTAGAAGATTTATACCCACCTTCTGCGTTGGCAAAGACAAGCATTGAAGAATGCTGTCTTTGGAAAAACAACAGTGAAGAAAACCACTACTGCTAGCTCTAATGAATACCATACCACCCCTTGGATTAAATTCAAAAAGTGGACCGTGCATACAAACCTAATAACTAAGAAAAATTTCAGCTATGTTCAAAAGGGGATCAGTGAGCCTCTCCTGCATAACTGTCCACATTTAAGCACACATTGAACTGTCCCAACAAACGAATAATTATTTCCCTTGAAAATAACCTTAAGTATATGGATTGTACTCTCACTTGAATTTTATCACGTTTAGGAAGATTTCTAAAGTAAGAAACTGCAATTCAAGTCAGTTCTAAAATATGTATATGGCAGAAAATATGTAAAATTTAAAATAAAGCCACAAGGTGGGTCAACTCATGTTGGTAGTTCTATTATTAAAACACAAACCACGGGGTTGCCAATGCCAAATACTCAAAATTAGAAGTCCCCACACACACTCACAACATTGGCTTAAACCCCAACCTCCCCCCCGCCCCCTCCCAATAATGGAGTTCAGACTTCTTTTAATGTTCCTTCTTTTAGGGGCTTTAAGATATACTACAATTGCGTTTTCAAGCTTTTCTTTGCAAACCTGAAGTCTAAGTCTTCTTTACTTTAGTTTTAATTTTTTTTTAAAGTAAAAGCTCAGATACTCAATTTCAGCCACACAGAATAAAAAAAATAAATACAAAATTGCTAGACTCATGATAAAAAAAAAAAAAATCACATGAGTTGAAAACTCTGAGTCAACTCATCACATAAACAGGAGAGGATGAAACAAATGTGCCAACGTAAAATGACTATAAAAAGTGCAATAGCTACTCATTTCCAACATCAAAACTAGGCACCAGCTTACAAGTTTATTTAACTTAGTATTAAAAAAAATTAAAAAAAAAATAAAAAAAAAAAAAAAAAAAATAAAAAAAAACTAAGTCACATTTGAAGGTAAACATAAGTTTGGTAATTAGACGATAACAGCTCTTTTGACCTAAGAACTGCTGCTTGTTAGTTCTTGTGTCCCCTTTTATTTCTTCTTCAGATTGTTCATTTCACTTTCCCCACCTCCTTTTGTATGGGATTAAATTCAACCAGCATCTTCCTGCGAATGCAGCAGTACTTGATGAAGATGCATGATGCAGAACAAGCTGAGTTGTTCTTCGCAAGCAATAAGTACGCAGGCAACTCCTAGACATGAGAAGCCCCACCCTTCAGATAGGCACTCTGCATCTCTTAGTATGGTAGGGTCGGAGTCAATAACTTGCTTGGAACCTTGTAGGTATTTCTCCAACAAGACCAAATTCACAAACAGTTGTGCCCGTCTTTTCACCTTCTTGGTGTTATAGACGTTTTGACTCTAATCAAATTGTAGCCACTTTTAAGTGGACTTTCATTGCCACTTTTAAATGGACTTTCATTGCAAGGTAGACTTTCATTGCAGTGTAGTTGTTGCAACATTAAATTAGCTTTCACAGCAGATGGCAGGCTAGAAAGAGTTAATCTGAACACCTTTAACCATTAAATGGAGAGGGGCTGTCAATACACTGAACCAGATTGCTGGCATGTGGCGCTTGTGAAGGGGCATGAGGGTCCATTAATTTCATCATCTTACATCCTCTGGGAAGGTAGGCAGAAATTGTAGGGTGCTTGAGGCCCCACACACATACCCTTCTAATTGGATACACCCCATGCCTGCATGGAAAGCTGAAAACCAACACTGGAGTAACACTGCCAGGAAGAGGTTTACCTCTGATAACAGCAAAAAGAGTCTAAGATGCCACAAAGCACAAGAAAATTTCTTACCTCAAATAAGTTATGCTTTATTTTAAAGTTGGAGTTTCTGCAAGCCACTGCACCTCTACAACCCCAGGAAAGACAGACTTGCACACCTAAAGACAAAACCAGTCAAGTGTTTGTGGAATACCATTTTTTCTTCCCAGGTCAATTAAGCCCAGACACTAAAGAACCGAGATCACAAATGGGAAGGCACTTTGTGCTTGCAATGTTCCTGTTGATAAAACCAAGTAGCATCTCAAGAGGTAACGCCTTCCTGTTTCCGTATCCATAACATCTATAATTAGACGGGTTAGGAAATCCGGAGGGGACAGAAACTACTCCCAAAACACAGGAGATCAGATGTCACTTGAACACATGAATAGAAAAAAAATCAATGATCATACCAGTCTAAAAGCAATGCTTTGGTTTCCTACAAAATCAACAAAAAACCTTAAAAGTTGCATGAAGAAGAACTGGCTTTGTTCTCTTTTTAAGATGGCTATTAAACTAGTCACACAAGGACAAAAAAAAAAAAATCTGACTTCCAAAACACATTCAAAATAAGGTCATTGGTCCCTTAGTCCAAGCTGTTTAGGTGCAAGCTGTTTGAGAAATATATTGTATTAATGGACCGCTGGCACAGGCGACTTAAAATCAGCCTCTTATGAACCACAAACATACATTTTACCACACCAATTTGACTTAGATATTCTATCGAACTCTGTAATTAGGCTAAGACTTCTACCACTTTACAAAGGTTGAGAAATTTTATTTCTGCATTTCCCCAACACAATCTCACCTCCCCCAATGTATCTGGGCAGACTTTAATTCATTATGAGTTGCAAGGGAAATCAACTCCAGACTGCATTTCAACAACAGCAGAACACAACTAGCTAGCCAAAATCTAAGTGACAGATACTGGTGACCACACTGGGCAGCATGATCCTAAAACATCCCAACACAAATAACTGAAAACCAAGTTTTAACATCTCCGTGTATGTTATACAAAGTTGCTGCTAGCAAGATTTACATAACTTTAATGAGTTCAGTACAAAACCCAGAAAGACAACTATAAAATGTCTCCAAGACATCTTGCAAATTTAATAGAAATTGTTCTCTAGAGCTTTACCACCATAGAGGCTTCATTAGTTTGTTTAAAAACAGATCCGTTCAAATTTCTAATTACTATTCAAAGTGCACTAACAAGTATTATTCTTTATAATAAAAGCACGTGTGAGCAAATTAAACCGGTGCTCAGGGCTCTGCACTGGCTGCCTATAGTCTTCCGGGCCAGATTCAAGGTGTTGGTGTTGACCTATAAAGCCCTATACGGCCTGGGCCCCACCTATCTGCAGGATGCCTCACCCCCTGCTTTCTCGACCAGCCCCTGCGGTCCACCGGGAGCGCCCTTCTTGAAGTCCCCCAAGTTGTTCGGGGGGCAACTATGGAGAGGGCGTCCTCGGCTGTGGAACTCCCTTCCGGCAGAGGCCTGGGTGGCCCCAGACCTCCCCTCCTTCCATCATCCGTGTAAGACTTGGCTGTTTCGCCAGCCTTTTGGTGAGGGAGATGGGTGAAGAGCGAGGGTGTTTTTTTTGGGGGGGGGGGTTAGGTTGAGGGGGTTGATTATTTTTATGTCCCCCATTATGGTTATGTTTGTTTAATATAGATGCTATGTTTATATTATTTTAAAATTTGTATACTGTAAGCCACCTCAAGCTGCGTTTGGCAGGCGGGGCAGGGTAGAAGTTATTAAAATAAAATAAATATTAAAATAAATAAAGTGCCAAGACATCCACTATTCCTGAACAAACATCCCTAACACTAATTCAACCCCTACAAAAGGTGTCACAATGCATTGTATCACATGCAGAAAGCAAAACTTTCCCCATACATCCGTTACTGTTCAACTGTTACAGCTTGACAAGACTGACGCTTAAGAGTTCTCATTACTATAACTTTTGCTCCTAAATATTACTGCATTGAATTTGTTTTTAAAAAAATACATTTTATTTATTTATTTAATTGTATTTGTATGCTGCCCCCTCATGCCTACGGCATCTCAGGGCGGCTTCCAACAAACATAAAACAGTATAATCATCATATTAAAATCTAATAAATTCAATGTATATATAAACTAAAAACACTAAACCACCCCCTCATATAAAAATTCAGCCCCTCTCCCCCCTCCGAAGACCTGGGAAAACGGCCATGTCCTACAGGCCCAACGGAAGTCCATCAGACTCGGGGCCAGCCGTGCTTCCTCGGGGAGGGACTTCCATAGCCATGCTCTAGCCCCCGAGAACGCATGCTCCATTGTAGCTCCCCACTTTACGCGTGGGACCTCCAGAAAGGCGCCCTCGGTGGACCAAATAAATAAATAAACTAATTACAGTACACTGATAACTTGAGAACATGTGTAGCAAAGGGCAGTACTAATGGTAACAAGACTGTGTACAAGTAAAATTTACTGTCTTTGATAAAGGGATTCAGATCTTAATATGATGCCGATGCTACCTTTCTAGTACCACAACAACTCCTTGTACAGAACTAAAGATTAGGTCAACATGGAGATTTTATAACTAAAAACAACCTGCTAAGCCATTAATGGAGAATCAATGTCCTATGATAAAATTTGTGGAAAATATAATGTATATTTAATATCCACTTAAAAACTCTTGTAAAGCATGAATTGCGGTAGCTGTATTTTCCTTCTAAGAAAACAGAATTAGCAGTTAGAGTAAAACTGTCCTCTCACATTTTAAAATCAGCCTGCTACTATTGATTCTACTCAACATAAGTTATTAATCAACTGTATTTTGAACTAAAATAAGCTGCCCTTCACTGCAGGTTTTTGCGAACTGAGATAAGGTTGTGTTTGGTGATTTTGCCTAATTTTCTATGGAGGAAAGACTTATGTGATCACTGCATGACTGTTCTCTGTCTCCATCTACCCATTCCCTTAGCTTTAGATCCTGTGGGCTAATTTCAGCCAGATTTGGTAAAGGGGCAAAAGTCCCAAAACTTTCGTAACAGGTTCAGCGGGAGAGGTTATGTGGGTCATTTAGCAGCCTTTGGCACACAGAGGGTGTTTTCAAACATGAGGCGAGCCCACATTTCCATGCTTTCAGCAGCATGGAATTGCACATTGCCATCATGCTTAAATAACCACCAGACATTAGCCCAGGCTGTTCCCCTGGCAGTGCTGGTGCATAGCCTGGGCTACAACTCAGGAAAATTCCCAGGTCACAGACCAGGCTAAGTGCCAACACTACTTGGGTGTAAAGCATGTTGTTACAGATGAATGAACGCTTTACTTGACACTGTTGGGGTTCCCCCACCACTACCATGGCTGCCAGTCAGCCAGGGGGGCAGGCTGCTGAGCGCAGCGCGGGGGCAGAGCCATGTGGACACACGTTCGTGAAATTCTCCTCTCTGGCCCGGTCTCCGTAATGTTTGTTTGGTGACGGGGCCAAGTCCCGGCTGGAATGACAGCTCCCACCACCGCCCAGAGAAGAGCATGGCGGCGGTGAGAACTCTCACATCTGAACACACCCTGGTTTGCACAGATAATATCTCCCCATAAGAAACTAGGCTTCATTAGCTTGGGTGCTTACTGTAGAGGACTGCATTTCTGCTTTTTCTTCAGTTTGATTATAAATGGTCAATATGCTCTCTCCCTACATTAACTACTTCATGGAGAGATTTAAAAAAAATAAAAGGACACACTGGAATTCTAAATATATGGTGTTTTCAGACATGACGACAGCACAGATTTCCATACTTTGCCACATGTGGAAATCTGTGCTGCCATCATGTAGGAAACAGCCAACAGATGTTACTCCAGGCCAAGGTGGCGCTTAGCCCAGGCTGCGACTCTGGCCAAGTCTGGGCTAGACACTACTGCAGTCGTGCTAAGGTGGCCCAGACCAGGGTAAAGCAGGCCATCACGTTGCCCCGTCACAGAGGAGTGCAGGCCGCTCTAAGCCACGTGGGGCCATGCGGACGCACATCCGTGCATCACCCTGCCCTCTCCCTGACCACTCTCCAGACCCGCCACCGTCACATTTGTTCAGCAGCTGGGCCAATAAAGTATGGTGGCACTCAATGCCGTCATGTTTGAAGACACCCAGTGTTAAGTAAAGAGCTGTTAAAACTGGGCCCTGAACTGCTTGGTCCTAGAATGTGAAAGCTATGGAGAAAATTAAAATTCTTCAAAGAGGGTTTGAAGCAATAATAAAATATTTTTTAAAAAAAAATTTAATTCCTCAAAGACTGCATTTCCCATTAGTTATTTCCTAGCCTCCTCTATCTAGGATATATATATTCACAGGGATTACTCCATTAAACCGTCACATGTTGGAGCAACTTTCTAGCTCCTCATCCGCTTAGTCTGTTCACTGATTTACTCAGGGTCCTCTTCCCCCTATAACTAAGCTAAGCATGTGTACCTACCACCTCTTGACTTCATTAATGTATCCCTGTATGCCCCGCTGTTCCCCTCCATTGCCTCTCCTAGATTATAAGCCTCTTGGGGCATGGATCCTATCTATAATTAATGATCATAAAGTACCAGGTACATTGCTGGCACTACATAAATACTTAATGATCCCACAACGGCTCCACCATAAACATAAGCAAACATCATTTTTCTCCAACCATACCAAGATTAAAAAAGAAAAAACTGAAATTAAGTATGACCAAAATAGATTAAAAGCTAGAAAATTTAACAGAGATACAAATGGAAAGGGAGGACTTTGAGAATCCAGACAAGAGAATCTGGGAAAGGAGAGGAAAAACAATTACAATCTATTTAGGAAATCCGATGATATGGTCAGAATAAGTTATTTTTCCCCAGTATATAGACATGGATTAAAGACACACTTTAGAAGTATTGGTTACTTTAGAAGATATTAGAAATTATTTTTAAATCTAGCAGTAGACCACAGGTCCACCATAATTTCTATGGTTTTTTGTTTTTTTTTTAAAAAAGCATTTTAATATTCTGTATTCCTTTTCAGGAAATCATCACCAGACACTACACACTACTTTTCATGTTGATTCTATAAAATATTTCCAGATACTACAAATATTTAGCCCTTTTACATTTTCTTTAACAATTTACTAAGGAAGGTGTATTCGTTTGCTAGACCCATTCCATTAATAGCAATTTCTTATCGTTTAGGGACATTCCCAATAAGCCATAGTGCATGTAAATGTTCTGGCTGAAAACGAAAGACAATGAACTTCAATTCTCCCTCAATCTTTTTACTCCTTGGAGTCTCTTTTCATCTCCAACACAGATAATTTTTTAAAAACCGATCTTCTAAAATATATCAGCTTCTAGAATCAAAGACTAAACTACAGGCTATTACATTTACAAGTGAGAATCTGTATCTTCAAGATATGTCACTTCAGCAAGAAAGATAAAAGAAATGTATAGAAATGATAACATAACAAATAAGAGTGCCATTTATGTCTAGACTTGAATAGTATTTTTCTCCCAAAGGGGAAAAGGTTTTTCCACCTTTAAAATAGTCAACAGAAGATTCACATATTAAGACAAAAAAGCATCCAGCTTACCATTGTTTATTCAAGTATCAACATCTGTTAAATTTCTTATTTTAGCATTCACAGTTATTTTAAAATTTTTCATTAGGTACATGTGACTATCATGCCATTTGTATACTTTGTTTCCCTTACTGGGTATTTTGATTTAAGTCAAGGTCAATGAACTTGTATTGCTTTTATTGTTAGAAAGGCATTCACCAGTCTCCAGCTGCCTTGCTAAAACTTATCATGCAAGTTCTGTTTCTTTCTACAACACACTTCCGTTAGTACAAACATTTAAAAATTACAAGAGGCTGGAGAAAATACACTTTTATATTCTTGAGGTGGACAAAAAACTGAATAGCTGCACTCCAACGCTGTTGATTTTGCCCATCAAAGCAAAGTGGAGAGAGACTGGTCAGTATCACTGACACTACTCAGAATACTGTGGGCAGATTCAAAACTGTCAAGCATATCACATTTGCTCTGTTTGGGAATATGAACAGCAACACAGTCATGCAATGAAATAAACAGAGAAAAATCTACCCAGAAAAAAAGTGGCGATCCAGAGTAGCAGTCTTTTCCATCTGGCTTGCAGCAGAGGCAATGCGGCACACAGAACTGAGAAATGTTCTACCCTTGCAAAAGACTGGAGACTGCATGTAAGGGAGGCCTTTTCTCTTAGAACACAATGGGCTGCAGAATGGAAGCATGAAAGGAGGATATAACTTAGCTTCAAAAATATCAGACGCCTATGAGTGAAAGGCTGATAGGAAAATATAACCCTCCCCAACCAGAATTAATAAGCACACCCCTCAAGCCATCTTCAGCAATGTTTACATCCTGTGTAAAGATATAGTAAAAATATACTTTAACCATAGCTAAAAAGAAAGAGGTCATTAGATGGTGCTGTGATGACCGTGGTCTAGAAATCCTTTTTAAAGAAAACTCACTCTGTAAAGTCATCTGGAATTTTGTCTAGACAGGAACTGCAGCAGGTGAATAAAAATGCATTAGATACACCAAATCACAAGCAAAACTCCACCATAAGTGTTTGTTTTTACCCAAGCACATCCTAGGTGAAATTGGTCTCAGTAATATGCTAGGGTGGCAGATTTTAATTTTTTTAGTGAGGTACAGAAGTGTACCAGAAGTGTAGTTTCAGAATAGTACGCATCAGTGGTTCTCAGTCTTTTTGTGAACAAGACTACCAAACCATTAAAAAAAAAATAAAAAAAAATAAAAAAAAACAGGACCCTCAGATTCCACTCCCATCCTGCCTTTCCCTTCAACTCTCCCTTCTATTAAACCCCTTCTAGAAATCCCCAGGTACTAAGGAGGAACCTCAAATGGTGCTAATCTTTCTTCCCTGCACTCTCTCATCCACTTCCCCCACAGCTCCCTGCTCAGGGAGGGTACCAGGGTTGATGCTGGGGGAGAATCGCTGCTCAGGCCAGTCGCAGCACACTGTGTAGGGTCAAGGCAAGAGCAACGCACCAAGAAAGTCTGTTCCCTTGATGGAGCCCCAGAGAGAGTTTGGGCTTTCCCACTGGCTAAGTCCAAACCAAGCGAGCAGAGAAATGCCCAAGTGGTGGGGAGGGAAGGCGTTAAACAGCACAGTAACCCCTCTGCGAGCGTTTCACTCGCCCCCATGCTAGGAGTGCTAACCTAACAAACTAACAGGGGGAGAAGCAGCAACACCTCAGGACACCTACCTAAAACCCTCCTGAGAGCCACCAGTGGGTTCCAAACTACCAGTTGCAAACCAATTGTTTGCATGACAAAGCATACTACTTATTTTTGCCAATGAAAATATCACTGTTTTGTGAAACAGCCACTTACTGTACATATGAATGCAGATTTTTGGTTAAAAATAAAGTCTCACACATCTTAGTGCTTGCTCTTTTTTTTTATTTACGCTTAATTTTGAAATACTAATTTTTCAAGTTATGCAGTGACTGAACATCAGGTATTTGTTGGCAAATGCATCTGATGTTTAATATCTGTGACACCACATGTTTGGATTCTGAAAAATGCAAGCTTTTTTAAAAAATTAAGAGTGCTTCAATTCCTTTTAGTTAAAAGCACCTCTTGAGCTACTGCTGCCTAAGAACAAAAACAAAACAAAAAACAAAATCTACAAAACTTTCTGATACAGACTTTTGACTTAATACTTCAGACGACAAATATCTAATTCCAACTCACAGGCTGACTTTTAACAGCAATCAAAGCACAATTTCATTAACACGTTTTCTTAAAAGCATGTATTATTCAAAACGAAAGGAGAATTACATTATAAGTGCAGTTGCTAAATAGCGTTCAACCACATTCATGCACTCAAATGTTTGTCTTGAACAGGTGAAGTTCAGAATTGTGTATTTATAAACTTCAGCTTGAAATTTATTTATTTTATGTTCAAGAAAACATGGACCATTACACATTCTTAAACAAGACTAATTATATTGTTATTCAATTCTAACACATTTTAAGTTTGTTATTTAATATTTCACACTCATTTATAAAACTCAAAGTGATAGTACAAAGTAAATACATGTTCTTACTGAAAGGAAGCTTCGGCTGTGTTCTAGAGACAGCACTGTACTCCAGTTCCAACCCATGGTTGTTTTTTATTTGGTTCCTTTCCAACACCTGGATCTGGCCCACTACCCTCAAATACTGAAGGAGTACACTCAGAGGGAAGGGAGCAGAGATGAGGATATGTACTCAAATATAGGGAATAAATTAGTGGGTTGGATACATAATCGGATCCCTCCCCCTTTCTCCATCCTGAGATTGCCCCCATATCCTGCCTCCTCACCTGGCCTAAAGAGATTGTACTATCAGTCCACAAGGGATAAAGGCATGTTTGGAACTTTTCCCTACCCAAATGCCCCTAAACTGAACTCCCAGGGTTACCTTGTGAGGCTGCCTTACCAACAGGTCCTTAAGGTCATCCCAGTATAGCCATTTCATGTGAACAATGGAGGCTTGTTCTCGTAACTAAACTGGCCTACTTTACTCCGCAGAGATGTACCCTGCGCTAGTCTGCCTTACCTCAGGGCATTCACACAGCTGCACAATTCAGTGTTGGTCTATCCCCTTGATACACAAGCTTTTTGGCTTTGAGACCCCGTTTTTAAACTTAAATATAATGCTGTGCTGTTATACAGAAGGCATGCAATAGTACACCTGCACTAAGCTAAGCATGTACACTTGCAACTTTGTGGATGTATTGTCAACTCTCCCTCTGTTCCCCTCCCATGTCTAACTTACAGATTAGCCAGGATCAACTACCAATGCTTGTTAACGGGATGAAAAAACATTAACTTGTGCATTTTACAGAAAGCATATCATTTGCTTGTACTAATCTCCAGTTATGTTACTCTCAAAAGCATTGCATACATCAGGATCTCAACAGTTAGAACTAATTCTCTGCCTATGACTGACAACTACAACTGTGTTGTTGCAACTATATATAGTTATTGAGTGTCAACCTGAAAAGTCCAATAGCTCCACACTTCATAGCCTTTTTGGACACCACGCCCCTCAAGCTGTGCTCTTTCAGTCTCTGTTGTGCTAATCCGGTTGCTTTCCACACCTCGGCCACTTTCACACCTTACCAGGGAGGCAGGGAAACTTCCATGAATGCAAACACAGCTCTGTTCTCACAGGAATTAGCTTACGTGGGAATGTGGTATTCCCCTTTTATCCTGCGAACACACTTGCACATGACCAGGTCCCCCAATGTAGCTTGTTCAATGACGGGTGTTCTCACAGGATAAAACTGGAACAGTACATTCTCCTGTGCACTAATTCCCGTGAGAATAGAGCCGCAATTACATTCATGGAAGTTTCCCTGTCTCCCCGGTAAGGTCTGCAAGTGGTCCTACTCCCTTGCCCACCAGTAAACTGCTGTTTAGGAGAAGCAGGTTGTCTGTTAGCAAGTCTGTGGGCACAAGATGCCACACCTGAGCCACATGTCAAGAAGGAAAACACTGACAGGTTCGCCAGATGAATCAATTCCTAGGCTTGCAACACCAGATACATAAGCTGCTAATTTCCGAGGCCACATGCATGAGAAAGCACACGCAACTGCTCGGTTATGCTGCTATTACGGCTTACAGCATAGCGTTGCTCCTTATGATCTTACAGCTACTTATGGTACTTACAACTAGATGTTATCCCAAATGCATCTAACCATCTAACATCCCAAACGTACGTTTGTTACACAAACATGACTGGCCACTTGCCAAAAACAGAAAAGTTGCATGTTTATGGTTCCCACACAGCCACATGAAAGGTAAGTGTTTTTGCGACAAAACAGCTAATCCATGGAAGACTCTCAGAGAATATAATCCCTGCTCCCTTGCCTTCCACCGTCCTGGGACCTTTCCTGTAGGCTAATGACAACTCTGTTTGTTACTGCCACCACTATCAACATAGTTACTGTTGTTGGGAAATGACTTGGGAAGTTATGGGACATGGGATCAGGACACAGTGCAGTTCACAGTTTGCATCTGGACCGAATTTTTTTTTTTTTTTTTAAAACCATGGTCAAGCACTGTCAATGCAAAGCTGAATACGAGAGGGAAAAGTTGTTCTTGTAGCATACGTGTTAACAGCATTGAAGAGGAGACAGGAAGGTCAATGGTTCAAATTTGGCTTATGTAAAGAATGATGTAACTTTCGTCATTTGCCTTTTTTTTTTTTTTTTTTTTTTTTTTAAAAAAAAGAAAAAGTCAGCTCAGCCTCCAAACTGGGCAATAGACTATTCTGCATGTGCATACATCTGCACAAATTGGCATGTAAACTTATGCAAATTCAGATGTGGAAGCTATTTTATGCTTGTGTGTACATGCTCCACGTTGTCCCACCTTTGAACATCAAAGTCCCTTACATCAAACCCAGGGGTAGATAAGTATGCTGCTAAAAGAGGTAAGAACATATCAAGTCTTTTCAAACCACAGTCATTACTGAGCAAAACCTCATGACCATACTTGAGGTATATACGTATTCCTCCCAAAACTCCACCCATGGTTTTACAGATGATGCAAACAAATATTTAAAATACTGAATAAGGTTTGTTCTGGTAGATTGAGAATAGAAAGCAAATCTCACCCACTTAGTCATGCAATCTCATGTAATTAATATGCCAAATCTAAGCACCTTACCTAAAACTGGGATTATTTCTGCAATGTTCTTTGAAACCTACAGGTGTAGTACTATGCAAATACGAAGCAGCAGCATCAATTAGTATCCCAATCCTTAGTCTGTTAACCTAATCAAAATACCTGTGTAGCCCACTTATGAAGTGCACAGTGCATCCATCTACATCAATACAAATACATGACTTTGTTAATGATGTTAATTAAATTAGCCTTTTTGCTGAAGTTGGTGTTTTGAAGACCCCACATTCAAACTCCACTAACAATACCTACACAGGGACATCAGGTTGCACATGGTGAAATGGGCTACTGTCCACAGAACTTCTGAAAATTAGGCCCTACTTGAATAAATTTGGGCACCCAGAAAATGAGGGGGACATCATTATTCCCAAATTTTGAATTTTACTACCTGTAACATGCCCAAGATCACTGAAGTCCAACAGTAAGGCTACCTTGTAGGACTGAGAGACAAGAACACATGCTCAGACAGGATATAATTTTCAGAGATTTCAGCAGAAAGCTTCTGACGAAAGCTCTGTGCAAGTGGAACCATCAAGACCAACTTACTTACCCATATGATCTTAACTGTTATCTTATACATATAGATAAGCTAAACTTAGGGCCTTTTCAAATGGACCAGGGGCCCTGAGGATGCGTGGGGGAAGGGTGCAGGCACGGTGGGTAAAGATGGGGGAGGGCATTCCCACGGGCACACACCCATCTCCACACGCTGAGGCATCTCCATTTTCCCCAATGCCTCCGTACATGGGTGATAGGTGGAGAGCAAGCATGCACACACACCTCCACCCATCCACCGCAACATTCCCACGGACGCCGTCCGCTCATCTCCACACAGAGAAACTGCGTGGAGATGGGTGGAGGCATCTCATGTGAAAAGGCCTTTAGTGATCCAGAATTACTGCACTTCATTCATTGTCTCCAATTCATCTATTGCTGTACAGGAGGCCTATTCTAGTTTAATGAGTTTTTTTGTACAGTTGATTTCAAAACCTTATGGAAATAGGCAAGTAGTTAGCTACACCTGTACCAATAAATATAGATGGTATGAGGAATGTAGAGTAGCCAAAAGAGCTCTTATTACACTTTGAAAGACTAAGCGTGACTCTTTACAAGTTTGCCTAAATTTGTTACTGCAAGAAGGAATTATAAGCTATTCATTAAAAAGAACCATCATTTGTATGCAGACCTGTTATGGGAGGATATGGAGCAAGCAGCTGTGTAATGATTCAGCTAAGTTCTGGCGAATTAACATCATCCACTACTAAATATTTTTCTTATAATACAAATTCATGAATTAAACCACAAGAATAAATTTCCCAATAAGTCTCCAAATACTGATGTTCGTAATGTATTTGAATTTCCAACTGAGGAAATATCTACACCATTCTCCTTAATTGTTTAATCTCAAGATGTGAAATCTTTGATTGAAGATCAGAGTCGAAACAAAGGTTCTCCCTGCTGAAATTATCTTCTCCCTGCTGAAATTATCTCCAAATTGGTGGGCTCCTATTTTAGCAAGTTTATTTACATTTATTAGTGTCATAAAGTAGATCGCAGATGATTGGAATAAAGTTATTATAATGACAATATTTAAGAAAGGCAATAAAAGAACTGGAAAACTTCAGACATAAGAACATAAGAAGTGCCATACTGGGTCAGACCAACAGTCCATAGAGCCCAGCATCCTGTCTCGGACAGTGGCCAATCACGGTCATTTACAACATCTACAAATTTTACCTCCGCATCACACCCTAAGGAGACATTCACCCAGTCAGTATTAGGGCAGTTGACATCACCCATTATTACTGTGCTTTCAACTTTAGTAGCCTGTCTGATCTCCATTAGCAGTTCATGGTCAGTTTCACCATCCTGATCACAGGGTCAATAGTATAGTCCCACTGTTGCACACTTCCCTGATGCACATAGAATTTCTACCCAACAAGATTCCAGAGTACATTTCACTTCCTCTGAATTTTTAATCCTACCTGACCTGATGCTGTCTTTAAAATAGTGCCACCCCACCACCAGCTCAATTTATTCTGTTGTTTCAATATATTTTGTACCCCAGCATCATTCCACCAGGTCTCCAAGAGTCCCATTAGATCTACATCTTCATTTTTGCCAAAAACTCTAATTCTCCCATCTTGCTTTTTAGACTTCTAGCATTTGTATAGACACTTAAGCATATTCTTTTTATTCTTGTACTCGTGTTTGTTATTGCATACTTTGTTTAATTTGGAAGTATTTAAGTTTGTCTGTTCCATATTAATGCACGCCTGTTCTCCCTCCAATTCTTTCCTGTCCTCTTTACCAGAATGCACTATATCACTAATAATGATGGCATCCCTTTGGATTACCTTCATCCAAATCTCATGCTCCACAGCAACTAATCAGCTTTCCCCCAGATCTTGGTTTAAAACTCCTCTACCACTTTTTTGATTTTTAGCACCAGAAATCTGTCTCCTAGTATAGGCTCCCTCTTCCCCAAAAGGTTCCCCAGTTCCTAACAAATCTAAATACCTCCTTTCTGCACCATCATCTCATTCTTTCACACATTGAGACTCCGAAGCTCAGCCTACCTCTGAGGCCCTGTGCATGGAACAGGAAGCATTTCAGAGAATGTTATCAAGGAGGTTCTGAATTTCAACCTCCTTCCTAGAAGCCTAAATTTAGCCTCCAGAACCTCCGTTCTAGACCATGTCATTAGTGCCAACATCGACCACAAGAACCAGCTCCTCCCCAGCACTCTCTAAAATCCTGTCTAGATGTTGTGTGAGGTCCACAACTCTTGCACCCAGCAGGCAATTGACCATGCAGACCTTACGACGACTGTCACAAACCCAACTATCCATATTCCTAATGATTGCTGACAGTTGGGAGTCCCCTCCTCTGGAAATGTCTCCTCAGTATGAGAGGATACTATGACATAATCTGAAAGGCAGGTCCCAGCTACCGGATCATTTCCCACCATACCAGCTTGATGCCCTCCTTCCCGAAGACCTTCATAAACAGCAGAAGGGCTGCAGGAGTGAAGGTGGGACTGCTCTATTAGGATGCTGAAAGTCTCCTGTATAAATGTCTGTGTCTGCCTCAGCTCC
>QEPC01011125.1:811118-839430 GCA_003113815.1 Sphenodon punctatus
AGGTGGGACTGCTCTATTAGGATGCTGAAAGTCTCCTGTATAAATGTCTGTGTCTGCCTCAGCTCCAATAGCCTCCAGAATCTACACTCTTTCTCCGAGAGCCAGGAGCTCTTTGCACCAACTGCACACACATCACCTCTCCCCAAGAGGAAGATCATCATACATGTTATATCATATCATACATGTTCAATCAGGCATTTGGTGAGGGAGAGGGGTTGGGTGGTGTAGGGTGGTGGGGCGCTGCATATGTTTGTGGTTTTGTTTTTATGATTGATACTAGAATTGTTTTTATATTTTACAATGTTGCTAGCCGCTCTGAGCCGCTGAGGCAGGGAAAGCGGGATATAAATTCTGTGAAATAAATAAATAAAATAAATACTGGGTACAACACACTGGATAGCCCACACCCTGCTGCTGAACTTCGAGATCCATCTCCCTATTTAACTTTCTTCTTATCTAAGATTAAATCTAGTTATATCAGGGTGCAAAACTTGCAGACACCTGGGAGCCATTGGCACCCAGAAAACTGAAGCTAGCAACCAGCTCAGGGGTGTAGTGGGACAAGAACGGTTTAATATCAGGATCAAGTCTGGTGACTGAATATATTTTTTTTGCTCCTGGAGTTCAATCTGAAATTTCATGCCCTGAATATATAGATCAGGGTTACTATATTACTATAACTTTGTTTCCTTTTTTAATGTTATTTAACACTCCATGGGTGTAGTGTCCTTTGGACATTGGACAAACAGGGACATTTGTCCCGAGGCCCATACTGGCTGGGGCCCCAATATCCAAGGTAGCTAAGCCACTCTTCCCCATCCCCCTTTTTTTTCTTTTTTTCAATTGCTGCCTGAGCTGGCTGGGGGCCCTTCCAGCTGCTGCATGGGCCCCCTCCACCCATGGTTGCAACACTGTGTCTGACACAACGTTGCAACCATGGGCAGGGAGGGGACCCATGCAGCAGTCTGCATCAGGTCACACTCACAAGTCTCGCGGTTTGGCTCGCCCCCCTGGTGCCACGTCGCGGAGGAGGAGTCCTTCTCACCAGTCCGGACCCAGTCTCGACAGGGCTGGCTCGAGGGAGGCCCAGCCCAAGCGGGAAGGTGCCTGGCAGCTGCTCCACTAACTGAAACTGCCACCAGACACCTTCCCACTCCGGCGCTCCCCACGTCGAGCCAGCCCAGCCTGCCCTGGCCTGCACCCAGAGCTGGTTGGGTGGGCCTAGGCAGCAATGGCACTACTGCTGCTGGCAGCACTCAGCCCCAACATGTGGGCAGCAAGCCGCGAGGGACAGAGTGCACTGTGGGACCAGAGAGCTGCCAGCCCAGAAGACAGATGGGCCCAGCAGCAGGCCACCA
Source organism: Sphenodon punctatus (assembly GCA_003113815.1). NCBI lineage: Eukaryota > Metazoa > Chordata > Lepidosauria > Sphenodontia > Sphenodontidae > Sphenodon > Sphenodon punctatus. Next base: position 812,477 of record QEPC01011125.1, read on the forward strand.
GCAGCACGCTGCAGACTCTGCAGAAAGCAAGTACGTACCAAGCACCAGCAGCCCAGTGCCCGTAGGCCGGTGGCTTCACCACCGGCACGAAAAAAGATTGGGGGGGGCAGACATTTCTTGTCCCTGGACCCATCCCAAGCTAGCTACGCCCCTGAGCTAAATTACCGCAAACAGGTGCTAAAGCAATCTGCCAGTTGAGCCCAGACCCTGAGGGCACCCTTTACAAGTGGCCTGAGCACCACTAGAAGATTTTCAGACTTAGCAGAGGAGAGAGTAGAGCAAGCATACTCCATAACCTCACAGTCATCCTGGGTCTGCCCCTGCTCAGTCTGAAAATTTGCCAGTGCTACTTTGGACACTTACAAAGGACTCTGCAAAGACAAAGGTGTTAAGAGTGGGTGAGGGTGAAGTGCTGCTCCCCACCCACCTTTGTGACAAGATTGCTGCTACTCTGGAGAGCCTGCTTTAGGGGAGCCCTGCCTCCCCACCCTTGAGGTCTTCCCTCTCCCCCAACTTTGGGGGTCCCTTTGCGGACATAAGCCCAAGCCCACCACAGCCGAGTTTCTACACCACTCTGGTAACAAATATATGATCAATTTTTCAGGCACTCTTCATCTGAACCCAGGTCTCAAACAATTAAAATCTAACTACATTTTCAGTTATCACTACAGACATTAGAAGTTATAAAATATCATTCATTTGAAGAATCCATACCATCTCACGAGATTCAATATTAACACACAATACAGAACCTATCAATATAAATGTTTTCCTTTAATAATGATTTACACAGACCACAGATTTCTGCAGCACATGCCCTGTAACTGAGCCTCTGCATTCTTCCCTCTTCTTTTGTCAGGGCTAAAATTTGCAGGTGTGTCAGACCAGATGAAACAACAATGTGACCACTGTTTTCATTGATCCGGCAGTTAACACTACTGGTAGGAACATAGGCCATGTATAGCTTAAGAAATTTTAATTCTGGAAGTTCAAAAGTTAGACCATGTGTTTTAGTAGAGTCACAAAATTTGGTAGAGTCACATTAAGTAATTTCTAGTCAGTGTGCTGTCAATCACTTCCAACTGCCAAAATACATTAAAAAAGAGGTCTTGAAAATATTATATTTTATGTAAACTCCATTTTGCAATATTTCTGGCCCAGATATTCCTGACAGATGTCACAGCTTGTCTTACAGTAGTGAAAAATTTGTATATTTTGTCTAAATTGAGACGAGTGCAAAAAAAAGTATTTTACAAATAATTTTAACAGTCAAATGCATTGTAAGTTTGCCACATCTATATTTTTAAGATGTATGACATTGTTTCTTTAAAAACAAGCAGTTCACATCAGCTGAAACATTTAGGCTGCAATCTTAAAATCACTCCAAAAGCAGATATTACTTTAATCACAGGACTAACTCTGGGTTAAGTGCTTTCAGGACTATAGCCTTATTTTCCATGGTTATGCTGTAATGCAGATTATTGGAGACATTTGTTAGGAGTAAGACTTGATGAACTGGTACTATACTACTATCCTCTTAACAAATGGTCATACAAACACAGTCATTATAATCAACCTATTCCAACTGAAAATTTAATTGGAATAAAAATAGGTCCCTCCTATAATTAAACTTTGCTGCTCACAATTATTTGGCACTAGAATAATTTTCCAAACTGTGTCATCATGTTTAGAGGTGCTCTGACATTAGTAGACATCATTGGTTTTGAGTTCATGGTAATTATACAGCACGCCTTTTGACAAAGTATGTCTAAAACATTACTGCAGCCATGCTCTTTATTTAATAATGCGTACATTGAACGTATTCCAGTAGATAAGCCACTCTTCTGAAATTTGCCTAACTTGTCACTGGATCCAAGAAGTGTTTCTAAGACATGCTTCTCATAACACTATTACTCTAACTGGAAGGGATTTATTTTTAAAAGGAAACATAGGTTAAAAAAAAATTACTTGCTATCTGACCATATGACTCAGTTTAAAGAGCAATGAGAAAAGAGGGTTTTTAAAAAAAACACACACACACACACACACACACACACACACACACCTGTCTCTTATACACATCTAGATGTGTATAAGAGACAGATTTAATAATGCGTACATTGAACGTATTCCAGTAGATAAGCCACTCTTCTGAAATTTGCCTAACTTGTCACTGGATCCAAGAAGTGTTTCTAAGACATACTTCTCATAACACTATTACTCTAACTGGAAGGGATTTATTTTTAAAAGGAAACATAGGTTAAAAAAAAATTACTTGCTATCTGACCATATGACTCAGTTTAAAGAGCAATGAGAAAAGAGGGTTTTTAAAAAAAACACACACACACACACACACACACACACACCTGTCTCTTATACACATCTAGATGTGTATAAGAGACAGATTTAATAATGCGTACATTGAACGTATTCCAGTAGATAAGCCACTCTTCTGAAATTTGCCTAACTTGTCACTGGATCCAAGAAGTGTTTCTAAGACATACTTCTCATAACACTATTACTCTAACTGGAAGGGATTTATTTTTAAAAGGAAACATAGGTTAAAAAAAAATTACTTGCTATCTGACCATATGACTCAGTTTAAAGAGCAATGAGAAAAGAGGGTTTTTAAAAAAAACACACACACACACACACACACACACACACACACACACACACACCTTAAAGTCTGTCTCTTATACACATCTAGATGTGTATAAGAGACAGGCTTGAGTGAGGATGGTGACTAAGGTTCTGTGATTACTACTAGTGTTGAAACTCAGTATTCGAAATTACTCTGTTTTTACTGAGTATCTCCGTATTCAACTCGGTTTTACTGAGTAAACGAGGAATTGGCCTGGTACTCAGTCCAGTACTCCGTACTTGGGTAAATCTTCAGATGGGCAACGTACAGGGCTTTTGCTGGTCCTATAGGGAACTCTGTAGGGGAAATTGACACAATACTACAGTTTATCCTTGTTCAAATACTGGCGGAGTGAAATACTTTGACTTAACTAAATCACTTTGATATAATTAAACTCACGTAATCACTCTGATTTACCTATTAGTCAGAAGGGGGCCTAAGAGAATTTACTGAAGCAGGGGTCTGAGAAAGAAGGTTCCTACTAGTATAATCAATTATAGCAAAAAGATAACAGAAAACACTGCCCCTCTTCCCACTACTCTCCCCCCCTCCCCCAATCTGTCTTATGAAAGCATACATATTATAAACGGTGCTTACAGTGAAGAAGGTAACTATAACTTAAGGAAATGTGTGACATATCTTCAAAAATAGTACCAGACTTTCTGAGAGAATCTGGCTGTTTTTAGGAAATTTAAGGAGCAAAGTAATAAAAGAATTAAAATTACTTTAAGAATAGCAAGAAATTGAGCTTTTAAGCTTTTGTTTGATGGTGCCAGAGAAAAGCCAAAGACTCACTACATTGGCTGCCCTAAGACTGAACTGAAATAATTACTTTTCAAAAAGACAACCAAAACAAAGATTTTAAAAAGCAACCCTTCAGTCTGTCTGCTACAGAAAGCACATACATGAAGATGGATGTATACTCCACATACACACATCTTTGATCACATAAATGTTGAATTCATTTTCATGTCTCAAATAACGTGTATTTATATTATATAAAAATAGATATGCTGGGGAATTTTCTTCCTTTAAGATCTTCTCTCTCTAAAAGCAATAGGAAGCTCGTTTGATCACGGCCTCAAATATTTCCAGAGTTGTCAACAAAGCATGTTTCCCATAGATTTGGTCTTATGTACTGAAATTTTGGGCCAGTCATGGTCCAAGTAAGTTATAGCTTCTTTCTGCATAGGTTGCTACAGTAGTAGGCTTTAGACCTGCTGATATTTTAAGGGTTGCAGTGATAATGCAGTCCTGGTGTTCTAGATTTAGCCTTCTACACAGTGTATCTTGCATTGGCTCTATCCCTGCATTGAAGCTAATTTCTTCACTGCGTCATTTCTTACTCCTTTTTTAAGTATTGGCAGGGACACAGGAAAGTTTAACAGTTCACTTTATTTGGCATAGATCTACAGCTGTCACAGTGAACTTTCTGTCTCTCACAGACTAGTTTGATGCCCACTATCTAAATGTCTGGTTTCTGAGCAACTGCCAGTTCTCCCTCTTGTTGACCAACTGTAAGTCTTTTTATAATCATCCTCCAAGATCTGACATCAGTGTCAGATTCCCAATACTAGAATATTATTTACGTTTCTCTCAGCCCAAGGATCTTACTGCATGTTTATAAACAGTATCTTTTCCAGGAAACAGCACTGTTACTTATATTAACTTTTTATTTTAGCCTCTTTCAGTACTCCACTGCTTAGTCTTTCAAATTAGTTGCAACACTTAAAATAATAAAATATTTGAAAGAAAAGGTCAAGCAAGGACAGAGACACATAGTATAGGACTGCCCCCCAAAAAATGGAGTTGTCCTAGACTGCAGTACAGTCGTAGCTTTTTCATAAATCAAGACTCTTCTAAATAATATATATTCAGTTATTCTGTACTTTTCCTTATGCAATTAGATTTTTTTTCATACTACATAACCACTGGTATGAAAGCAGTATTACCACAATTACTTATTGCAAGTAAGAGGAACTGAATCCAGCCTACAAGTTATTCCCCTACCCCTCAGTTTTAAAATATTTGTGACCAACCAGAAACTTGCCAAAAAAATCAGTAACCATGGCAATTATTAAAAATAAAGTCTCTTGGTAAAAATCAGGATATACACAGTTCTTCAAGTCCTTTAAAAATGTGACAGATGGCAGGGGAACGCTAATGAGCAAAGTAACTCCTTGAATCATTAGCTATTGAACTACAGCTTGATGTAGGGATCAGAAAAAGCTTATTTGTCTTTAGACAGTTTGTATCAACACCCCTTTACAGTCACCACTCCTGAGCAGGAGGAATCTGTTCAGCTTAATGCTACCTAAAAAGCATCAAGAATAAAATGTTTATTAAAAAAAAAAAAAAAAAAAAAAAAGGAATTCTTCCCATTCATTCTATTGGACCCACACAAAAAAAGCCAAAAATGAAGTCTGATGAATGTACTTTTCAAAATCCTTATCCCACTGTGCAAAAATTTAAACCCACTTTTTGGAAGACAGACATTTGCTAGGAATACTGCACACAGTCTATACATATAACATTATGGGACAAGAATGTTTTAGTGAATAGGCAAACATTTAATTCAACTCAAGAATCACATTACTTGTGCTTCATTGACAGAGGGTATCTCAGTTAATCAGCATCAAGATCACAAAGAAATAGGAAAAAGTCATATGACTGAGTAAATATGCCTCTAAGTGTTCATCTCTTTCCAAAAAATAAGGATTCCAGAATTCTGTATTTGGACTAAGCAAAACGTGTTTAACACTGCAGCACATGACTCTTAAAACCATAAACCTTGCTTCTACTACACTAAAGGTGCAAAATCAGTCCATTAAAATCAATGGCTCAGCTCCCACTGACTTCAATGGTGGACAACTGCATCCTGTGTATTCTGCAAGATATTCCCCTTGAAACTAGAAGGGGCTTTCAGAGGAAAATATAGCAGTAGTCACTAAATCTAGACGTTTCCTCTTAATGTCATTAAACTTGTAACTAAAGAGAGTACCCCCAGTATGTATGCATCTATCTAGCCACAAAGACACGTGTTCTCTCCAGTCTTATGTAGAGGATAGCAAAAGTTGGGGGGAAAGTACAGAATGAGGTGTAAGCCCCCTCCTCAGGATAGCTGTACTGTGAAAAGAGAAGTGGAAGAGGGAACCTTACAGTCAAGTGAGAGTTGTGAATGAATGAGTGCCTTTCCTTCCAGCGAGTGGGAAAAGGATTAGAGCTGTCTGAAAACAGATTAGTTTATGTATCCCTGTGTAGCTCTAGGAGCAGGAGTAGCCCAGAAATAGTTGAAGTGTTTGTGGTATGCGCGTGTGACACACTTGTAACGCTGGGCATGTCAATAAAATACAATTGAATTGCCAAAGGCAAGAAATGCAGCAGCAGCACTGGAAGGGAGAAGGGGAAATAGAGGACTACATAAAGGAGATAAGATCTGATTATTGGGGGTTCTTTAGGAAATTAAAGTAAGGTTGCTACCTGCGGGCGATGCAGCGTGGGTACATGCACCTGGGTTCTCTGGAGGCCGGTGGGAATGATAATGGGGACTACTCAGAGTGGAGGTATATGGAAGACAAGGGAGCTAGCTCTCTCCTGATATGTGGGGTGTAAGGGGGGGCAAACGGGGACCTTAGGGAAGAAGGCAGCTAGATGCCTGGGGGATCCTGTGGGGGGAGGGGGCAAGCGGGTTGGGGAGTACCCCTGTGAGAAGGGGAAGCAAACGGGGGCGGGGGGGGGTCGGACTCGGCCGAGGCCTCTGGCTGCCGTTGCCCGGCTCGGCTCGGCTCGGCTCCTCCGCGGAAGCACCGCTAGCCCCTGCCCCAGCGAGTCCCGGGGCTCAGCAGCGCCGCCGCCCGGACAAGCCCGCGCGGCCCGGGGACTCCCGGGCTCCTGGCGCCTGGCGGCGGCTCCCGACTCCGCCTCTACCCGGCTCGGCTTGGGCACCGGTCCCGCTTCGCGGCTGCATCCCCCGTGGCGGCGGCGCCGCCTCCGATCCGAGCTGCTGCCGGCTCGGCTCCGGGGAAGTTACGGGCTTTGCCGGGGCGGGGCTCACGGGGGAAACGGCCTCCTGCGCTGGCTGCTTTGTGCTGCGGCTGCAACCATGGTGAGCGAGCGCGACACCGGCGGGGCGAGGCCAGTGCCAAGCGGCCGCGGCGCTCGGGGAGGGGCCGCTCGCAGCTCCCGCCCCCCGCCCGGGCCGGCTCTCTGCCGCCCCCTCCTGCCCGGGCCCGTTCCTGCTCCTGCAAGCTGCGGAGCCCGGACTCGGGCTTCCCTCTCAGCCCCTGGGGTTAACCCCGTCCTTCCTTCTCCCTCAGCGTGTGGCACTAAAGTGGCTGAAAGGGGCCCATTCTTTCCCGGATCTCCCCAGCTGTGCTCACAGCTCAGCAGGGGGGATAAGGCTACACTCCCCCCGAGGCGAGGCGAGGGGAGGCCGCAGCAGGGGGGAAGTTGCCAGGAAGCGCTCAGCGCAGACACGGGTCCCGAAATCAAAGGGTCAGGGCAGGTACGTGCTTGCAGGATCGGGGCCACAGCCTCCAGCGGAGATTCACTCCTTTGACAAGGCTTTCATCCCTCCTCCCTCCACTCACCCACATCAGCCAAATGTCCCCTCTCCTCTTTGTCATCCTTATGTAAGAGAACAAAGGCAACAAACCCAGTTTCGAAAGATTTAACGTAACACCTTCGGTAGGTCTCCAAATCATGGATTTAGCTTAACTTTTAAGCTGGGGTGCCCTTGCGGCAGTCACTACTTTTGTTTGTGTCTTCAGTAGCCATGTAATGTGCATTATCATTCAAAGGAATAATTACCTTAATTGCACATAATACTTAAAGTAAGGTGGAACTGTTAAATGTGTTTGCTTTCCGTGAGCAATTAGCAACATTTAATAATAATAGCCTTATTGCACATAAACAATCTGAACATTGGGAAATATAATAAACTGCTGAGGCCCTTGAAACAAGTTTGCAAAATTTGAGCTGCAAAAACCTCAGGATAATATGCAGTTCTGGGGGGGCGGGAAGGGGGGAATCTAGATGATGTTGAGATTTTTAAAACTTATTTTTGTATAACCAAAATGTGTCCTATGGTATGCATGCAATGCAGTGATTTGACACTTCTTGTAAGAACTTTGTGCGCCCTGCCGCCCCCATGCGTGAATACCACGTGGTGGAGCACTTGTGTGAATTCAGTGCATGGGGATGTGTGCGCCCATGTCCCACACACCGCCCACTCCAGAAAAAGCCGAAGTGCCCCATGCGGGGGACAGGGCAGCAGTGGTTCTTTTTTTTTTTTTTTTCCCCTGTCTTAAATATAATCCTGCAACTTCACACAGCAATAAAGTCATACCAAATTACAACCTTCCTCCTCTCCCCTCCATTTGGCACAGTTCTACTTGACGTCTCAGTCTATAGTTTCAGATTCTCTGGTCTTAGCTAAGGTATGTGGTCTAGTCAGTTTTTCTGTTCACGCCTTTACTAAGAGAATGAGAAGGGCCTGTAAAGCAAACTTGTTGGGTGAATCCTGGTTCTACTGCAGTCAATAAGTAAAATGGGGCCAGAATTTCACCCTTATGTACTGACTCAGTGGCAGACACCACAAACACTTATGATAAGTTTAGTAAAAAAAAACATTTGCTGCAAATGCAAAAGATTCTGGATGGAATGTCAGACCAACTGGATAGGCAGCTCAAAACCTCCAGTGCACATAGAAATGGCTCTGATAAGGGCAGTTTTTATAAAAGATTTAAAAGCAGTTGCCTATTCTCCCCAAAAATAGTTTTAAATGTGTCCCCACATCTTGTATAAAGATTTAGCCTGCAGAAGGGTGAAAATACCAACTACTTTGAATAATATGTACTATAACTTCCCACACCTGGGCAGGCTAGGGACAGCCTATTTATTCAGATATGGGGGGAGGAGGGAGGCAGCACCAACTAATCTATGTTAATTTTTTACCATTGTAATTATTTATTTGTTTATTTCCATTTATATCCTGCCTTATCCCAAAGACTCAGGGTGAGTAACAAGATATATAACAAACATATAAAGTAGGTATAAATAAATATATATACAAATCTATAAAAACCCAAACCTACCAAACCTTTTCATCACCCACCAAATGGCTGATCAAATTAAAAGGTCTTACAGTTCCTGCAGAAAATGCTCAGACATTGGCTCTCCAGGGCAAGAGATTTCTCTAAGTGTGGAGCAACTACCGAGAATGTCTCTCTGGGTGTTTTTAAACAAGATGCTACCCCACATGGCCACCCAAGAACCATGCATCCAGCCACCTATGTGACAGTGGAGTGGAGGGATTGCCAAGAAATCCAGAGAGCTCTGTGTGGGGCAAACCAAATAGTTCCGTGGCAACAGGCGGTCACAGAGCCCCTGCCTGTAGGATCTGGCATGGCCAGCCACACCAGCAGACACACTCGTAGGCACTGTGGGTGGGGGACATGGTCTTTGCAAGTCACAAGAACTGGCCGGGAGTGCTGGGGATCCCGGGTTCCCCAGCGCTCACCCCCCCCCCCCCATGGTCCATGGCAGAGGGAGTGCATGGCTGCCTGCCTCTATGGCTGGGGTAGCCATGCTTGGAGCTGCCTTTTTGAATCTCTCCCCACACACTCCACCTGAGTGGGTGTTCCGCAGCAGTGCCGCTCAGCAGCCATGGACACCGCCCCAAAACACCCTTTGTGTGGTCTTGCTGAATAATAATAATAATAATTAATAATTTTATTTGTATAGCGCCGCCCCTGCCTGCATGGCACTCAGAGCGCTTCACATTTTACATAAAAGCACAATATAAACATTTAAAACAATTAAACAAGTAATTAAAAGAATATTTTAAAATGTAAGATTTGGGAAGGAAAAAGGGAGGATGAAATATATTAAGGGGACCAGCAGTAGATTCTAAAAGCACCTAGAAAACAAATACGTTTTCAGGAGCTTTTTAAAGGTAAGACGGGAGGAACTGAGAGGAACATCCAGGGGGAGCGAGTTCCACACCGAGGGGTCCACCATAGCAAAAGTCCATTCGCCCACCAACTTAAGGCATGATAGCGGAACCCTCCAAACAGTGAATGGTTCCTGAGCACAGATACCCATCAGTATGAGGCTCCAGAAGAAGGTCTTGAGTATAGTCAGAGCCTAAACCATTCAGGGCCCTGAAAACCAGCAGTGCAATCATAAGCCACTTTTGCACTGACACCACCCACCCACGAACACCCGGAAACACCCATCGAATGGGTGGGAGAACATCTGTGTAAAAGTCTACGAGCGGGTGGGCGCGCATGCCCGACCCACCCGCCAACACCCATGGAGTAGTCGGGAGGGAGCCAGCACCCTCCGTGGGTGGAGATGAGTGTCCAACACCCGAGCGTCCGTGTAAAAGCAAAAACACCCACACGGACCAGACCAGCAGAGACCCACTGCGCTGGCGCCACAGGTCACGCACGTGCCGCCACGCCCACAGAGGGGAGCACCAGACATTCAGCCGAGAGCCCGTAAAGGAGGGCGGAACCATGGCACACGCGCGCGGGCTCCCACAATGATGACCAGGAAGGCCAGCGAGAAGGCCAAAGGAGCCGATGACGCCCCACGTGCGGGAAGGGGCCAGGTGAGCATGGGGACCCAAGAGTGCCCGGGGGGGGGAGAGCCCTGGCAAGGCGGTGCAGGAGGGGGCGCCCCAGGCAGAAAGCACAAGGGGGGGTCTGAGGCTGCCGGTACGGGGGGCCCCGGACAGGAGGTACAAGGGGCGACCATGCCGGGAAGTACAAAGGGGGGTGCCCTGGCAGGGGGGAAAGGGGGGTAACACGCCAGGCCGTAACACAGCGCACGTCTCCCGGCACAGTGCAGAGGGCCCGCACCGACCGACACCCCCCCCCCGGTCGACGAACCGCAGCCCAGCACATCCCAGGGGCACGGCCCGTGGAGCAGCAGCGACAGCGAGGTGAGTGCGAGGGACCCACCCCCCCACACACAGGGATGGGAGGGCCGTGCCCCAGGCCCAGCACCATGGGCCAGGGAACACAGGGCAGGCAGCAACCGCACAACCCAGTCCCCCATCCCCGCAGGACAGCTCCCAGACAATGGAGCACTGCACCACTGGGACGATGGCTGAGGAGGGGCCCCCAGACAGCCAGGAGAGCAGAAGGACACCCCAGGGGGGAGAGGGGAGGGCAGGCCCCTCGGGCGCGGAGGGGGCCAGCAGGACCCAGAGTAGCCCCTAATGCACTACCTCCAACAGGACACGACCATTACCACGGCTACCACATCCACAGGGCAGGCCCCATGCCGTTTAGCCGGTCGCCCTCCCCCCACAGGTCCCAAAAGGGGGAGCCCTGGTCAAGGCAGGAGGTATGGGACTTTATACGCGTGTGGGAGTCCGAAAGGGTCCAGCACGACCTGGTGCGCAGCTACAAGACCAGACAGGTCTATGAAGCCATTGCTCAGGAGATGCAGCGGCAGGGGTACAATAGGGATGTCACCCAGTGCATGCAGTAGGCAAAGGACTTGAGGTCCGGATATAAACATATCAAGGACAACAATCTCAAGTCTGGCCGGGCCATGTGCACATCCCAGTTCCAGGAGGAGCTGGACAAGTTCCTCTGCATGGACGGGGACATTGTGGCCTCCCACACACACGGCAGCGCCTTCACCAGGGGCAGATGCAGGGCCACCACACAACCCCCCTGACCTACCCCACGGAGTATGGGGGCGGAGGTGCCCCTGGTGAGACCAGCCAGGAAGCGGGAGGGGACAGCCCCATCCCACAGGGGGAGGAGACTTCCCAGGGATCCGAGCGCTGAAGCACCATACTCCCTGCGTGCCCCCAACACCCATAGACCTACCGGCCACAGGGACAGGGGGCATGCACAGAGCAAGCGGTGACCCGGGATGGCCCCCAGGAAGCAGAGGAACAGGATCCAGGTACGCCCGGCCTAGTGGGGCCGGGGGGGGGTGGAGGTATAGGGTGGGGAGGGGGGCATCCGGGGGCATGCAACCACAACCAGCGGGGCCCAACAGGTTGGGGTGTTGGGGGCAGGCTGGAGGGGCTGGTGGGCCCACAGTGGCCCCAACGGCACACATAATGGACCCCATAGGCGGCGATCAGCTTCGGGGGGCCATCCCACAAGAGGGCAGGGCAGGTGGACCCCACAGGGCAGGGCTGAGGGGAGCTGCCACACTATGGAGGCCACCCCACCAGGCAACCCAGGTCATGTGGTAGCGGTCAGCAGGGCACACAGGCCGGAAGCATTAACGTGGTGTCCAGTCTCTCGTTCACAGACCAGGCGCCCGCTCACGCAAGGGGTGCAGCTGCCGGCAGCGTGGAGCAGAACCAGGAGATGCGGGCCAGAAACCAGCACCAGAGGGAGGACCTCAGCAGGGAGCTGCTGGAGGAATCGCAACGGTTAGCCGCGGTGCACTCCCGGGAGCTAGCGCTCACAAGGGAGCTCATCGGAGGGGAGGGGGAAAGGGACCGGGAGATCCTGGCTGCCATGATGGCCCGATTCCGCACCGAGCATCTCTGGGACAGGCGCCAGACTGCCGCCCTCCAATGTGAGCAGCGGCGCGCCTGTGACGGGCTGGAGGGTCAGGCCACGTGGCTCATGGACCTCATAGGGGAGGCCATGGAGGCCCTGTGGTGTGACCCCCAGTGCGACAGGCCCCGCCATGCCACGGAAGGAGGGTCAGCGGCCGACCAACACCATGGCGGCCTCCCACTGGTGGAGGTGCCCTCCCCCCTTGCACCGCGGCCACCCATGGTTCCCCCAGTAACAGCCCTACTCGGGCCTGGTCCACGGGGTCCCCCTCACCCACATAGGGCAACAGGACCTGCTGATGGGGCCACCCTTCCAGCCCGCACCCCCCGTGGCCCTGCCCCCGCTGCCACCCCGACCTCTCCACCGGGAAGCGATGTCCCCACCCCAGGACTGTGCACTTGAAGACAACCAACAGCCCATGGTGGCTGCCCCACCCCCTCCAGTAAGAACGCAGCACCTCGGGGCCCTGGAGGGAAGTGCTACCGCACAGGGCACTGCCCCAGAAGGGAACCCAGTACGGAACCCGCACCGAGCACACACACCACAGGAGCCATGGAGCCACGGCCATGGCCACAGTCAAGCATACCAACTCCATGAAGCAGGTCTGGCCTGCTCAGGGTCTGTACTACCATGGGAGGGTCGGTACAAGGGCCCCCTTCATAGAGGATTGCTCCACGTTACGTATGCTCATGTGGGGCGTAGGGGGCTCCCTGGGTGGCCACAGGGTCCCCGGTGGCCTGGGCCCCAGCGTGGGACAGAGATAGGTGTACATGTCGATCGCTTACCCCATTCTTGTTCCTCCTCACAGGGGCCATTAGCGGAGGCCAGGATGGAGTGGCCAGTGGATGATGGGGGGGCCGGGCCATCCAGTCGGCGATCCCTGCGGTTGGCTGCAGCTAGGGCTCACCGGCCTGCAAGCCCCGGTGGTGCAGCCAAGAGGGAGCGTGGGCGCCCCCAAAGTTAACCACCCTCACCCATTGTACACATCCCCCACCAATAAAGAGATGCTGAACCTACAACTCGCTGTCGCTTCCTCTGTCCCAGGACACGTGGCAGGGGGAATTCCGGGGGGGGCTCAGGGAGGTTCTATGGGAGGGGGGGCACTGTATAGTGCCCGGGCGGCCGCCGAGGCCCAGCCTGGTGAGGCAGCTGGCAGTTGTGGTGTCTGGAACAGGTGTACACAGACCTATCACTGGGCACTGTGGGACCCGATCACCCCATGGCAGACAGCGAGGGGAGCGCGCACGCAACCAGGCAGCCCACGATATCGAGTCCCGGGACCCCCATCGCCCACACGTGGCACAGAGGCAGGGCTGCAGTTCACGGGTACTACCCAGCTTTATTGAAGGGGTGCATAGGACTATGGACATGGCTGTGGGTCGGGTGCTGCCCAGTGTTGGGCTGCCTGGGCAACGATGCAGCAGCAGATGGCATCCCTGTTCTCCTCTGATATGTGCCAGAACGCCCCACCCTGGACATGTTGGTACAGGGGCACAGGGCTGTGCACCAGTGGTGGGTTGTCCAGGGCGGTGCCTCCTGTCTCACAGACATTGTGCAGGATGCACGCTGCCAGGACAAGGATGGGGGTGTGGTCCAGGTCGAATTGGCTCCTGTTCATCAGGAGGTGCCAGCGTGTCTTCAAGAGCCCAAAGGCCCACTCCACCACTCTGCGGGCGGATGACAAGCGCTCATTGAACAGGCGATTGTCAGGGTTGTGCGCCACTGGATAGGCCCGCATGAACCACGGGCTGAGTGGGTAGACGTGGTCCCCTATCACAACAGGGGCCATGGGAACCCCCGCTATCACACGATACAGGTTGGGGGCAAGCTCCCTGTTGAACATGCGTGCATAGAAGGGGAAGGCACGCAGGATACGCGTGTTGTGGCTCCGCCCCGACTGGCCTGTGTACACATCTATGAACAGGCCCCTATGATCCACTACGGCCTGCAGATCGATGGAGAAGGCCTGTTTTCTGTTCATGTAGTCGATCTTTGCATGAGAGGGTCATATGATGGGGATGTGGGTGCTGTCAATGACCCCAGTGTAATGAGGGAACCCCATTTCCTCGAACCCACGCATCACCCCCTTGGGGTCACGGAGCTGGATGACTCGCTCCAAGAGGAGCTCCACAAGCAGGTCACGCACCTCATGGAGGGCCCTGTTCACAATGGTGGTAACCACCCAGAACTGCTTCCCCACGTTCCTACAGGAATCTCGGGTGGCCAGCCGCCAAACCGCCATGGCCACGCACATGCCTGGTGGCAGCGGGAAGCGCATGTTTGTCTCCCACTTCCAGGAGTGGGGGTTGAGGAGCTCCCCCAAGCAGGTCAGGAGGGAGCGGGGCATCCGAAAGTGGTCTGACCATTCCCGTACGTCCAGGGGGCCAACATGTTTTCCCACCAGTCGGTGTGGGAGCGCGACCAGTGCTGTCGCAGGGCTGGTAGGGTCACACAGCGGGCATACACGTTGAGGGTCTGTCAGGCCAGGATGAACTGGCCTTGCTGGGACACTGCGGAGTCCAACAGGGCACGGCATTGGACGGCTGCCCGCCTCGTCCATCACATGATCGTCACCCTCCTGAGGTTTGCTGCCCTCTGCCGCCATGCCCCCAGGAGGGTGGATCCTCAACCCGGCAGGTGGAGTAGGGCTATCTGCTGTAGCAGCATGCGCAGCAGCAGGAGGACTGTGCCCAGGATTCACAGCAGCACATCCCTGGGCTGTGGGTACCTGTCCCCCAGCACCATGGTTCAGCAGCTCCCCACTCTCAGCCAGCCCCCGCTGGCATGTGCCCTGGCTGCAGTGTGCTCCACTGTGTGGCCTGTGCCCCCCAGCCCACTCTCCGCTGGTATTGCAGGTGCTCCTCTGTGTCCATGCAGCTCGGTATCACTGTTCTCTGCTTGCTGATCGACCCCGTGCTATAGCTCCTCCACCCCACACCCGACCACCTACACCGGGTCACTTATGTACTGTGTAGCCCGGTGGGGACAGGGCACCAATTGGTGCTGCACTGGGGGTGTGCTGGGGCTGCCACCGGTTGTTGGGCCCGGCTGCTCATCCCCACGAGTGCGCCGGCTGCATGTCCGCCGGGGGGGATGGGACTGCACAACCGCTGCCTCCACACCTGCACTACAGTCCCCCCTGCCATGGTCCACCTTTGCATGCTGCGGCTGTGCATGGTGTGGATACAATACCTGGCTCAGCTCCTTGGCCTGGCACAGTGCCCGGCCGTGGCCTCCCTCATCTCTTGTCACCTGTGCCGCATCCCTTCTGCCCTGCGTGTGGGTTGTGGCACCCCAGCCCCAGCGGGCCGGCCTATCTCTGGCATGCAAGGCCGGCTGTGGGTGAGGGTAGCCACTCATTACATGCTCGTCCCAGTTACTGCAGCCCTCCATCTTCCGCCTGTGGTTTCACCGGAGTGAGCCCCACCCCTGCCATGCACAGTTGTACTGCAGGGCCCTCAGCCGGGGATGTATGGGAGGGGTGGTCACCCTGTGCAGACATGCTGTTGGCGGCCCTCTGGCTGAGCCCCGACATTCAGCTATTGATGGGCTACCCCCTGTCGGTGGAGGATGGCTTTCGGCTCCTGTCGTGGCACATGTGGACGATGGGTCACCAGGTTGGTGCCCCAGTGTGCTGGGGCCATTCCCTAGAGCTCGGCTTCACCCCTCTGTGCCAACCTCCTTGGGGGCACCTGCCCACCATTGTCATGCTGTGGACCGCTGCGGAGTTAACGGCGGCTCGCCTGCTGATGGAGCGACCCGGGTTCAGCCTTGCCTTGCTGTCCGGGGGTCCCCCTGTTGCTGCCCCGTACACCGGCAGCCTCCTGCAAGCCCACGGCATCCCACGCGCACCCTTGGATGTGGGGGGTCCTCCTGTGGGACCTGGGCTTGCTGTCCCCCGAGGTTAGTGGCCCATTCTGGACTGGGGATCCCTCCGCTGTGGAGCTCACCATCCTTCAATCAGTGAGGGACCTTCCAGCTGTGCGGGCTGTGGCCGCCGGAGCAGATCTGCTCCTTCCCCACTTCCTGGTGGATGCTCATGTGCGCTCCTGAGGCTTCCAAAGGGGCCTGTTCACCTGGGAGCGTATAGCACAGGGGTTGCCACCCCAGGAGTGCTCACCGGACCATCCATGAGCGGCCCCTCACCGCCACCCGCTCTCAGCCACCCCGGTGCCTGGATGGTGCATTGCCTGGCTCCCCCTGTGCTGCTGATCAGGCTGTGCGCTGCCATCTGCTGTGCTACTGGCTGACGCATGGTTCACTGGACCCCTTCACCCTCTCTGGGTGACTGCTGCTCCTTCCCGCTGGGGCTTCCCTGGTGCCCTCACCTGCTATCCGTGGGTGCACCTGTGCCCTCCTATTGTGCTTCTCTTGCCCGGCCGTGGGTCCACCTGCACCCCCCTGCTCTGTCTCTCTTTGTGCTGGCCCTGGGCTTTGGCCCCTCTGATCCTCCTTCATGCAGGGGTTCAGGTGCTCTTCTGGGTGGTGGCTGTCAGCGTGTGGGGTGTGCCCCAGGTGCTGTTGCTGCCCCCAGCCCTCCCAGGGCCCATTGGTGCAGGCATTCCCCAGTGCCCTGGGCCCCCCTTCTGTTGCCCCGTCCCCCTGGCCTGCCCTGTTGTTGTTGCCCCCTGTTGCTGGTTCCCTGTTTCATTAAAGGCGTTTGTGTTCCTTCCCGGTGTGTCCATGTTGTGCTTTGCTGTGACCCTTGTGCGGGTGCCTCGGGGGAGGGGTTGCAGGGTTGCCTGTGTTGTATGGGTGTCTTTCCCCCCCCCCCCGTGGGCGTGGGCCTATCCCTGCATGCTTCTGGTGCCTGCTGTGTGTGGGTCACTCAGCTGGGGGGGAGGCTGGTGCCGGGCTGTCCGGGCTGTGTGCCGGGGCTGTGCAGAGCCAGCTCCTTTTTAGCAGCTGTCATCCCATCTCCCTCACGCCCCACCTGCATGGTTCCTGGCAGCTTGGGGGTGGGGCCGTGTTGTGCGGCTTCATTTATTTATTTATTCATTTCCTTATGTTTATATGCCTACGGCATCTCGGGGCGGCTTCCAACATAATATAAAACATTTTTTAAGCATAAAATGTCTAAAACATCTTAATTAGAACAAATTTAAAACACCCCCCCACAGAAATTAACCCACCCACCCCCCATCCTCCCCTCCAAAGGCCTGGGCGAACAGCCACGTCTTACAAATACATCGAAAGGCAATCAAGCCTGGGGTCAGGCAAGCCTCCTCCGGGAGGGTGTTCCACAACTGCGGCCCAGCCACCGAGAACGCCCTCTCCATTGTGCCCCCCCCCCCGTCTTACATGGGGGACCTCCAGAAAGGTGCCCCCAGTGGACAGAAGGAATCACTGTGAGGCACAGAGGGCGAGGCAGTCCCCGAGATATGAGGGGCCCAGACCATGCAGGGCTTTGTAAATCAATATTAACACCTTGTATCTGGCTCATTATGCTATAGGCAGCCAGTGCAGAGCGTGGAGCACCGGTGTTATGTACTCACGCCACCCCATGCCTGTCAGGAGATGGGCTGTCGCATTCTGCACTAGCTGCAGCCTCTGAACTAGAAACAAGGGAAGCCCCATGTAGAGCGCGTTGCAGAAGTCTAGCCTCAAGATGATGACAGCATGGACGAGAGTGGCCAGATCAGGCCCGGACAGGTAAGGTCGAAGCCCCCGTACCAGATACAGCTGGCGAAAGGCGGCTTTAGCCACCGCCTCCACCTGCCGATCCAGACGGAGGTCCGAATACAAAACCACCCCCAGACTCTGAACCTGAAGAGCAACAGGCGGGCAAACCCCCCATATCAGGGGGGCCAGCACCTCCCCTGCCCTTCCCACCACCATCACCTCCGTCTTATTGGGATTGGGCTTCAGTCTGTTCTGCCGCATCCAATCTGCCACGGCCTCCAAACATTGGGAGAGTAACAAGACAGCAGGACCTGGGTCAGTTGAAAACGAGAGGTACAGCTGAGTATCATCAGCATATTGGTGACTTTGCACCCCGAACCCTCTCACGATCTTCCCCAGGGGCTGCATATACACATTGAACAACAGTGGAGACATTCACCGCATCAGACAACATCACTTCCTGAAACTCATCCCAGAAAGATCGACCAGACAGTGCCTCCATAACCTCGTGCCCCTCGCTTACAACTTCCAATCCAGTGTCAAAGTTACTCTGGATCTGAGCGATCTTGTCTGCAAAGTAGGTGGCAAACTCCTCACAGCGGGCCTGGGACAAGTCCCCGTCCAGGCGGAGGGAGGCCGGACTGACCAGCCCCCGCACCACCCGGAACAGCTCCGCTGGACGCGACTTTGCAGATGCTATGAGGGCAGCAAAGAACTCCTTCTTTGCTGTCCTCACAGCCTCAACATAGGACCGCAAGTGGGTCCTATGGAGAAGTCGGTCAGATTCAGAGCGAGTCCGACGCCAGCGTCGCTCTAGTCTCCTACCTACCTGTTTCATACACCGCAGCCCCTCAGTAAACCAAGGGGCCCTGCGGTGACGAGACGGAGGGAGAAGATGTCTCGGAGCCACCCTGTCGATGGCCTCCCCCAACAAGATGTTCCAATGCTGGACAAGCTCACCTACAGAGCAGCCATCCGGGTCTAAGGTTAACTCTCTCAAAGCCTCCTGGAACCGCTGCGGTTCCATCAGCCTCCAAGGGCAGACCAACCTAACTGGTCCATTCCCCTTCTGGAGGAGGTGCGCTGAGAGGCTGACCTGTAGGAGATAATGATCCATCCATGACAAGGGTGTGACCCTCACATCCCCCACTAACGGATCACCCGCCTCAAGGCCAGAACAAAAGATCAGGTCAAGAATATGACCCCCCACATGGGTCGGGCAGTTGACCACTTGGGACAAGTCCATGGTTTCCATGGTGGTAATGAACTCACGCTCCGCACCTACAAGACTGGCATCGGCATGGGCGTTGAAGTCCCCCAGGACCAAGGTCCTAGATGAGTTCAGCGCCACCTCTGAGGCCAGCTCTGCTAGAGCGGCAAGGGATGCTGCCAGACAGGAAGTGGCCCGGTACACCAGCAGCACCCCAAGCTTGCCCCCAGCCAAATCAAACACCATATGGAGGGCTTCAACACCTGAAATCTCCTGAACTGGATATCTCCTAACTGGCCACCCCTCTCTAAAAATAATAGCTACACCTCCCCCCCCAGCCCCCCATGTGGGACTGGTGCTGAACAGCATACCCGGCTGGAACGAGGTCCGCTAAAGCTAGTCCTGCCCCCTCGTCCAGCCAGGTTTCTGTGATACATGCAAGGTCCGCTGCCCCTCCAGGATCAAATCCTGGATCACTGGAGCCTTATTCATGATGGACCTTTGCCCTCAGTCAGCCATGTTGTGCCGTTGCTGTACGGGGCGGGGCTTCCCCGCCGGTCCCAGCTGTCCGTGTACTTGCATGGGTGTTTGCTGGGTGCTTCCTGGGATGGGTGTTTGGCCGCTGGGTGTTTGCTGACCCCTCCCCTTTCCTTCCCACAACCCCCTGCGGCGCTGTCCGTGTAACTGTCTCCCTGCTCGGTGGCGCCGGGTGTTCTCTAGGTGTGCTCACCCACCCATCCACACCCATCTCCACCCATCGGCGCTGCTGCGCCGTCTGTGTAAAAACGGCCTTAAACACAGTCCGTTGTTCTACAGGCAGCCAATGTAGAGAATGCAAGGTGGGCATAATATGATCACGGCTGCCCAAACAAGTGAGCAGCTGTGCTGCCACATTCTGAACAAGCTGCAAGTGACGGATAAGCACTGCCAGTAGCCTGTAAAAGAGGGAATTACAAACATCAAGCCTCGTAGTCACCAGGGCATGGGTCACTGTGAATAAACTTGATGCACTGCTGGAATCTGCAGGAGGGTGCTTCCAGTTGAGCAGAGGAGGCCATCTTTCAAATATGTGTCTGAGGGTCAGAAAGGCATTTTATTTCTACAAGATAATTTTTTTTCCAATCCTCACTTGTGGTAATAGGTATTATTAATTATTTATTATTATTATTATTATTTGATTAGCATTTATATAGTACCAGCGATGTACCTGGTTCTTTGCAGAAAACAAGATAGACACGGTCCCTGCCCGAGAGCTTACAATCTAAAGAATTATATCAGACTTTCACCATCCAACTTGGTAAATACAATATAACTTCAGTATAATGAATCCCAATGGGACTAGAGAAAATGTTCATTGTATCAGGTTGTTCACTAGATACGGTTTGGCAATGTGCAATAGATAAAAATGGTTCTTGAAGTTGAAATGTTTATAAGCAGGGTTTGTTATAGCGAGGTTTGACTGTAAAATCAGGAATGGGAACAGCTAAAATATGCTGCTAAAATATACATATTCTAAAATATGCTGCTTAAATACATCTTAACTTTGAATTAGTACACAACAACAAAGTAACAACTATCAGTTTATGAACTGCTTGTTGTCTGCTAATGAAATAATTAGATTTGGGAGTTTTATGCTATCTGGTTCCCTATATGGAACGTCATACACTCTAAAAAGAGAGCTGATGGAAAAACCTTTTACCTGTACAAGAGAGACATCTAAAAGGCACGTGGGTGAAAATCAAAATATCAGCTGAATAAAGAAGCTAAATTATTCATGGTTAACAAATTAGCAGATCTTTTACTATGGGGGGTGAGCAGAGGGATTATAAGGGATTTAGTTGATTAATTGCAGAGGTTCATATTGGGAATTGATCAGGTGCCTTGCCTTTTCAAGTACTATTCAGTATGGAATTTATGGAAATATTAAATGTGTATGGTCCATTTAAGTGTATGACAAAATTCCCATTGTTAAAATGTATATTGTTGTATTTGTATTTGTATTTGTTGTAACATGTATTTGTTGAGTAATAAAGTTAAAAATAAAAACAAGAAATAATTGGATTTTAATGCAGTTTTTTTTATTCATCTAGGTTCAGAGGGTTTCAAGTTGGGCTCAATTAGAATACTGCTTTTCTTGTTGGTCAATGCAATAGCAAACAATAATCCAGCAGTACTTTAAGAAAAATATTAGTCATGCAAAAGAGAAAAAATAGGACTCTGATTCTGCATAGAGTTTCACACTTTACTATAATAAACCCTGCTCTGTATCCCTGCGTGCGTTCACCGGCAAAGCCGTACGGCGGGGAGGGGAGCTTTCAGACTGGCCAGACCCCGTGCATATCTTAGAGCGCGTGTTCCCCCCCGCAGCCAAAATATGCACCGGGGGTGGGGGGAGGTCTGAAAGTGGCATAGTCCATGTAGGTATTTGGGAAAGAGCAGCTCCACTTGATTAATGATTAATAAAATAAAACTTATTGCTGCAAACAAAGACTTTCCTTTTTTTTTTACAGTCTTATGCATTCTCTTTCATTTCCCATTTTTTTTCTACCCAACAACAGGGCCTGTTAACCTCACTCTAACATGACTGCAAATCAAGGACCTGATCTTGAATTCACAGCGAGAATTGCAACAGCTATCAATAGTCAAGATAATTACTATTGTCTATAAAACAATACTTTTAAACAACAAATAGTCCTGTAAAAACAAACAAACCAAGAAGTAGCAACCTTTTAAAATCAATTCTATCTCCATCGCCTGCCCTAGTGCGCAAGGATTTCTCTTTATTTCTCAATATTAGTCTAAACCTTGGCATAGTAGCACCTGGTTAGTTGATGTCTGACATTATTTATAACTTGGATGTCACACTTAACTGGATGTTAGAATGAGACTATAACACTCTGCTATAAAACACCAGCTCCATTTTATGTGTAATCTAGTAAAGTTCCCACCCTCTTTTCCACAGTCCACAGAAGATTCTGTGACAGGCTGTTTTTCAGTTGAAGAATCACAGAAAGTTTATAGTTCTGCATTATGATTACACAAGATGAATAGGGTTATGATGAATGACATATTGCACCATTTCTTTAGAGAAGTCAAGTGGATCGTGATTAGGTCAGAGAGAGGAAGACAGCCTGCCAGTTCTTGGTTTGGATTTTCTACTTTTTAATATTAATGGGATCTCATTCAAAGGGATATTATCACCTTTTTTCCCCATAGCTTGGCATGGAATCTATTCCCTCCTCAATGGGTGAAAACAGACATGACGCTCACTCCACTTTAACATTTTTTATGCATGTTGCAGGGCTGCATAGGGAACCAGTACAGCCCTGCAATATGCATAAGAAATGTAAAAGTGGAGTGAGCGTCATGTCTGTTTTCACCCAATAAGATCTTTATTTGTCATTTAAAGCAGTAGTAGTTTTGTGTTTGTAACTCATATACCTTAACTATGTTCACAGGGAAAAGTATGCAAAATAATTCTGACTGCAAGAGTCTTACCTTTGGAGAGAAAGAGACAGAAAAGCAGTCTGCCAGCAGAGAACTCTCACACTATCTTTTAAGAGTGGGATTTTGTTGTTATAAACCCACATTTCCTCCTTACGTACACACGTCCCAAGCTGGATCCCATAGTTAGGATGCAATCCTAAAATCACTTACTTCAGAGTAATCCCGTTGAAATCATCCGATATGTGTGGTCAAATAAGTTCGTTTTACATGTACAACAAATGTTTTTGCATTTGAAGACAGGATTGAAAGGAATACCGCAAGGATGACACTACATTTACTGTATTACAAACCTAGGCCTTGTCCACACATTGAGCGTTTTAAACAAGCACCTCAGGAGGGGTGGTCTGTGGCCACTGAACGGCACAGCTGTGCAGCACCCACACACAATGTGCATGGGGAGTGCTTCGAACAAGCAGCTCCCAGAACGGCTGTCTCATCCATGGACGCAGCCACCCTGGCCTGCACGTGGCGCTCTGGATTTTCAGGAGTGCTCCATGAGTGGCCGCTGTAGATCAGAAGAGTGCGTCTCCACGTGCACCACCATCACAAGAACAGGTTGATGGTGGGGGGCCATGCGTGGACACGCCTTGTTTAAAACACCCATTGTTCTATATGTGTGGTGAATCACAACTCCCCTCAAACACACCACACATTAGCTTCTCACCACCTTCCCTTCCTTTTTTTCTCTGAATATTGCAGCCATATGTGGATAAGCTTGCTACAAACGGGGAAGGACAGGGGACTGTCAATTTAAAGCAGTATGACTTGCCATAAGCCCCTGCCCATCACTGCACACTTGGGGTGTTAACAAATGTGACGCTGGCCCTGTAGGGCCTACTTTGGCCTCTCTGGGCCAGCATCACGGCAGTATGTTTGTTCCAGGCCTGCCAGATGTGGGTCTGGTACAAACCCCAACAGGGCTAGGGGCCAGGCTGGAATGAAGCAGGCCCGCAGTCCAGGCCCGGCAGCCACCCAGCTGAGCCAGTGCAGATGGAACTGGGAAGGAACGTCTGTTCCCGGCGCCGTCCTGGCCCAACATAGGGGATCACCATGGCAGCGAGTCATGGCTGTCAGTTATTGGCAGCCAGCTACAGCTGCCTGCCATGTGGGGGCAGGGCGCTAGCCACAGCATGGGGGAGCCAGGCACCCCTCCTCCCCTGGGGAATGTCTGTTCCCGCCACCAGAGCTGTCCCGATGGGGCCATGATGGCGGGGCAGTCATGTATTTAAGTACGCCTGGAGAAGGGGTAAGTGAATGAGGGTGAGTGGAATGGTGCATTACCAGCCACATCAAACATTAAATGGTGATGGTTTATATGCACCTCTGCCCATAATTGCACACTTGGAGAAGAGGAAGTAAAGAGGGCAAGTGAAATGGTGACTTACTACCCACATCAAACATTGTAATAATAATCTTTATTTTTATAGAGCACCCCCCTGTCATGGCACTCAGAGCACTTTACATATAACTAACACAACTTTTTAATCCGCACAACAACCCTGTGAGGTAGGTTAGGCTGAAAGAATAATGTGACTTGCCCAAGGTCACCCAGTGAGTTTCTGGCTAAGGCAAGCCTAGAACCGGAGTCCCCTCCTACCTCCCAGTCCAAGTTCTGCACACTTAGCTATTACATTCGACCCTGTTGATCCAATTAGCTCTCTTGGCTGCATTTGATACCGTTGACCATGAGTTGTTTGTGACTCAGCTGCGGGACTGGGCAGGGATTGGCAGGACCGTTCTTGAGTGGTTCCGCTCCTTCCTGGCGGGGAGAGTCCAGCGTGTGGTCCTGGGTGATTTTTCATCTTTTCCCCAGGACCTCATGTGTGGAGTCCCGCAGGGTTCCATCTTGTCTCTTCTCGTGTTCAATGTGTACATGCAACCTTTGGGGCAGGTTGTTAGGGAGTTCGGTGTACGGTGTCATCAGCATACTTTATCTCTCATTTTCATCCGACTCAGGCCTGGCAGTCTTGGTGCTTACCCAGTGCTTGGCAGCTGTGGGGGATTGGATGAGGGCGAGCCGTCTGAAGTACAACTGGTGCGTTGTCTTTGGCCGTATGTCTCAGACTCCAACCTAGCCACGATCATCCATGCTTTTATTACCTCGAGATTGGACTACTGTAATGCACTCTACATGGGGCTACCCTTGGTGCTGGTTCGGAGGCTGCAGCTGGTGCAGAATGTGGGGGCTCATCTCTTAACGGGGACAGGCTGACACGAACATATTATACTGGTGCTTCGCTTTCTGCACTGGTTGCCTATAGTTTTCCGGGCCCAATTCAAGGTGTTGGTGTTGACCTTTAAAGCCCTGAATGGCCTGGGCCCCGCCTACCTGCAGGACTGCCTCACCCTCTGGCACCTGGATCGGCCCCTGCGGTCAGCTGAGGGTGCCCTCCTCAATGTCCCCCGGGTTTCTCAGGTGTCAACCTGCAGAGGGCATTCTCTGTGGCCGCACCGCGATTGTGGAACTCCCTCACATTGGAGGTCCATCTGATTACTGACCTCCCCTCTTTCCGTAGACAATGTAAGACCTGGCTGTTCCACCGTGCTTTTCCTGAGGAGAGGGTGGGTAGGGTTAGGGTGGGGGGTATGTTTTTTTTTATATTGTGTTTTAATAGTGTTTTACATTATATTATTGTCATTTTAAATTGTCTTAATATGTTGTTAGCTGCCCCGAGATGCTTTTAGCAGGAGGGGATGGCATACAAATTTTATTATAATTAAATAAATAAATATAAATACATCACACTGGCTCTCATTAAATGGAGAAGATTTTATTAAATACCAAAGGTACTATCTGTGGGTATTAGCAGACAAGATGGTAGCCCAGAATAGCCAGCAGTAACTCCAGGGCCATGGGCCCGTCTATTAGGTACCCACCAGATGTTCGCCACCCACCCATCATGGGACT
This sequence comes from Sphenodon punctatus, assembly GCA_003113815.1. Taxonomy (NCBI): domain Eukaryota; kingdom Metazoa; phylum Chordata; class Lepidosauria; order Sphenodontia; family Sphenodontidae; genus Sphenodon; species Sphenodon punctatus. The sequence continues at coordinate 837,910 of QEPC01011125.1, forward strand.
GCTACTCATGGTGGCGTCCTGGTGAAGTCTGATGACACAATATGGGCCAACCTGGGGTACCGTGCTTCCCCATGGCCGCTCCCACCTATTGCGGTGTGCTCAACCTCTGTGTACACTCAGGTCCTCTGGGACCATAAAGTCTTGGGAGCAGTGGCCAGAGCAGTCCAGGGAGCGACCGCATCTTGGTGGAGAGGGTGAGGCAAGTGCAGTGCTGGCCTGTTTGTTGGGGTAGTGTGCTCATCCCAGGGAGTGGCAGCTGCATGGCGGTGGCAGGGGGTGTAGGGATTACTTAACACTGCATAAGAGCAGCCACAGGCGAAACCTCTGATAAAATAACCCTGGGGAAAGCTTAGCTTGTGGTTATTTATCCCCATGTGAGTTGTATTTTGTGTGTACATAACCTTACTCTAAATCCCATTATATGTTTACGCAAATTGGTAGCCACATTACTGTAGCATACAATAAATATACTCTTTTATTATTATTATTATTATTATTAACAAACATTTATATAGCGCCAGCAGTGTACCTGGCACTTTACAAAGTGTTTAGTAATGAGTGAAAGCTGTCTCACCTCTCTGAACCTTTTTGCACAGTTTTGAGTTACAATTATGCACTATTTTAGATGTCCTGGAAATATAAAGTCCGCATCTGTCTTTATTTTCCCTATTTCTTTTTTAAAACAAAATTGTAAAAAGATGAAGGTTAGCCAATTATTAAAATTTCACGAGAAGAAACAGAACAATTTAGCTGATAATAAAATTGGCTTTAATCGGATACTAAACTTCATTAAATAATTTTGTAAGATTTACTTTTTCAAGGACTGGCACTGGATTTAGTCATACAATTTCCATTTATAACAATGATAGCTGTATCAGGGCTAATCATAATTTGACAGAAAAAAAGAAGAGAAATTATCTCCAAGAAGAGCCTCAAAAGTGAACTCTTGCAAATAAATGAGTTCCTAGATTCTACTGCCTCCTGTCTTGGAGCCTATCTTGTTCCCAAATCTGCTGAGATTCTCCAGCTCCTAGCAACACTTCTTGTTTATTGGGCTTAAGAGAAGGACTGTTAAAAGTTATTTTATGTTATTATTATTATTATAAACATTTATATAGCGCCAGTCGTGTGACCTGGTGCTGTACAGAACATAGAATTAGACGCGGTCCCTGCCAGTGGCTTACAATCTAAAAGACAAAGGGGGGGAGACAGGGAGAGGGGACAGTGGGAGAGACAGGGGAGAAGACAAATAAACATTCAAGCGGATGCGAAATCTCAGGTGCGTATGCTTGGCTTGGTTACAAAGAGGTTGGTAGCAGCAGTCAGCAGAGGAGGGCAGACAGTAAGTGTATGGGGAAAAACTAACAGGCATTGGGAAAGGCATCAAGGAAAAGGTGGGTCTTGAGGAGGGATTTGAAGGAGCGGAGGGAGGAGGCAAGGCGGATGTGGGCAGGGAGGGAGTTCCAGGCATGGGGGGCAGCGAGGGAGAAGGGTCGAAGGCGGTTAGGTGAGCAGGAGAAA
>QEPC01011125.1:850991-899033 GCA_003113815.1 Sphenodon punctatus
GATGCGGCGGATGTCCTGGGGTCTGTGAGGGCCACATGTTGCAAACTTGATCCGTGCCCATCCTGGTTAGTAAAAGCTTCCAGGGAGACGTTGGGGACGGTGCTGGTGAGGGTAGTGAACGCGTCCTTGCAGCAGGGGAGGCTGTCGCACTGCCTCAAGGAGGCTGTGGTGCGCCCCCTGCTGAAAAAACCATCTTTGGACATGGATGTGCTCGCCAGCTACCGACCTGTCTCTAACCTTCCCTTTTTAGGGAAGGTTATTGAGCGGGCGGTGGCACTCCAGCTCCAGGTGCACCTGGATAGCATCTGTTCCCTAGACCCTTTTCAATCTGGGTTCCGCCCCAGCTATGGCACTGAGATGGCGTTGGTGGCCTTGGTAGACGACCTCCGCCAGGAGATGGATGCAGGATGTTCAACATTTCTTATCCTGCTAGATCTCTCGGCCGCTTTTGATACCGTGAACCATGGGCTGTTGCTGAGGTGGCTGCGTGACCTGGGGGGTCTGGACAGGACTGTTCTTGAATGGTTCCATTCATTCCTCTCGGGGAGGAGCCAGCGGGTAAAGCTGGGGGAGGAGACATCGTGCCCCCGCGCTTTATCATGTGGCATTCCGCAGGGTTTGATCTTGTCTCTGCTGTAGTTCAACATCTATATGCAGCCCTTGGGGGAGGTTGTGAGAGGGTTCGGGGTGTGGTGTCACCAGTATGCTGATGATACTCAACTGTACCTCTCCTTTTCAACTGACCCAGACCCTGCTGTCTCGTTGCTATCCCAATGTTTGGAGGCCGTGGCGGAATGGATGCGGCTGAGCAGACTGAAGCTCAACCCCGATAACACGGAGGTGATGTTAGTGGGGAGAGCGAAGGAGGTAGTGGCCCCCCTGGTTGGGGAGGTTCGCCCTCCTATAGCTCAGCAGGTTCGGAGTCTGGGGGTGATACTGGATGCGGACCTCCGCCTGGAGCAGCAGGTGGAGGCAGTCACTAAAGCTGCCTTCCGCCAGCTGTATCTGGTGCGTAGGCTGCGTCCGTACATCTCTGGCCCCGACCTGGCCTCCCTCATCCATGCCTTCGTCACCTCGAGGCTAGACTACTGTAACGCGCTCTACTTGGAGCTTCCCTTGTTCCTAGCCTGGAGGCTGCAGGTAGTGCAGAATGCGGCGGCTCGTCTCCTTACGGGGACGGGCCGTCGGGAGCATATTACACCTGTGCTCTGAGCTCTGCACTGGTTGCCGATAGCATGCCGAGCCAGGTTCAAGGTTTTGGTGTTGATCTATAAAGCCCAACACGGTCTGGGCCCCTCATACCTCAGGGACCGCCTCACCCTCCGCGCCCCAGAGCAGCTCCTGCGGTCTGCCAGGGGTGCCTTCTTGGAGGTCCCCCGTGTTAAGCGGGGGGCCACAATGGAGAGGGCATTCTCGGTGGCCGGTCCACGCCTTTGGAACTCCCTTCCAGAGGAAGCTCACCTGGCCCCTAGCCTGTTGACATTCCGGCGAAGTTGCAAAATCTGGCTGTTCACCCAGGCCTTTGGGGAGGGTGGTAAGGTAGGGTAAGGGGTTTTAGCTCCCCCATCTATTTTTGATGTTATATCTATGTTTTTTAGCCCTGTTTTAATATGTTATTATTATTGTTATAAGTGTTTTAAATTGTTTTATTGTGTTTTAAATTGTTAGAAGCCACCCCGGGCTGCGTGGCAGGAGGGGTGGGGTATATATAAATTTGTTAAATAAATAAATAAAATAAATAAATATATGCCCCCCTCATGCAAAGATCAACTACATGAAGCATAAACAGGCCTTCTCCATCAATCTGCAGGCCGTAGTGGATCATGGGGGCCTGTTCATAGATGTGTACACAGGCCAGTCAGGGAGGAGCCATGACACACGTATATCCTGCATGCCTCCCCCTTCTATGCGTACATGTTTGACGGGGAGATTGCCCCTAACCTGTACTGTGTGATAGAGGGGGTTCCCATGGCCCCTGTTGTAATAGGGGACCCCGCCTACCCTCTCAGCCCGTGGCTCATGCAGGCCTATCTAGTGGCGTGCAACCTGGAACACCGCCTGTTCAATGAGCACCTGTCATCTGCCCGCAGCGTGGTGGAGTGGGCCTTTGGGCTCCTGAAGACGTGCTGGCGCCTCCTGATGAACAGGAGCCAGTTGGACCTGAACCACACCCCCATCCTTGTCCTGGCAGCATGCATCCTGCACAATGTATGCAAGACAGGGGGTGCTGCCCTGGACCACCCACCACCACTTCACAGGGCCGGCCCTGTCCCCCTGTACTAACATGTCCAGGGAGGGGCATTCCACTGCATCTCCAAGGAGAACAGGGACGCCATCTGCCACCGCATCGTTGCCCAAGCAGCCGAACGACAGGCAGCGCCCAACCCTTACCCATCATAGTCCCTAGGACTATGAACCCCTTCAATAAAGCTACCCTTTACCTGCAGCACTGCATCTCTTCCGTGTGTGGGCTGGAGGGTCCCGGTAATGGGTACCATGGGTTGCCTGGGTGTGAGCGACCTCCTCTTGCTGTCAGGCAAGGGGTGCATGGCTCCCGGCAAGACCTGCCAGGACTGCTCTCCCCACTGCTCACCCACTTGCCTGTGCCTGCTCTTTGTAAGGCTGCTCCTGCCACCTCCCCTGCATGCAGCCTCGCTGGACTGGCCCCCGGGCCTGTCTACTGGGCAAGGAGTGTACTGAGCCCCCAACATGCTGTTGCCCCCCTGCACACTGAACCCCCCCCCGGGCCACCTGCCCCGGGACAGATGGAGCAATTACACGGTAGAGGTACAACACATTTATTGGTGGGGGAACTGTACATTGGAAGGGGTGGGGGTTAACATCTGGGCGCCCTCTCCCCCTCTTGGCCACGCCACTGGAGCTTGTGGGCCGACATGCCCTGGCTGTGGCCGAGTGCAGCACTCGCCGGCTGTCTGTCCTGGTCTCCCTGTCATCCACTGACTGCTCTGCAATGGCCTCCACAGGTGGACCCTGCAGGGAGAAACATGAGAGGGATAAGAGATCCCCGTGTGCACTCATGCCGACATGTTAATGGTACCCATTACCGGGCCCCTGGCTGGCCCACCCTTGGTAGTATGACATGTGCCCCATCCTGAACAGCATCACTTAGCAGGTACATGTGACTCTGGCAATGGCTGTTGCTCCCCAGCTTGTGTACTGCATTGCCTCTGAGTGATTTCTACAATGTGTTCCCAACTGGGGACCAGCCTCCCACAGGTCCCCCCGTTCCCAGTGGACCCCCCTCAAGCACCCTGTACCCCCAGGGTCCCGGGGTGCAGCGGCCTTACCGGAGGTAGTGGGGCAGCCATCATGGGTGGTCGGTCGTTCCGGGGTGCACGGTCCTAGGGTGGGGGCGTCGCCTCCCGGTGGAGGGGTCAGAGTGGCAGCGGGGGCAGGACCACGGGGGTGCAGGTTGGACGGGTGGCCCCGCATGTGGGTCCTGTTGCCCTATGCATTGGAGGGGTACCCCGTGGACCAAGCCCAGATAGGGCTGCTTCTGGGGGAACCATGGGTGGCTGAGGTGCAGGGGGGGACACAGGCACCAGTGGGAAGTCGCCATGGTGTTGATCAGCTGCCAACCCTCCTTCTGCAACATGGCATGGCCTGTCGCGCTGGGGGTCACGCCACAGGGTCTCCATGGCCTCCCCCATGGGGGCCATGAACCATGCGGCCTGACCCTCCAGCCTATCACAGGTATGCTGCTGCTCGCATTGGAGGTTGGCAGCTTGGTACCTGTCCCAGAGGTGCTTGGTGCGGGACTGGGCCATCATGGCAGCCAGGATCGCCCGGTCCCTTTCCCCCTCCCCTCTGATGCACTCCCTGGTGAGTGCGAGCTCCTGGAAGTGCACCTCAGCTAACCGTTGCAATTCTTCCAGCAGTTCCCTTCCGATGTCCTCCCTCTAGTGCCAGTTCCTGGCCCGCATCTCCTGGTTCCACTCCACGCTGCCGGCAGCTGCTCCCCTTGCGCAAACGGGCACCTGGTCTGTGAACAGGAGGTTGGACTGAATGTTAGTGCATCTTGCCTGCGTGCCCTGCTGGCCACTACCGTCTGCCCGGGGTTCCTGGTGGGGCAGCCCCCATAGTGTGACGGCTCCCCTCAGCCCTCCCCTGTGGGGTCCCCCAGCCCTGCCCTGTCATGGGGTAGCCCTCCAGAAGCTGTTAGCCTCGGGAGGGACCCCTGACTGTGTGGCATGCTGAGGGAGCCACTGTGGGCCCATCCACCCCTCCTGCCTGCACCCACCACCCCGCCCCTGTTGGGCCCTGCTGTTTGTGGTTGCTCATTCCTGGGTGGCCCCCCTGTATCCGGTCCCTCCCTGACCCTCTGGCTGGTGTGCCCTGCCATGGAGGATGGCCCACCTGGCGGTGCAGGTGCTGCCGGGCCCCCTCCTCCACCTCCGCGACCTCCACCTCGTGCACCTCCAGGCTGCCTTAAGCTGCAATGGGACAGGGTATCACTAGTGTTTGCTGGCCCCCCAGCCCCGGCTGCTGCAGCTCTGTCCAGGCCATTCCCCCCCCCGGCCCCACTGGGACGCTCATACCTAGATCCTGTTCCTCCACTTCCTGGGGGCCATCCCAGGTCTCTGCTTGCTCTGCGTGTGCTCCCTGTCCCTGTGGCCGGTAGACCTGTGGATCTTGTGGGTGCGCGCGGAGTGTGGTGGTCCGGTGCTCGGATCCCCAGGGTGCCTCCTCCCCCTGTGAGACGAGCTGTCCCCTCCCACTTCATGGCCAGCCCCGCCTGGGGCACCTTCCCCCCCCCCTTTGGTCTGTGGGGTCTGTCGGGGGGTAGCATGTTGGCCCTGCATCTGCCCCTGGCGAAGGCGCTGCCGTATGTGTGGGAGACCACCATGTCCCCGTCCATGCAGAGGAACTTGTCCAGCTTCTCCTGGAACTTGGCTGTGCACGTGGCCTGGGGACTGGTCTTGAGATTGTTGTCCTTGATATGTTTATATCCAGACCTCAAGTCCTTTGCCTGCTGCATGCACTGGGTGACATCCCTATTGTACCCCTGCCGCTGCATCTCCTGGGCAATGGCATCATAGACCTGTCTGGTCTTGTAGATGCGCACCAGGTTGTCCTGGACCCTTTCAGACCCCCTTTTGAGACCCATGGGGGGCCACTGGCTTGCTGGCATGGGCCCCGCCCTGTGGATGTGGTAGCTGTGGTGGTGATCACGTCCTGTTGGGGGTAGTGCAATAGGGGTTAGTACGGCTCCTGCTGCCCCCTTCCCCCCTGGGGTTCCCTTTTGCTTACCTGGCTGTCTGGGAGGCCCTTATTGGCCATCGTCCTTGTGGTGCAGTACTCCGTTGTCTGGGAGCTGCCCTGCAGGGATGGGGGATCGGGTTATGCTGCTGTCCCCTGCCCTGTGTTCCCTGGCCCAATGGTCAAGGCCTGGGGTGCAGCCCTCCCCTCCCAGGGGGGTGGGTTCCCATGCGCTCACTTCGCTCTCGCTACTGCTACTTGGGCTGTGCCCTTGGGAGGTGCTGGGCTGGGGGTCGTCGACCGGGGAGGCTGTCGGTGTGGCCCCTCTGCCCTATGCCGGGACACGTGCGCCGTATTACTTCCTGGTGCTTTTTCCCACCCATTCTCCCCCGCTGTGCCTCCCCCACATGCCTCCCAGCCTGACCTCACCCCCCATACCGGCGGTCCATAACCCCCCCTTGTGCCTTCAGCCTGGGGCACTTCCCCCCCTGCACCGCCTTGCTGGGGCTTCTCCCCCCCCCCCCCGGGCGCCCCTGGGTCCCCGTGCTCATCCGGTCCCTTCCCCCGCGTGGGGCAGCGTCTCATGGGCCTTCCTGGTCGCCATCATGGGAACCCGCACGCATGTGCCCTGATGCCACCCTCCTTTACGGGTCCGCGGCCAGACATCTGGTTCCCCCCCCTGCCCTGTGGATGTGTCTGCGTGGCAGTGTGTGCGTGCCCCGTGGTGCCGGTGCACTGGGGCTCCGCTGGTCCGTTCCGTATGGGTGTGGGTGTTTTCGCTTGACGCTCGGGTGTTGAACACCCATCTCCACCCACCTCCACCTACGGAGGGTGCCGGCTCCCTTGAGGCTGCTCTGTGGGTGTTAGCGGGTGTCGGCGGGTGGGCTGTGCACACATGCCCACCCTCTCGTGGACATTTACACAGACTCTCTCCCACCCATCTGATTGGTGTTTCCGGGTGTTCGTGGGTGGGTGGCGTCCGTGTACATGTGGCCATATTTATTCAACAACTATGCTATGGTGGTAGAAAAGAAAACTTTTTCTCTGTAGCTGCAGCATGTGCAAACTGCTGTCTTGCAGAATTGTTCTAGGTGGTGAACAGCCTGGTAAATCTGAATTGTGTCCACTTGGAGATAGATCCATGAATTTTCCAATGTGCTGAGTTTGCCACCTACTTTGCAAACAAAATTGCTCAAATCCAGCACAACTTGGGGACCACTATTTTGGAAGCAGAGTTTAAGATTGTGGACATGCAGTCTAATCTTGTTTATTTGGTGTTGTCTACCAAGAGAGGAGAGGATGTGTTTAGAGGGATCCAGATGGCCAGTTGTGAACTAAGGTTGAAAACAAACAAAATGTTTACTTTGTAAATGCCATCAACGATTTTGATCTGTGGAGCCCCCACGCAGCTGCCACGTACATGTTTAGCGTGTCCAGCCTTAACGGTGGCAGAAAATTGAGGGAAAGTGCCAGAAATAAAGTCCTAAAATGTCCCAGAAATTGACAAAGGTCCCGGAAAGTCTTGGAAATTGACAGCAATTACCCCTTGCTATGTTTCTTTTGTTTTCTTTTTCCTTTAGACTTTTTCAATCACCATTTTAGAGTGCTCCAAAAACAAAAGTAAACAGTCAAAGCACCAGTGACAGTGAAAGCAGAAGGAGCTCTTACCAGTCATCACCCCATTTCTAACCTCTCTTTTTTGGGTAAGGTTATTGAACACGTGGTAGCCTTGCAGCTTCATGCACACCTGGGGTCCAGGTGCTAGATTCCTGGACTTATGTCAGTCTGGCTTTCATTCTGGGTCTAATCCTGAGACTGCTCTGATGGCCATGGTTAAAAGGGGCAATTGTGCTCTGCTGAACTTCTTAGATTTTTCAATGGCCTTTGATACAGTTGGCCATGAGCTGCTGTCGCTGATGACAAGACTGTGGAACTTGAGAAGGCCCTGCAAGACCACTCTTGAATGGGTCTGCTCATCCCTGTTGGGGCGGTCACAGAGAATGGTGATAGGCAGTTGCTTGCCATCCCCTGGGGATCTCCATTGTAGGGTCCCTCAGGGTTCCATGTTGTCATTCCTCTTATTGTGTGTCTGAGGTCCCTGGGTGAGATCGTGCAAAGATTTGGGGTGAATGCCATCAATACAATAATGACATCTTGAGACTGCAGTGCTTACCCAGTGCCTGACTGCCATTGGGGTACGAGTACAGGCAAGCCAGTTGAAACTAAATCCAAACAAGACCAAAGTGATGATAGCTGGCAGGCCCTAAGAAGCATAGGAAAGTCCATCACTGATGGGGCTCAGCCTCCTCTGCTCCCTCAGGTTTGGGGTGCTTCTGGATCCATTGCTGTGCCCTGAAGCTGGGGTCATGCAGCAAGGCTAAGAGAGCAGTGTGGCCTGACTAGCTCTGGGAGGGCCTTCAGTAAACCCTCAAGGCCCTGGCCAGAGTGCAGTAGTGGTGCTGAAGAGCCAGCTGCCATGTTCAGGGCTTCAAGGGTGCTGGTTCCTTACAATTCCATTATGATCTGTAAGGTCAACCTTTGAAGAGAGAGTTCAAGAGGGCATGAAACCGTTGAGAGGAAAATGGGTGGGGTTCACGCCTGTGGATGGTGTGAGGCCAGTAGCAGCTCCTGGCATGTCAGGACCATGTCTCCTCAGAGTCGGGTTCAGTTTGCTTGGAAATGCAGCCCAAAGTGTGTGGTAAACTCCATCTAAGGCTAAATTCCAGCACGAGACCGGTAGTCAACAAGTATCGTAAGGGAAAGTTGAAAAGAACTTTGAAGAAAGAATTCAAGTTCTGTAAGATCAACCTTACACTTTCTTTGTAAGGTCAACTCCCTGCTAGTTCTATCATTGTGTTATGTTCATACAGCTAAGGACCAAAGAAATTATGGTGGCTGACCCACAGCAATCAAACTCCCTTCTGCTGGAAGTTTGCCACAGTCCAAGCCTGTGCATCTTCCAGAGGTAGTGTAAGACTTGCCTATATGTCAAGACACTTGATGGACAGAGATAGGCTCTAAAGGGGTGGATTATTAAGAGGGACTATATTTATGCTGGGTTTTATTTTACATTTTTTGTGTTTTTATTTTATAACCATTTTATGTGCCCCGAGTCCTTGAGAGCAGGCAGGCTATACATTTTAAATAGATAAATAAAATCAAAAATCTAAGATAAATAATTTAAATGCTTTCAAGCTAACTAGAAAAAACCCCAGAGAATCAAAATCCTGTTCTTGCAAACAGCAGAAGTCAAATTTTTAAAACTGCTTTACTTGTTGCTGGAATTCTTTATTCCCTGTAAATACTATTTCCATTTTGGGGGTTACTATAATTAAGATATTTTCTTAGTTTTTCACTATTCTACCAGAATTTCTTAATTAAATCATAGCCTTTTATTTGCATCATATTATTCCCTATGCTGTAGGTCATTAAGACTGTCCAAATTAGTACAAATTCATACTAGATTTTTAAAAATATGAATTCATTTATAATTTTTGGCAGTACTGTGAACAAGTAGCCTGTAAATTAATTGTTAACCACCAATATCTTTTTTCTGCCTTTGTTCTCAGGCAGTATTTCTTAGCTCATCAAAACCCATTGTTTATTATCCTGCTAAACCAATTTGTGCTAGAACTATTTCTTAGAACACACCCCTGGTGTGTGCATATATATATATATATATATATAAAATTTTGACTGTGTGCTCTCATCTTTGTGTTCTGTAGTATCCCATCCCATCACTTCTGTACAGATTATAGGTTTTAAACAACAGCATTCACAAGAAGTCATCCTGTGACTTTAAATGTAATAATCATTGGGGTGTTTATCTGGTTCAAGCCTCTTCATCAAGTAGTTATTTCTCACATCTCACCAAAGTAGAGATCTGTGTATGATATGCATTAGAAGTGCATGTGCTTACAGTACACATCCACACCTACATAATGGTATGACAGGCACTATGTGGTATGAATTTCAGTAGAGAGAATCAGATTCAAAATCCAGTAAACGTTGCAACAAACTAAGCAAGAAAACATTGATGCCATTTATAAATCAGTGGATACTACGGTTCGCTACCCACCTCCTTTTCCTCCAGCAGCATGCATCTCTCTGCTTCTAAATAGTCTCAGGGATCAGCCAGCATTACACCCAATTACCATCTCATCCCAGTGAAGTTTATTCCATGTAGGTCAAATCTGAGGTGAACCATTAAGGCAGCATAAGCCTGTCATGGAATTGTTCAAATTACACACGACTAGTTGGTGTACTCGTGTGTGCAGAGTTTGACATTTCATCTTTGTCCCAAAATTGTACCTACTAGAAAGAAAGCTGTACCACATGGTATTTCATGATGTTGTTTTGTTGATTAAATCTGCCTTTGAAGGCGTATGTGCCACTGGTGAATCCACTGTAAGTTAAAACGGTCTCTTACTATGTGTTTGTCATGTGCCTAGCCCAATGAGGTCTCTGGCTCAGCTGGGTTCTTCCTGTAATACCTATTATTATTGATAAAAAATATACTTGTTAAAAGTAAAATAGAGTACCAACTTTCTGAACAGCATCAAAATAAAAATAATGTGTCTTGAGTGACATCACCTGTCTAGCAATGATGTCCTAATCAAGGTTTAGAATTTCACACAACGCATACTTTGTAGATACTTTTGGTCTCTCTGACAAATGGGAGGTTGCCTAGAAAAGTAGTAATTTTTACAGGTTTGTCAGTTACTGTAGCCCTAAAATGCACGTCTCCTTAAAGATAGAAGGCTTTTCATATACTTCATCGCTCAGTTTTCTGTGCATCTATTTTCTTGTTATACATTTACATGTCTGGGACTGGCAGGCTGCAACAAGCAGCATCTTCTCCACAGTCTTCTGTGATGATTATGGTCCTATAAACATGTGACACAACCTTGATGAAGCTTTGTTGGAAGATGCCGGGAACCTGCCTACTGGTCATTTCCTCTTTTAATTAAAAAAAACTATTTCAAACCATAGACCGTTTTTACATGGACGGATGGTGGGGGGGATGGGTGTTTTTTTTGCCACAGTGGGTGGAGGTGGGGGTGTGTCCATGTAAACAGACACACCCATCTCCATACATGAGGTTATAAAACTCCCTTCTACTATCATTGTGGTTACTAAGTCAACAATTAAGCACTAGGCAGGAGTCAAACAACAGGCTCTGAGCCATCAAACCAGTCTTCCAAATTCAACATTTAAATAAATGAGAAGAAAGTGAAACACAAGAAGCAGATCCACAGAAAGCACTAAAAGGAATCACATTTTTCTGGGAAACTAAGCAAATCTTGCTTGAGGAGAAATCCATTTTTAAGACAGGAAAAACTCTGAAGGTTATTGCAACAAGGAATGAGCTACACTAGGGATTCTCAAAGCCACCCCCTCCCCCCCAGGGTTGACCAGTTCTGATCAATGTTGCAATCAATAAATCAATTTAGAGATGCAGAGAAACATCAAAATTCAAATTGTAAAAGGGCATAGTTATTCAGAGGTCAATCTTCAAAAGTAAAACAGAAGCTTGAAGAACTTGTAAAAAAAACCTGATACCTTAAAACAACCAATTTAAAAAAATAAAAATTAAAAAAACCCCAAACCCTGTAACAGAAGAGGTGGGATAGCACAGCAGCAGAACATTAAACCTCCCTCCTCTGAACTCTAAACAGTGAACGTCAGGTTCAGGGAGGGGGAAAGGGGCTGTCAATGTCTGTACCCCGCAAGCACCTATGCACATGCCCTGGCTCTGTGCTCCAAGGGGGTCTATCGAGGCAAGACTGCCAGGATAGTAATTGGACCCAATAGGCCTCACTGAGACCAGGTCCCAATCATCATAGGGCACCGAGCATTTGTAGGGAGTCTCGGACCTCACACCAGACACACTGCTCGCAAGACCCACACCCCCACAGAGGAGGAAGGAAAGGAGAGGTGAGACCGGTGGGGAGACCCAAGACCCAAGGGACCCGGGAGGGGGGCTTGTACTCCAAAGGGGGGGAAGGGAACAGAGCCCACGGGGGAGGGGAGGACTATCGGTCCTTGTCATTCACTCCACAACCTCACACACACACCAGCAGTCACACAGGGGAAGAGCAAGGGTCCAGCAGATAATCCCAATCGAAAGTCTACACAAGCACCACCTAGAACACGAAAGCAACAATCTATACAAGCACCCACTACAACATTTAGCTCTCTCAGGGCCAGTTTCTCCAACACAATCACCAGCGCTGAGCGTTCCTCAGCGCTGTCAGGCTCCGGGGTTGGAGCCTAGGGAAAGGACTGAAGGCAAAAGGGAAAACACAGGATTAGCAAGGAAACCTCTCAGCCGGTCTCTGATATCCAGGAGATAAAGCACTCCATACAAGTACCAGCCAAGCTGGACTAGGAAGGCATACAACTCATCATTGAGGTGGAGGGACAGGGAAGAGACACAGGACCAGGAACTGGAAACAGGGATCAACACAGGGGAAGCGGGAGGCACTCTGAGGCGGCCGAGGCAACGAGGGGGAGTCAGCAATAGGGATGCTGGCAGGGATAACCAGCAGCTGGAGGGAGTAGGGCAGCAAGGCCCCAGCACACGAGGGGAACAGGGATCACATGCAACAGCAAGGAAAGAGGTTTCACTCATACAAGACACACAAAGGGTTTCACAGGACAAGAGAGACACATACACAGAACACAACAGTCACAAGGAAAGGGACAAGGCACTGCTGCACCAACTCAGAGGCACAGAAACCAACCCTCAGGAAGAGCAGGGAACAAAGGGAGCAACAGGGAACTACTAGGAACAACTAGCAGAGTGGGGAAACCTAGACCTAACAAGGGAGAGGGGAATCCCCACACAAGGCAGACTGAAGAAGGAGACAGAACTGGCTAAGAGACAACTAACAGGGAACAAGTGAACAGGAGTCACAGAGACAAGGGAAGCAGAGGTACCAAGAGGGACAGGCAGGGGCAGAAGGGGAGAGAGAGAGAGAGAGAGAGAGACACCTGAAAGTACACCAAAAACACAAAGGGTGATGCACACAACAGGATCACAGCCAAGAGTTGATGTCCTACAGCTTACAACTGTTCCCATCAGGCCTTTTATATTACTGGGAACCAATGAGGAGTCCAGGGGGGAGGAGTCACACAGGGCAGGGCACCAGGTAGACAGTAGGAGAGTATCAGCAAGCCCAGTTACTGTATAGTGCTGGGGAAACTTCCCTACCTGCCAAGGTCAGTGTTGTAGGTTCAAACCTGCACCCTGACAAGTACCAGTGTTTATTGCTGGGGCCCTAGCCCCACCCCCATGGACATGCAGAGCAACACACAGGGGGCGTGGCCATGTCAGTAGCTCCAGACAGCCCTGTGTCTGCGTCCAGTGGAGCTGCTGGGGCATGCCATGGAGAGAGAGGCATGTCCAGCACTGCCGGGGGGGGGGCTGGTGGCACAGCCACCCAGAACACCAAGGGGGAGGGAACAGGGGGAAGCCCCAAGCTCAGAGGATGCGGGGGCCCCTGAAGCTGGCGCTGGCAGGGGGAATGACATTGAGGCAAAAAATTAAAATGTTTGTGTGAACGGAACAAAGGTATACAGCTAACCTTCAGCCTAGGAATCTTTCATTATATTGTGTATTGGTAACAAGTCACAAATGTATTGATCTCATTAGCTGGAGAAAGTTGAATCATGCGTTCATTTCAAGTGGCACGTCAGCATATGTTGTATGTTTCGGGGTGAGTCACTGTGAGCACATTACACCTGTGTTTCAGTCGGCATTGGCTTCTGATAGCTTTCCGGATACAATTCAAGGTGCTAGATTTGACCTATAAAGCCCAAAATGTTCTGGGTCCACATCTGAAAGATCACCTTTTCCATTAAACCCATCTCCGAGATGAGCCCCCACATGTCGTCGTCATAGAGTGGTGCAGCGGATACAGGTTCATATGGAGAATGCCCTGGGAAGTAACTCAGGGAGACTAGGCAGTAAGTAAACAATGCAAACCTCCTGTTTCGCACAAAAAAGAGGTGCTCTCTCAACTGGAGGATATAGGTCGCCAATTAGAACTTGGCAGGATCAGGCTGTCACCTCACATTCAAGACTACCAGATGTACGTCCTGGAAATGGGGCAGGTTGCTGCTTACCTAACTGCTCCCATTTCCGGTAGGGCCAAACAGCTACTCTGCAGTGCGCGACTAAATGCCTTACCCTCCCGGGTTTTCGAGGGTAGGAATTAGGGCATTCCTTATACCAATAGGTTATGTCAATTTGATAATCTAACAGTAGAGACCATCGGGCATATAGTTCTACGTTGTCATCTATATGATGGCCCATGCCAGGAGTTCTTAGGACCTACTATAAGGAAGTTGTCACGGAGGAACATAGGGTCACACACGTGTAACAAGGGCCTACATGTAGACTACAAATCTGGTAAATATGTAAAGCAAAAGGTTCCATATGTATGTAATGTTACAACTGAGAACTGTAAAACTCAAATTAGGGCTGTAACATGTGACCAAGCTGCAGGAAATGCAAAGAGAGACAAAGAATGTGTAGTTGGGGACTCTGGCCAGACGGTCCCCTGTGGAGATGCAAAACAACCTTCTTGTTAGCCTGGGTTGCCTACATGTCACATTTCAGGTTTCCCAAAACGCGGGAACAGAGACAAAGAAGGAGGAAGACTACTTAAGAGTTCTCTCCCTGAGAACCCATCTGAGCAGTTACATCTGCATACGAAAAGCTGCCAGCAGCAAGGCTGGGGAAACCATGAACTGAGAGGCATGATTTTGCTTTCTACCAACTAAGAAGCCAGTGCCCAGTCATTCTACACCTATGACTGAGGAACCAGAAGCTTATGGACCTTTGTAGGGAAAGATGCTGATTTAGGAACTCAACCAGTATACATCAGGAATGTGTTATATTTACCTTTGATTTCTAGTCACCACTCTGTATCAACTATCTTGCTTATGTAATCAATAAACTTACTTCTTATCTTTATGAAGAAGTGTCTGTGTCTAACATTGGAACACAAGTGAGCAACAAGAGCAATCAAGATATTACAAACCCAGAGAGTAAAGAGTCTGTAAACGGGAAGGATCGGGCCCTTGAGTGACAAAGGAGTTGTTCCTGCGGCAGACTTGAATTGGCCAGAGAGAGAAACTGATTCAAGCGGGCTGAGTCACTCAAACCCGGTAAAGTGGGGGTGCGGACCTCCAACCCGTGACAGTTTCCAGGTAGATCTGACCATGCTCTTTTAGCTGTGATTCTTGAGAGTACGGACCCTGAGATTATTAAAAATGTAGCAGCTTTTTTGCTGAAGGCTGCTCATCTTAGAAATTTTTTTTAAAGATATATTTCCCCGTCTGTGTAAAATGGAGAATTTGTTATCAGCTGTCCCCCTTGCTATTGGCATTTGTCGGGTGGCAGCTGATTTTGAATATCTACAACAACAACGATTTGTTTGTAATATTTGAGTCTTTGTTTTTTGCAATATCTGTGTTTCTTGCAATGGTCCATGACCACGCAATAAAGTATTTGATTTGATTCCAGCTACTCTATGGTATTAAAAGATAGCTACATGCTACAGCAAATACTTTCCTAAAATTGCTTTTCCCTACAAGTCACTCACAGAGGGGTGTTTTGTGGTCCTAAATGGAAGTAGAAATAGACCGCTTTCTCATGTTCGTTAATATGCACCCTTCAGTGTCTCAGGGAAGTCTGGCACTCAAATGATGCGCAGCTTCCATCTCGTGAAAAGGGCAGAAATGCAGATCTTTGCCAGCAAACAAGTGCATCTGGCAGAGTAGGGAAAAGGTACTCTGCTGGATATGCATGTTGCCAGCAAAGATCCGCACTTCTGCCCTTTTCACAAAACAGAAACTGCAGGTTATTTCAGTCCCAGACGCCTCTGCAGCACTAACAGGTGTGTATTAACGAACGTGAGAAAGCACCCATAGTCCATAGAGGGATTTGTTGATCCTACTTTCCTGAAAGTTTGACCTTGACATAATTTACACATTTCTGGTTTAGATTGTCATGTTTCTACTTAAATCTAAGCATCATTGTCCTAAATTAATTTCATGCTTGCAAAAGGGACATGGAGAGATTAAAAATCTTAGGTACACAATTTTAGGGTTAGAAGTATGGTTATTAAAACTGAAGTAACAAGAAAAACCTCTTCTATTTTTAATGATGTATGCTATTTGTTCACCCTTTCTCATTTCCTTTTGATAGTGAAATTCATCTTGTATTTATCGAGGGTGAAATCCTCCCCCGATTGTAGCCATGGAGAACCCCCAGTTGATTTCACTGGGACAGGATTTCAGCTATGGTCTCTTTCTGGTTGTCCTATGTAAAATCATTGCTGCCATGTCCAGCTTTCAGTGGCTTCTTAGAGAACATCACTACCTGTAAAAATTCATGAAAGCATCCCCATTCAAATGTATTCTGACATATTTTTTTGGCTTAAAGCTACTTGGTAAGTGTCCTTTCCAGTTAATTTCAAGTGCTTTTAAGGTATTCTCTTCCCTTAATCCTTTCTGTTGAAAGGTTGTGTGGCAGGGATTGCCCTCACTCTGGGTGTTCCCCTCCAGATCAGACTCAATCTGCAAAATTCACAATCTGGGAATTAGCTTTACATGCAAGTTTATTTACAGTGTGTACCTTCACTGTATTTTCTTGCAGCAGTCGCTGCAAGAAAGTTAAATGCACAGCCACTCTCCATTATAAATGGGACTGCTGAAGCCCCAATTTTGAGGGAAACTGCTTGACCTACATTTCTGAAAATTTATCTATGGCTAAAATTTGTGGGGACCATCTTACATGTGAAGGTTGAAGACTATTCATCCAGAAAATAAAAAGTTATGACTGTTTACAAGTTAATTGGTTGTGGCCAAAATGCACAGCATCCTGATGATTTTGAATCATCAATATCTCCTCCTCTCTTACAAGGTGAGCCCCCAAACTTCACAGACTTGGAGCATGAGATCAATGCCAACTGCTAAGGTAATATTATAGTGATTGGTGCAGCCAAAACCAAGTTATTGATAATTTAAAAATCACTTCTGCAGGTTCGCAAAATGCATAATAGAGGTGCCCATGCTTCTGCTGGCAGGGAGACAAGCCCAGGTGAACATCAGCAGCATGAATGAGGAGAAGGGAGGCGGAAGGAAGGCCTCGCCACCACCTCCCTCCCACTCACTCTGCTGCTACTGATCAACCCTGTGACTCTCACCCCCTGTGTTTTTCCCCTTGCCTACTAGCCTACCAACCTCTGGGAAGGGGAGCCACCAAAAGGCCAGTCTTGTCCCTGTTCAGCTCCCCAGCCCTTCACAAGAAGCATCTAGGAACTTTCAGCCAGGGCCAGCTCCAGGCATGTGCATTGCACGTGGCCCCACGGCCAGCCTGACCCTCACCTGAAGGCAGCTCATTGACTGACATCACCTTGCTGCACACCTGGTCCTGCACCTGGGCTGGGCTGGAGGAGGCCTGGGTGCAGGGAACCCCCACATCATGGGGGTGGGTGGGTCCCTATCCCTTACCTGCCTCTGCTTGCAGCGGGACACCAATCAGACTGGGAACTAAAGCTGTTTGTAAACAAACAACTCCTCCCCATGTGAGTGAACAGAAGGTTGTTGCCTTGTAAACAAGGTTCTTCGAGATGGCTCCTAACATTCTCACAACTGGCTTGTACATGGCATGCTCACCCTATTCAAATAATAGACCATGTGATGGTCTCGAGCTCCTCTAGTATAAAAAGCATTCACCCCCTCAGGATGACAGTTCCTTCCAACCCTTTCTAGGAATATAAGAAAATTCCGTGCGGGGCTGGAAGGGTGGATGTTGTGAGAATGTTCAGAGCCATCTTGAAGAACCTTGTTTACAAGACAGCAACCTTCTGTTCTTCTTCAGGTGTCTCCTCACAGGCTGTTTTTACATGGCTGCCGGGTGATGAATCTGTGGGCTCGCCAGTGTGTGGGCGGGGCGTGCACCCAGCCACACATGCATTCCTACTCACCCCCCACTCATCCGCACCCACGCAGCAACCATCATTTTCCCCAGTTGCTCCGCGCATGGGGACGAGTGGGGGGTGAGTGGGGATGTGTGTTAGACGGGTGCACACACCCCCGTTCACCACAGGCACGCTGCATGCGCACCATGTTTTTCACACAGGGCTCCCCCACCCATGAACACGCAGAAATCTGTGTGTTCATGGGTGGGAGAGGCCCGTGTAAAAAGGACAACATTCTCACAACTGTCTTACTTATACTATCTTATTATACTATCTTAGGTAGGAATTTAGGATGTAAAGCAATATCAATTCTATCTTGGAAAATCTGCAAATATGTATGGTTCTGAGATTATTATGGCTGCTATTTCACTAAGACTTTTTTTACATGGACGCCACAGCAGTGCCGATGGGTGGAGATGGGTGGGTGAGCACACCCAGTGAACAGTTAACGGTGCCAAGCAGGGAGATGGTTACATGGACAGCGCCGCGGGGAGCAATGGGATGGAAAGGGGAGGGGCCAGAAAACTCCCAGCAGCCAAACACCCACCCTGGGAAGCACCCAGCAAACACCCGAGACAGTTACATGGACAGCCAAGATCGTGACCAGCGGGGAAGCCCTACCCAGCACAGCGACAGCACAACTTGGCTGACTGAGGACAAACAAAGCTGCGCAACGCATCCCCACCCCCGAGCCACCAGAACCCACATGGGTGGGGCAGGAGGGAGCAGGAATGACAGCAGCTAAAAGTAGTCATCCCCTCCCAGCCCCGACACAGAGGGCAGACAGCCTGGTGCTACAGAGGCCCCACACACAGCCAAGCACCTCCCACACAGCAGGCAACACAAGCACAGGACAGGAGTTGATTGGCAGTGGCGGCTGCAACCCTCACAGCTGGTAGGTCCCTCACCGATCAAAGGGTGGCAAGCTCCACAGTGGTAGGGGTCCCGGTCAGGAGGGGTCCACCAACATCAGGGGACAGCAAGGCCAGGTCCCAAAGAAGGGCCTGCACATCCGAGGCCGCTCGTGGGACGCCACGGGCACACAGAATGGTGCCAGTATACTCGGCAGCAATGGGGGGACCCCCAAACAGCAAGGCAAGCCCATACTCGGGTCGTGCCACCACCAGGCAAATGGCCGTGATCTCCTCAGCGGTCCACGGCACGACAACAGCGGGTAGCTGCCCCCACAGTGGTTGCCGCAGAAGGGTGAAGCCAAGCTCCAGGGCACGCCCCCAGCAAGCTGGGGCTCCAGCCTGACGTGACATCATCCACATGTACCATGACAGGAGCCAAAAGCCATCTGCCACCAACAGGGGGTTGCCCACCAACAGCTGCAAGTCGGGGCTCTTCCATAGGGTCCCCAACAGCATGTCTGCACAGGGCGACCACCCCTCCTCATCCNAACTTCCTCTGACACTGCAGACTCCAGTCATCATGCTAACCACTCCCCAGACAGAACCAGTTAAGAGGCTTTTTATCCCAGGCTGGTTTTGCCTTGCCCAACCCAGGTGTCATGGCCCACCTTGGCTTAAAGGGTAAGCACCCAATTGAGCCTCTGCTCTGCTACAGTTTGCTATTGCAAATTATCATTTATTAAGGACCCAGTTGTGTCTCCCTTACGAGGCAGAGCCTGGGTACATTGGAAGAATGTTGCATCTTTGACCTAAGACATTTATTTTTTAAAAGCAACAATGGGTAAACAAATGCGATCCCACCATGGCAACAACCCAGCCCGGCTCGGGTCAGGAAGCCACTACGGACACGGTCTGACCCAAGTTGGGCCACGGAACAAATGTTCACACAGCTGGGGCCCAGGGGGGCTGGGAGATGCAGGGACATTCAGCCAGCCCTGCCCCCACACTGTGCCCCACCCCCCACCATGACAGGCAGCTATGGCAGTATATGACGGCTGCCATGGTGGACCCGATCCGGGCCGGTGGGAACAGATGTGCTAACATGCTCTGGCCTGGTTTGCTCTGTTGGATGGGTGGCAACCTGGTCTGTGATCTCAGCTATTTGCTGAGATGATAGTCTGGGGCTAGCCACCAACACACCCAAGTCAGTCCGGGTGAACATCTGGCGGCCCAGCAGCACATGTGACAGTGGCCCACGGGCCAGAGTGGGTTACTGTCATGTTTGTTTTTACTCAATATTTCCAGGCATCTCTGGTTTTGTTTTTAAAGAATAAACCACAAAAACTGTTTAATTGCTCCAGCTGCACTTCTTTATGCTATTATAAAGTAAAATTATGTAGCTTATGTTGAAGACACCAAATGTGGATTGCATAGAAATGGGATAACTTATTCCAGCTGTAATTTCCCGTATAATCGTTTCTCTGAACTTCCCTGTCTATCATTTCCCTGAATTCATCTGCAGTTGTAGATAACAAGAAAAAGGAAATATTCTATTTTTTTTAAAAAAAGATTCTGCCCTTTTCCTGTCTCCTATTTAATCAATGGGGTTGGACTCTTCCCTACTTGGCATAAAAGAACTGGAATCTGACTGGAGATGGCCAGTTTAAAATTCCCCTGATGTGTGGGAGGAATTGAGAGTTTGGGGTGAGAATTCTTAACTCATCAAGTCTACTGTAATTGATTCTGATGTCAACACTTTTAAGACATGGTAAGATGCAGCTGTTTTCTGCCAGTTCTTAGCCAGTGTATGATCATAGTGTATGACACTGTAGCCAGCTGGTGTATATTATGCCAGGGCCAACACAGATTTTCTACAGAATCAGAGTACCATAAAGAGGCTTCCTACTGGTCCTTCAGATCCAATCAGACATTATGCAAGAAAAAAATTGGTGCTACACTTCTAGACATATATTAGATTTATCTAGTATAGCTCTAGAACTGAGACATTTCTATGATTGATGGTACAAGTACAAATCACTTCTTTCACATGAAATAAGAAGTTTTGTAACAGTGAAACATTGCCTTTTTAGAGGGAAAGGCACGGTGTGAAAACAGGGCTGAGTTGTCAACAATCTCATTCTGGCTCCTCTAGTGACTTTGGTGTGGTGTGGCCTTGCACCAGGAGCACAACAGAAGGGACAGCCTAGAGAGCTCAGACTTTTTTAAGCCCAGCGGAGTCTCATCTGGCCCAGGCAAGGTTGCCAGGCCTGTCCACGCTACACCTACTCCCTACTCCCCATGCTGCCTTTCAGTGCTGACTAGTGGCTGAGTGGAGAGGAGGCTGGTTGGAGTAGGACCAGCCTTACCCTAAGCAGGGCCCCGGGCAAGAAAGAAATGCGGGGCCCCATNTTGTCCTGGCTCGGTGGCCCCTGAACATGTACGGGCGCCATGTGACCCTTCTGACCCGGCGACGGCACTGGCCGCGTTCCCGCACCAACGACAGGTGGAAGAACATGCTGGCCACCTGGACGGATTAAGAATGAACGGACCACTTCCGGATAAACCACTCCCTCCTGACCCGGGTAGGGTTGCTCCTGAACCCCCGTCTACGGAGGCGGGAGACCAACATGCGTTACCCACTGTCTCCACGGATGCGAGTGACCATGGCGGTGTGGCGGCTGGCCACTCCCGATTCATGCAGGAGTGGGGGGGGGAGTAGTTTGGGGTGGGGATGGCCACCGTGAACAGGGCCCTCCATGATACGTGTGACCTGATCATGGAGCCCCTCCCTGAGCGGGTCATCCAGCGCTGCAATCCTGAGGAGGTGATAAGCGGCTTCGAGGAGCTGGGGTTCCCCCATTGCATTTGGGGCGATCGACAGCACCCACATCCCCA
This sequence comes from Sphenodon punctatus, assembly GCA_003113815.1. Classification (NCBI taxonomy): domain Eukaryota; kingdom Metazoa; phylum Chordata; class Lepidosauria; order Sphenodontia; family Sphenodontidae; genus Sphenodon; species Sphenodon punctatus. The sequence goes on from QEPC01011125.1 coordinate 871,957, forward strand.
TCATACAGCCCCCAAACGCAAAGATCGACTACATGAATAGGAAGCAGGCCTTCTCCATCAACCTGCAGGCTGTTGTGGATCACAGGGGCCTCTTTATTGATGTGTACACGGGCCAGTCAGGGCAGAGCCATGATGCACGTATACTGCGTGTGTTCCCTTTCTACGTTCTACGCTCTACGCTCACATGTTTGACGGGGAGATCGCCCCCAACCTGCACCGCGTGATAGAGGACGTTCCCATGGCCTCTGTTGTGATAGGGGACCCTGCCTAACTGCTCATCCCGTGGCTCATGAGGGCCTACCGAGTGGCGTGCAACTTTGACCACCACCTGTTCAATGAGTGCCTGTCATCAGCACACAGTGTGGTGAAGCGGACCTTTGGGCACCTGAAGAAGCGCGGACACCTCTTGATGAACAAGAATAGTTTGACCTAGACCACACCCCCATCCTTGTCCTGGCAGCATGCATCCTGCACAATGTATGCAAGACAGGAGGCGCCACCCTGGACAACCCACCACCTATACAGAGGGCAGACCCTGTGCCCCTGTACCAACATGCCCAGGGTGGGGGCATTCTGGCGCATCTCCAAGGAGAACAGGGACACCTTCTGAAGCTGCATCCTTGCCCAGGCGGCAGACAACGGGGCCGTGCCCAACCCACACCTCAGCCCATAAACCTGTGCAACCCATCAATAAAGGTGGGTAGTACCCATGACATCCAACCTTCCCTCCATGCCTTGTGTGGGTAAGGGGGTCCTGGGAACAGGTCCAGTGGGTTGCCTGGGTGTGAGAGCCCTCCCCTCGCTGACAGCTGCAGGGTGCTTCAGCTGCGCAATGCCCTGCATGCCACCATTTGCCGGCCCACCTGTGCAGAGTAACCGTGCACTCATTCCATGTACCACTACTGCCTGCGGCCTCAGTGGGCAGTCCCCTGGTGCCATCGGCTGGGCCGGCATTGATATGTTTATATCCGGACCTCAAGTCCTTTGCCTGCTGCATGCACTGGGTGACATCCCTATTGTACCCCTGCCGCTGCATCTCCTTGGTGATGGCTTTATAGACTTGTCTGATCTTGTAGCTGCGCAACAGGTTGTGCTGGACCCTTTCGGACTCCCACACGCATATGAAGTCCCTGGTCTCCTGCCTGGACCAGGGTTCCCTCTTTTTGGGCCCACGTGTGGGGGGCTCACCAGCTTGCTGGCATATGATCCATCTGGTGGCTAAGGTAGCTGTGGAGATGGTTGTCTCCTGTAAGGGGGTATTGCATTGGGGTTACTCTCCATCCCGCTGCCCCCCTCCTCGCCCCCATGGGGCCTCCCCTCCTCTCTCCCCCCTGGGGCAACCTTCTGCTTACCTGACTGTCTGGGGGGCCCTCCTCAGCCATCTCCCCTGTGTTGCAATGCTCCATGGTCTGGCTGCTGTCCTGGGGAGATGGGGACACGGGTTAGCCGGATGCCGCCTGCCCTGTGTTCCCTCGGCTGCGGCTTGGGCACAGCCCTCCCATCCCTGGTTCGGGGCGGCTCCCACGCTCTCACCTCGCTGTTGCTGCTGCTCATCTGGCCGTGCCCTGTGGCTGTGCTGTGCTGGGGTTCAGCAGTCAGTGGTGCGGCCATTGTGTGCCCTTGGCCCTGTGCTGGGAGACGTGTGCTGTGGTTAGCCGTGCCATGTTCCCTCCCTGCACCAGCTGGTCAGGGCCCCCCCGGCCGCTCCTGGGTCCCCATGCTCACCCAGCCGTGTCCCGCGTGTAAGGTGGCACTGGCTCCCTTGGTCTTGTTGAGGGCTTTCCTCCTGGCTATCATGGGAACCGGCGCACCTGTGTCATGTTTCCGCCCTCCTTTATGGGCTCCCAACCGGACATCCGGTGTCGCCCCCGGTGAACGTGTCTGTGGGGGGGCACGTGTGTGACATCTTGTGTTGGCACAGTGCAGTCCTGCCGGTTCCGTCCCCATGGGTGTGGGTGTTTCGGCTGTTACAGGGATGGTCAGGTGTTGGACACCCATCTCCACCCACAGAGCATGCCGGTTCCCTCCTGGCTGCTCTGTGGGTGTTGGTGTGTGTCAGTGCGTGGGTCGTGCACGTACACCCACCCACTTGTGGACGTTTACATGGACGTTCCCCCACACATCTGCTGGGTGTTTCTGGGTGTTCATAGGTGGGTGGCATCCATGTCAAAGTGGTCTTACTCTTCTTAAGTTATTGCTAACAGGAATAGGGGAGGGCATGGCCATTGGGGTCATAATGGGGCGCGGACGGTATGGTCCATGGGGTGGGAAGGCACGGGCCCCTAGGGGTCCACGGTGCCTGAGGGAGGTGGAGGTCATCACCCCCCCACTAAGGGGGAGGGAGGTGCCGGGTCCAGGGTCCGCGCGTGGGGGGCTGGTGCTGATGAATGCGAGGTCCGTGGTCAACAAGGCCCCGATTATCCACGATTTGATCGTGGATGGGGCCGTGGACCTCGCATGCATCACGGAGACCTGGCTGGATGATCTGGCCGGTCCAACTTTGGCGGATCTGGTTCCAGCTGGGTATGCCGTGCAGCATCAGCCCCGCATGAGCGGCCGGGGAGGAGGCGTAGCTATTGTTTTTAGGGAAGACTGGCCTGTTAGGAGGTATCCAGTGCCGGAGATTGTGGGTGTAGAGGCTCTGCACGTGGTGATCGATTTGGCTGGGGGCAAGCTAGGGGTGCTGCTGGTGTACCGGGCCCCTTCATGCCCGGCGGCATCCCTTACCGCTCTAGCGGAGCTGGCCTCGGAGGTGGTGTTGGGCTCCCCCAGGACTTTGGTTCTGGGGGACTTCAACGTCCACGCCGATGCCGGCCTTGTTGGGGCGGAGCGGGAGTTCATGGCCGCCATGGCAACTATGAACTTGTCCCAGGAGGTGATCTGCCCGACCCACGTGGGGGGACATATCCTCGACCTGATCTTCGGCTCTGGCCTTGAGGCGGGGGGTCCGGTTGTGGGGGAGGTGACAGCGGTGCCCTTGTCGTGGACGGACCATTACCTCCTTCAGGCCGGTCTTTTAGCGCGCCCCCTCCAGAAGGGGAAGGGACCAGTTAGGATGGTCCGCCCTCGGAGGCTGATGGAACCCCAGCGGTTCCAGGAGGTCCTGAGGGAGCTTACCCTGGATGTGGACGGTCACTCTGTGGATGAGCTGGTCCGGCATTGGAACATCTTGCTGGAGGAGGCCATTGACAGGGTGGCTCCGAGGCGCCTTCTGCCTCGGTCTCGTCACCGCAGGACCCCTTGGTTTACTGAGGGGCTGCGGTGTATGAAGCGTGTGGGCAGGAGGCTAGAGCGACGCTGGCGTCGGACTCGGTCTGTCTCCGATCGTCTTCTCCATAGGGCCCATTTGCGGTCCTATGTGGAGGCTGTGAGGACGGCGAGGAAGGAATTCCTCGCCGTCCTCATAGCGTCTGCGAAGTCGCGTCCAGCGGAGCTGTTTCGGGTGGTGCGGGGGCTGGTTAGTCCGGCCTCCCTCCGCCTGGATGGGGACTTGTCCCGGGCCCGCTGTGAGGAGTTTGTCATCTACTTCGCAGACAAGATCGCTCGGATTCAGGCCGATTTCGACGCTGGGTTGATAGCAGTAGGGGAAGAGCGCGGGGGGGCGGAGGGTCCGTCTGGTCCATCTTTATGGGGTGAGTTTCAGGAAGTGACGCCAGCCGATGTGGTGGATGTCCTGGGGTCTGTGAGGGCCACGTGTTGTCAACTAGATCCATGCCCGTCCTGGTTAATAAAAGCTTCCGGGGAGACGTTGGGGACGGTGCTGGCGAGGGTGGTGAATGCGTCCCTTCGGCAGGGGAGGTTGTCGCCTTGCTTAAAAGAGGCTGTGGTGCGCCCCCTGCTGAAAAAACCATCGTTGGACGTAGACGCGCTCGCCAGCTACCGACCTGTCTCTAACCTTCCCTTTTTAGGGAAGGTTATTGAGCGGGCAGTGGCGCTCCAGCTCCAGGGTCATCTAGATAATATCGGGCTCCTTGACCCTTTTCAATCTGGGTTCCGCCCCGGCTATGGCACCGAGACGGCGTTGGTGGCCTTGGTGGACGACCTCCGCCGGGAGATGGATGCGGGATGTTCGACATTTCTCATCCTGCTCGATCTCTCGGCCGCTTTTGACACCGTGGACCATGGGCTGCTGTTGAGACGACTGCGTGACCGGGGGGGTCTGGACGGGACTGTTCTTGAATGGTTCCGTTCATTCCTCTCGGGGAGGAGCCAGCGGGTGGTGTTGGGGGAGGAAACATCGAGCCCCCGCGCCTTACCGTGTGGCGTTCCGCAGGGATCGATCTTGTCTCCATTATTATTTAACATCTATATGCAGCCCTTGGGGGAGGTCGTGAGAGGGTTCGGGGTGCGATGTCACCAGTATGCTGATGATACTCAGCTGTACCTCTCGTTTTCTACCGACCCAGACCCTGCTGTCTCGGTGCTATCCCAATGTTTGGAGGCCGTGGCGGATTGGATGCGGCGGAGCAGACTGAAGCTCAACCCAGATAAGACGGAGGTGATGGTGGTGGGGAGGGCGAAGGGGGTGGTGGCCCCCCTGATTGGGGGGGTTTGCCCCCCTGTAGCTCAGCAGGTCCGGAGTCTGGGGGTCATATTGGACGCAGACCTGCGGCTGGAGCGGCAGGTGGAGGCAGTCGCTAAGGCTGCCTTCCGCCAGCTTTATCTGGTACGTAGGCTGCGTCCGTATGTCTCTGGCCCGGACCTGGCCTCCCTCATCCATGCCTTCGTCACCTCGCGGCTCGACTACTGTAACGCGCTCTACGTGGGGCTTCCCTTGTTCTTGGCCCGGAGGCTGCAGCTGGTGCAGAATGCGGCGGCCCGTCTTCTTACGGGGACGGGTCGCCGGGAGCACATTACACCGGTGCTCCGAGCGCTGCACTGGCTGCCGATAGTGTGCCGGGCCAAGTTCAAGGTCCTAGTAATGATCTATAAAGCCCTATACGGCCTTGGCCCCTCTTACCTTAGGGACCGCCTCGCCCTTCGCGCCCCGGAACGACTCCTGCGGTCTGCCGGGGGTGCCCTCCTGGAGGTCCCCCGTGTTAAGCGGGGGGCCACGATGGAGCGGGCATTCTCGGTGGTAGGGCCGCGGCTGTGGAACTCCCTTCCGGAGGAAGCTCGCCTGGCCCCAAGCCTTTTAACATTTCGGCGGAACTGTAAGACCTGGCTGTTTGCCCAGGCCTTTGGGAGGGAGGGTGGGGAGGGAGGATTTTAGTCCCCCACCCATTTATTTATTGATTGATTTGCCTAGCCCTGTTTTATATTTTATATTGTATATTTTATATGTTATATTTTATATTTGATTGTTTTAAAATGAATTTTACTGTTTTTATTGTTGGAAGCCGCCCCGAGCTGCGTTGCAGGAGGGGCGGGGTATAAATCTGAAAAATAAATAAAAAATAAATAAATAAATATTGTCTTTAAACCTCCATCCCATAACCAGTTCATTTGCACCCCCCATATAATCAATTGGCAGGAGACAAAACACTTTCCTTTTCAAAAACATCACAAAATCATTTTGACTCTAGCTTAAACTCCAAAAAACATACAAATTCATTACAATTACAATTCAAAAAACATTCAACTCCATACATTGCAACAAGACATAAATGCCAAAAAGTGTTAAACTTATTAAAGTCATTATTAAACTTTATCATAATTCGACAATGAACAATTTTTTCAGAGTGCATTAACTCTGTTTCTGCAGAACTACATTCTATACAACGAATTGTATAAAGTTCTCTACACTGACATTGTTAACAGTTTATTGTATAAAGTGTATACAATTTCTATACATGTAAAGGACAGAGTTAATGCACTCTGAAAAAATTGTTCGTTGTCAAATTATGATAATAAATTAATGATGATGATAAAATAGGAAATATTCCTAGAAAATTCTAAATAATTTCCATGCTTTTTGGTGTTTATGTCTTGTTGCAATGTATGGAGTTGACTGTTTTTAAAATTGTAATTGTAATGAATTTGTATGTTTTTTGGAGCTTAAGCTAGAGTCAAAACGATTTTATGACGTTTTTGAAGAGGAAAGTTTTTTGTTTTAAAAACTGTTGTGCATTTAACAGTTTTTTAAACTGTAAAGTTTTTTGTTTTGGTAAATATATATATATACACAAGAGTTACAGTTTCAGTATCAGCTCACCATACATGCTCAAGTTGGAATTTTCAATATAGTCCCACCAACATGGCTTAGCCTACTCGGGTTTGGCTCTGACTCTCCCAGTAAACTAGCCTCCTGTCATCTACTCTAACTTCCTCTGACACTGCAGACTCCAGTCATCATGCTAACCACTCCCCAGACAGAACCAGTTAAGAGGCTTTTTATCCCAGGCTGGTTTTGCCTTGCCCAACCCAGGTGTCATGGCCCACCTTGGCTTAAAGGGTAAGCACCCAATTGAGCCTCTGCTCTGCTACAGTTTGCTATTGCAAATTATCATTTATTAAGGACCCAGTTGTGTCTCCCTTACGAGGCAGAGCCTGGGTACATTGGAAGAATGTTGCATCTTTGACCTAAGACATTTATTTTTTAAAAGCAACAATGGGTAAACAAATGCGATCCCACCATGGCAACAACCCAGCCCGGCTCGGGTCAGGAAGCCACTACGGACACGGTCTGACCCAAGTTGGGCCACGGAACAAATGTTCACACAGCTGGGGCCCAGGGGGGCTGGGAGATGCAGGGACATTCAGCCAGCCCTGCCCCCACACTGTGCCCCACCCCCCACCATGACAGGCAGCTATGGCAGTATATGACGGCTGCCATGGTGGACCCGATCCGGGCCGGTGGGAACAGATGTGCTAACATGCTCTGGCCTGGTTTGCTCTGTTGGATGGGTGGTAACCTGGTCTGTGATCTCAGCTATTTGCTGAGATGATAGTCTGGGGCTAGCCACCAACACACCCAAGTCAGTCCGGGTGAACATCTGGCGGCCCAGCAGCACATGTGACAGTGGCCCACGGGCCAGAGTGGGTTACTGTCATGTTTGTTTTTACTCAATATTTCCAGGCATCTCTGGTTTTGTTTTTAAAGAATAAACCACAAAAACTGTTTAATTGCTCCAGCTGCACTTCTTTATGCTATTATAAAGTAAAATTATGTAGCTGATGTTGAAGACACCAAATGTGGATTGCATAGAAATGGGATAACTTATTCCAGCTGTAATTTCCCGTATAATCGTTTCTCTGAACTTCCCTGTCTATCATTTCCCTGAATTCATCTGCAGTTGTAGATAACAAGAAAAAGAAAATATTCTATTTTTTTTTAAAAAAGATTCTGCCCTTTTCCTGTCTCCTATTTAATCAATGGGGTTGGACTCTTCCCTACTTGGCATAAAAGAACTGGAATCTGACTGGAGATGGCCAGTTTAAAATTCCCCTGATGTGTGGGAGGAATTGAGAGTTTGGGGTGAGAATTCTTAACTCATCAAGTCTACTGTAATTGATTCTGATGTCAACACTTTTAAGACATGGTAAGATGCAGCTGTTTTCTGCCAGTTCTTAGCCAGTGTATGATCATAGTGTATGACACTGTAGCCAGCTGGTGTATATTATGCCAGGGCCAACACAGATTTTCTACAGAATCAGAGTACCATAAAGAGGCTTCCTACTGGTCCTTCAGATCCAATCAGACATTATGCAAGAAAAAAATTGGTGCTACACTTCTAGACATATATTAGATTTATCTAGTATAGCTCTAGAACTGAGACATTTCTATGATTGATGGTACAAGTACAAATCACTTCTTTCACATGAAATAAGAAGTTTTGTAACAGTGAAACATTGCCTTTTTAGAGGGAAAGGCACGGTGTGAAAACAGGGCTGAGTTGTCAACAATCTCATTCTGGCTCCTCTAGTGACTTTGGTGTGGTGTGGCCTTGCACCAGGAGCACAACAGAAGGGACAGCCTAGAGAGCTCAGACTTTTTTAAGCCCAGCGGAGTTTCATCTGGCCCAGGCAAGGTTGCCAGGCCTGTCCACGCTACACCTACTCCCTACTCCCCATGCTGCCTTTCAGTGCTGACTAGTGGCTGAGTGGAGAGGAGGCTGGTTGGAGTAGGACCAGCCTTACCCTAAGCAGGGCCCCGGGCAAGAAAGAAATGCGGGGCCCCAAATGAGGGAGAGAGAGGCAGAGACCCCGCCTCTCCCTCATTTTCCCTGGCCAAAACAGACAGGCAGGCAGTGGAGGGGGCCAGCGGCGTGAGGGAGAGGCATGGTCTCTGTCTTCTTCTCCCTCATTTCCAGCGGAAGTGAGGGAAGAAGCTGAGGCCCCACCTCTCCCTCACGCTGCTGGCCCCCTCCGCTGCCTGTCAATCTCTTGGCTAGAGGAAATGAGGGAGAGGTGGGACCTCTGTCTCTCTCTCTCCCTCATTTCCCATGGCCGAGAGTGTGCCAGACAGCGGAGGGGGGGCACGGAGTGTGGGAGAGGCAGGGCCTCTGCCTCTCCCTCACTCCTGCTGCGTCTCCAACCCGACCCAACTTTTTTAAAAAATAAAAAAATAAAAATCAATCCCAAACCCGCGGGGGGGGGGGGCAAGTGCAGGGCCCTGGGCGACCGCCCCTACCCGCCCCACGGTAAGGCCAGCCCTGGGCTGGATCTTGCTGCAGGGAAGCATACACCCAAGCTCCTAGCTAGGATTCCCCTCCCTACCTCACCACCAGCTGTCATACTAGTTCTCCCACCTTGAGTGGTTGCTGAGGAAAATGTGGGATGGAGGGAGGGGCAAGGCAAGGGAGGATCAGGTCCAGGGGAGGGTTTCTACCCAAGGCCTCCAAACAAGTTCTCTGACTATACCATGCCTTGGACAAGTGACTCAACATATATCTCAGTTCCTCCATCTATTAAGTAAGTTCCACAATATTGACATAACTCTAGATAAATTGTAAGGACTCGATACCTGTAAAGAATTTTAAGATGAAGATTCTATATATCTGTGGAGCAATGAGTATTAGAAGCGAGTTTTGGAAGCACTTCAATGTAGAACTGATACTTAAAGTCTCTGAAAGGATTGTCACAAGTACTGTTTTTCTTGCTATACCTTCAATTTCTCTATGATGCACCTGTTTAATTATTTCAGTGACAATAAGCATAGGGTAACAATAGTCAGAAACTGAAGGATGGTATACTAGCTCCAACTTCATACGTTTGCTACAGCATGTCAGCAACGTATAGTTGCAGCACAGCTTAAGTGAAATGAATCCAGAGCTAATGGGAAAGGGGAAGTAAAGGACTAGTACTGACACCGGATACCTATCTAGCAACATATATTCTGGATGATTCTGCACAAGAGCCTGTAATACTAAGAAGACCAGGCACTTTGCTCCCAAGAGATCTGCAACACAATATAAAGTGCACTTGACTGAGATAAATTTAGTTGGATAAGGAGGTCATTTTCACTATGCTAGAGAAGCAGCTCATTCTCAGCATAGCTTGGCTTTACTTCTCTGACCCTCGTTTTTCAAAATACTCTGTGGTATCACTATTGTAGTGTTGAAAACTTGTGAGCATTCCAAGTTGGTTTAAGTAGATGGAAATAAATCCCGCCCATATTTCCCACAGAGAAAGACTATTAATGAAAAGCAGGCCTGGACCCGGATTTCATTCCTGTGCTGAATACAGGATAACATTAGCTTTGAGTGGGGCGAGAAGGAGGAGGAGTGGGGGGAGGAGGGCAGAGGCATATGACAATTTATTTCTTCTCTCCCGTTCCTTCTGCATGTACCATTGAGTTTGGGAATATTTGTCTTATTTTTCTCACCCTTCACAAAAGCTGTCCTCTGCTTATTAACATGCACATTCTTCCTTTCAGAGCTGTTCTCTCCCTCCCCCTCCCCCCACCCCCTGTATAGACTATTACAATTGGCTAAATGCCAAACAGTAGGGTGAGCAGCATGAAAAAAGCCTTTATTACAGACAAGCTGTCTTACAATTTCTTTCTTGTATTCAAGATGCAGATGGATGCTATTGGAAAGGTTTTAACTAAGATAATAGCTTTGATCCAAAGGGCTTTCTAATTCATTTTTCAGAATGAGCCAAAGTCAACCCTACCAGAAATGCTACACTTGGCCATAATATATGTATAGCATAACTTCTATATAATAAACCCCCTTTGGACCACAGGAAAAGTTTATGGGTGTCCACTATAATAAAGTTTGGCAAGATGCAATTTGTAAAAAATATTTTTGAACTCGGGATTGTTAGAAATACTCCTAGAACGTCAGGTCGCTGAGTTTGCCAGGAGCACTTTTCACCAGCTCCCATCTGTTGAGAAGGCTACAACCCTTTCTAGCAGATTTGGACTTGGCCACCATCATTAATGGCTTCGTAACCAGGAGGCTGGAAGGACTACTGCAATGCAGTCTACATGGGGAAGCTGCAGCTGACGCAGAACACATTGGCTCACACAGACTTGAACCAACAGCCCTGGCCTTTTTGAGCAGTATGTTGATTCCAGCAGCACCACCACTAATGTGCTCTGCTGCAGCTTTCTGCTTCTGTTTATTAGGCCCTGCTCCAGCACCTTGCACCCTGATTGACTCTTAGTTGTTTAAAAGTCACCTGTCAGCCACGTGCTTCTCAGCCATGTCGTTCCACACATACTGCAAAGCACAAGGAGCTAGGAAAACACATGTTTGAATTTGGCATGCTAAGGTGCCAGTGAGAGCAAGAGTGAAGAGACAGGCAGTAAGAAGAAGCCATCTGTTTCTTTCAGGCTATTCTTACTGTGGGAGAACACATGCCTCAGAGTGGCCAATAGCTGCTCATGTGCGACAGAGCCAGGCCTAGCTAGGCAGCTTCCCAGCTCTTTAAGCTGTTCAAAGCATTTGCCACGTGCTCTGCAGCCTTCACGGACACAGCAATACGTATCCCTCAGCAGCAAGGCAAACTTTCAACCCTATTCTTGTAAGAAAAAGTGAAAAATGCAAGAATCCCCCCTCCCCCCCAAAATTGGCTACTTTGCACAATGCAACAGCAATGGTCTGCTCACAAGATGGAGGATGCATCTGCGCATGTCCCCAGGCTCCATTTTACGCACGCACAGAAGCACTCAATGCTGGCTGCATTGTGTGCTTCTGTGCAAGTGTAAAATGGTGCTTGGGGACATGCACGGTAGGAGCACTGGAGTACAGTGGCTTTTTCTGTGCATGCCCTTAGCCCAGGAATGGCAATGGTGGTAGTGACAGTGCTTTTGGTGAGACAGGCTCAGGCGGCCACTGAAGCTAGACTCTACAAGGGGCATGGGGAACAGTAAGAGCACTGCCCCCAGAATCCCAGGGCAAGACCCGTTCCTGGCCTTTTAAAAATGGTGGTGGTTGTACCACTGTGGAGGCAGTGTGGGGGGCGGGTGCAGACAGGTGCACACCCCTCCCCCCATGCCCCCCCCATGGAGCAACCTGTGTTTTCATCGTTTGCTCCATGCTGGGTGATGGGTGGAGTTGCATGTTTTGCAGGAGTGTGCACGCACGCACTCCCACCCACTGCCACTTTAAAATGGGACAGACTCACCCATGTCCACTGTGTGAGCAGTGGACAAGGGTGCATCTTGTTTAAAAAGGGCCCCTAAGTCAAGGTTCCCCTGCCCTCCTCTCCTCAACCAAGAGAACCTGGTCCTGGGGAAGGGGCACCAGTGAAGGTCCCACTCCCTACTTCCTCTCTCTGCGCATCCCAGGGTACCAGGTCCTGGACAGGGGCACCGCTGTTTTGTTTTCTTGAGATATTTTTCTGCCGGTGTCTGTCTTACTACAAATACTGAAAAAGGTAGGTATTGGTGGGACATTGGAGGGATACTGGAATGCCAGTGGACTGCCAGTTTTCTGGTGGGACAGAGTATTCAGAGAGCCGAGCTTGGTACCATCTGTAAGGCTCAGCCACAGATGGAACAACCACTCTGAATGCTCTGCCCCACCAGGAAACTGGCATTCTACTGCCCCACCAATGGCCCACCAATACCAGTGTGGAGGAATTTTTATAATAAGATACTTATGAACTGAAAACCGAACAAGAACCAGAATAAAATGGACGACAGAGGGATGTCGGGTAAAGAGAATCATCCTCTGCTGAAATAAACTTTAGCCTTCTTAACAAAAGCTAATTACCTTGACCATGCAGGCTGAGAACAGTTTCACACTGTTCCTTTTATAAGTAGATAAGAGATAGATAACCTTGCAACTGCATAAACTAATTGAATTGTTTAGACTTGCTAGATCAGCCATATTGTTTTGAGAACATCCTTGCTGATTATGTAAACAATTGCTGTAGCCTTTCACTTTGTATGACGTTATTTTTATTGACAACCTGTACTTATCTGTTTGAACTGGTATCTATAAAATAGCTATGTAATTTCTGCTCGAGAGACCAGTTTTGAATCTTAGCATAGGTTCATTACTCTCTCTCTCTCTCTGCGCTTTGAGATTATTAAAGAACTCTGACAGATTTTCACCAGCAGTCTTTGTGAGTATGAGAGTTTTCTTCTACACCAGTCTTTTGCAATGTTTTGATATCACTTTCCATTCTCTTATTTTTGTGTGGGCACCCGCTTGCCACCAAATATTGGAAAAGCTTCCCCTGTCCTCCTCACTCTACCCACCACAGCAACTAGGCCCTGGGTTAGGGGTGCCTGGTAGGCAAACTCCCCCTGGTTCTCTGCCATCTCTGTCCACCCTGGGTTGGGGGAGCCAGCTTGGACACACTGGCATAAAAACATTCTTTCAAGGGAACAAAATGTTTCTTAACCATAGGGACTGGCCATTGAGAGAAAATTCTTGTTTTGAGGATCTTTGTCAGACCTCCTCTGATCACCTTTGGATCCATGGCATGGACAGAGGGATCTTGACTAGCACACCCTGCCTTATTCTCTTCCCTCCCTCCTCACAGACTCTATGGTAACCCCCACAGCCAGCCTCAACACCTGATGAAGGTGCAGTTGTAGAGGCAGGATACCACAATGGCAATGTTGACTGGCATGCCCCAACTAACACCTCCCCTCTCTGGGTACCAGGGTCTGGGCAGGGGGATGTTGTGAGCTGGACCATTGCTGCTGCATTGTGCAAAGTAACCAATTTGGTGGTGGTGGGGGGGGGTTTCTTGCAACAAGACAAGACAATCTAAAAGCCTTCCCAAAAGCTTGTACTTGTCTTTCTGCTGCAGTGAGAAAACTTTTTAAAGTGCTTGCTATTAATACATGCAGAATTCTGCAGTCTTTCAGAATTTTAAGGGGCTTTGACAGCATTTCCAGCTTATGAAAAAGCTTATTTCTAGCTTATGAAAAAGGCTGGTGAGGCAAAGTGACTGGGAGAATACGGATAGTTTGCTAGTTGAGTTCTTAGCTAGTTTATTCTGCATGGGTGTCTTTTGTTGTGGTTTAGGTTGTGTTTGAGGGAAATTACTTGAGCCAAGATGAAAAAAGAGTGCTGCATTATACCATCTGAATTCTGCATTAGTAACAAACCCCATATAGCAATACCAAGGAGGGTGTTTCTTTGACAGTTCTCTGACCAATGTGCACTATACATACAAGTGTCTCTTTTTACTATTGTCAAAATAACCATGTCACACAATTTTAAACATGGTTTTATTTGCCCCTGTTTTACTTGGAATTTGGAACCTTAACAATTTTTTCATGTACTTTTTCTCTCTTGGTCACTGGTCTGGGAGCTTTCAGCTTGTATGAAGGATACTGAAAGTGCTATATCAGAGGTGGGGAACCTTTTCCCATATGGTGGGTGCTGCCTTGCCCTCTCCTAAACTGTGGGCCCTTACCAGGGCCCAGTTGTCTGGGATGGGCAGCGGGACATGGGGAGCTTGCGCACTGCTGGTTGCCTATGGTGTTTGTCAGAGAGTCTGGGAGGAGGAACGGACAAGGAGGGGAGGGCCTGGTTGCCCATGGTGGACAGAAGGGAAACATAAGGCAGGGCATGCCACTTAGGGTCCCCCGTGCTGCCCAGGCCCTGGTTCCCAAAGACAACCCACAAGTGTTGGTGCACAGGCAACACTTGTTGTCCAGGACTAATATTAGTGTTACTGATATTAGTGTTACTAATATCAATGTAACCACTTCCTCACCCTCTGTAAAATTCTATGCAGCATTTATGGTGTGCCATTTCAGATTTCGCATAATCCATTTGGGTTTTCCAGCATTTTCCATGCATTTTAATTGTGGACTCTGCTGTCTGTGTATTTCTGATATGTAATGTTTGCTTAAATTGCACCTTAAGTAAGGTACTGAAAATTTCTGTAATCTGGGCTAGCTGTTACAGTACTTCTGTTTCCTCAGCTATGGCACTCCTGCCATTGAACACATTGCGTGCTGGTGGCTATTGGAGACAGATCCCTGCCCAGTGGGCTTACAATCTAAAAAAGACAAGGGTGAGGGGAACACAGGAAGGGACAGACACACACATTTCAGGGTTTTTTTTACAGATGAGGAACCGAGACAGTAAAATTCCATATTCATTTCAAAATTAGGGTTGACTCCACCTACCATTGGCTCTGCCCACTTCCCCACCAGCTGCCACTGCCTTGACTGCTGCCCTCTGCCCAGGACATGGTGCCCCAGGGTGGGCAGAGGGGGGGAGGGTGGCAGGGGAACCTTGACTGGCACCCCCTGCCCATATGTAGTATTGTGTATAGGAGACAGTGCCTCACTAACATTTACTACTACTGCAGAACGTTAACTATTTTGTAAGGCAGGACAAACTGGAGGTGTAAGGATGGGCATGCCACTTTTCTGTATACTTGTGTATACATTTTCGGTAAACCTGCATGCCATTTCAGTATTCTACCTGTGGGAGATCTCTCTCTCGCCTGAATTCCTGTCGCATCATTTCCTCCAGAAGCGACTAAATGAGACCTGCCTGGTGTTAATGCCTATTGCCAGCATCTACTCCATGGCTGTCTGCAAGAAATCAGACAGAAGGAGCATCTGGATCATGTCGGTTTTCTTGATCCCTCGCAGTCAGGGTTTCACCCGGGATATGGCACCGAGACTGCGCTTGTGGCGTTAGTTGATGATCTTCACCAAGAATTAGATCAGGTCTGTTCAGCCCTGTTGATTCTATTAGAACTGTCAGCGGTGTTTGATAGTGTTGATCATGAGATGTTGGTGGTGCACCTGCGGGACAGGGCAGGGGTAGGCGGTATGATTCTTGACTGGTTCTGCTCCTTCCTGGCCAGAAGAATTCAGTGAGTGGTACTCAGCGATTATTTTTCATCACACCGAAACCTCGTGTGGAGTCCTGCAAGGTTCTGTTTTGCCCCCTCTCCTGTTCAACATGTATATGCAATGGCTTGGGGAGGTGGTCAGGAGGTTTGGCATGTGGTGTCATCAGTATGCTGCATGACACCCAGCTCTACCTCTCTTTTTCATCAGACCCAGGTTGGCAGTCTCGGTGCTTAATGGGTGCCTTTTGGCTGTGGGGGATTGCATGACGGTAAACCGACTAAAGTTGAATCCCAACAAGATGGAGGTGATGTTGGTGGGTAAGGCAGCGGGGGGGAACAGCCCTCATCATTTATGGGGTCTGCCCTCCGCTGGTTCCCTAGGTATGGAGTCTGGGGGTGCTCCTGACTCACAACTCCGCCTGGATGCTCATGTGGAGGCTGTGGCAAGGAGTGCCTTCCGCCAATTACATCTGGTGCGTCAGCTTCGGCCGTATGTTTCAGACTGACCTGGCCACCATCATCCACGCATTCATCACCTCGAGGCTTGACTACTGTAACGCGCTCTATGTGGGGCTACCTTTGGTGATGGTACGGATACTGCAGCTGGTGCAGAATGCGGCGGCCCATCTCCTGGTGGGATTGGGCCACTGGGAACATATTACACCGGTTCTTCTGTCTCTGCACTGGCTGCCTGTAGTCTTCCGGACCTGATTCAAGGTGTTGGTGCTCACCTATAAAGCCCTAAACGGCTTTGGCCCAACCTATTTGCAGGACCGCTTCACCCCCCAGGTTCTGGATCGGCCCCTGTGCTCATCGGGGGGTGCTCTCCTGGAGGTCCCCCAAGTTTGCTGGGGGGCCACAATGGAGAGGGCTTTCTCGGTGGCCGCCCCATGGCTGTGGAACTCCCTGCCAGTGGAGGCCCGTTTGGCCCCAGATCTTCCCTCATTTCGACATGGCTGTTCCGCTTGGCTTTTTTGGGGGGGGGAGGGGAGGATGGGTAGAGTGCGGGGAATGGATTAGGGTAGTAGGTGGTTAGGGATTTTTATTCCGCCCTTTGTTGTTTATTTTAAAGTTGTTTTAATGTTTTTAGTATTTGATGTTGTGCACCATTCAGAGCTGCCTGTGGCAGGATGGGTGGGGTAGAAATATGTGAAATAAATAAAATAAAATAAATAAATCAGAGTACGAGGCCAGGAATTAGGAGAGAGGTGTCCCAAGGCGGGCAGAGAGGGGCAGCAGGACCTTTTCTGGTACCCAAACTGGTTTCCAAAATGTGTGTAAATCATGCTTGCCTAGGGTGGGCAGAGACAGGAGGGGCTCAGGGGGAGTTTGCCAGCCAGGCACTCCCTAGCCAGGGCTCAGTTGTCTGGTATTGACAGCAGGACATGGGGAACTTGTCCACTGCTAGTTGCCCATGATGTTTGCCAGAGAGTCTGGGAGGAGGAAGGGATGAGGAGTGGAGGGCCGGTTGCCCATGGTGGACAGAAAGGGAGGTGTACAGCAGGGCATGCCACTTAAGGTTCCCCACCCTGCCCAGGCCCTGGCTCCCAAAGACAACCCACAGTGATGGTGCACAGGCAATACTTGTTGTTGCCCAGGACTAATATTAGTGTTACTGATATTAGTGTTACTAATACCAGTGTGGTTGCCCAGAACTAATATTAAAGATGTGGTGGGCCATGGGGAGTTTGCAGCAAAATTTTATTTTTATATAATATATTTACATAAAATAAAAAATTATTTTAAAAGTATTAAAAACCCAGTAATCTGGCCAGGGCCTAGTTGCGCAAGGCGGGGTGGGGGTGGGGGTGGGGGAATGGCCAGCTGTCCAGCTAGCTCCCTCTGGCCAGGACCTAGTTCCCTGGAGTGGGCAGAGAGAGGAGGAAGGCAGAGAGGACTTAACTGGTGCCCTCTGCCCAGGGGTAGGTTGAGGATTGCCTGTTGCTTCATCCTGCAGGTAGCTGAGATCCTCAGTTCCTGGCTGGAGCACTTCTGGCGTGGCCAGGCCACCCCCTGCCCGGGACAATTCAGCCTGCAGAGTTTGGGATCAGATTTGATTTGGTCCATAGGGGTGATTCAGGAAGGTAGGGAGATCCATGTGACCCTGATAGCCAAGGGGGTGGGATCATGGGTGTCTCCATACCCAAAAGATGGGGGAATGGAATCTGCGCCATCTTCCCCTTAACGATGCACCCAAGGGTACAGGCAGGAGTGAAAGGGTGAGTGCTCCATATTTTTCCTAGGGTGAGGGGTGGAACGGGTGGAAGGCAGGGGGACCCTGCTACTGCTTATGTTTATCCCCTGGCTTTGAAACTGTATCGTACCCTCCATGTTTATTTGGAGGGGTTTGCATCTTCCACGAGTTCAGTTATTCCATGAGTTCAGTTCTTGCATGAACTTCCTTTCTGTAAACACAAGAAGAGATTAGGGATTATAGATCATTGTTAAGGCTGCAAGACTTAATAAAAATAAATTTTATTTTTATTAAAACTACATCTTTGATTAAAACAAATCATTAAAAAAAATATTTTTCTTTTATTACAATTTATTTTATAAAAACAAGAAAAATATTTTATTTTAGAGAAATCGTTTATTGAGACAAATAATTGAAAAATTATCTTTGTAGCAGCAGGGCAGGCTGGTAGGGAGCTTGGCCCTTTAAGAATGCTGCTGTTAGCCAAAGTAACAGCAGTGACTGGGCTAGCAATTAACGAATTAGGGCCAACTGAGCTGGATGTGGCAGCAGCCAGCCCAAAGCTCAGGAAGCTGAGCCCTGAGAGGCAGCAAAAAGATCTAGCAGGGAGACAGAAGTGAGAACACTCTTCTCTAGGGCTCCAGAGAGCCAGGATTCTTCCTCTGGGCTAAGCTGGCTCAGGAAGGCCTGAGGGGAAGGCTCTGAGCCCTGTATAGCGTGGGAAGCAGGAGCCCTTCTAGGAGACTGCTACTGTGTGAACCATGGAGAACTTCGGAGGAGGGTGCTTGGCTGCATGAGGGGTGTTGAGACAGAAGGGAGACACCTGTACCAGGCTCTCCTGACCCAGGCTCAGGCCAATAGGCCCTGATGGGACCAATGGCAGGGTGAGGACTCTGGTAGGAGGGTCTAGCTGGCCATGTAGGGGGACCAGGGCTGCAAGGCCCAGGCTGGGAAGATCTTGGTGGTTTAAATGCCCTGCCCACCAAGGTGCCTGTGAGTTGGAAGCTTCAAGCTCCCATGGCTCCAGGCTCAGGATTACAGGCCATGGTGGGACCCATGGCAGGGTGAGGACTGCAGTGGGAGGGCCTAGCTGGCTATGTGGGTGGACCAGGGCTGTGGGGCCAGAGCTTGGGAAGTTCTGGTGGGGAGAGAGGTAATGCCTTACCAGCCCAGGACCCTAAAGGCCAGTGACCTCAAGGCAGCCAAACCAGACTCCTTTCCCATCGGGGAAATTCTGTGGCAACCTAAGAACAAAGGTCAGCAGCTTTGGCATGAGGAGGAGCCTATGGAAGCCCATAAGAACTGAAGGGACTAAGCTACCTTGCAAGGGGTAAATAACAGTGAGAACAGGTCGTGGTTCTGCTGGCCACTTGTGGCACCCGTTGCACTGGCAGGTGTTTCAAGGCAACATGGAAAGCCAGTACCATGCCACTCCATCCTGGTGTTTCAGGCCCCGCCCGCCCAATTTTTAGTTCTCTGTCTGCCCCAAGGGAAGCAGGAATGAATACCCAATGAGGCTGCTGAGATGGGATCCCAGTGC
Organism: Sphenodon punctatus; assembly: GCA_003113815.1. Lineage (NCBI taxonomy): Eukaryota > Metazoa > Chordata > Lepidosauria > Sphenodontia > Sphenodontidae > Sphenodon > Sphenodon punctatus. The sequence continues at coordinate 890,859 of QEPC01011125.1, forward strand.
CACATGGGTTTCTTTGTTGGCACCATTTTGGTTTTCCCCTGCTGCCATTTTGGCTTCCACCTCCATGCCATCCCGAAGGGAAGCAGGAATGAGTATCTTCCCTATGCAGCTGCTAGGGTGGTTGCTGAAGCAGGATATCAGTGCTATGCATTTCTCCACACGCCATTCACACCATCTCCTCCCAGTTGCCAGCTATGCTTCCACACCCAGCCACCATTTTGGCTCCTCCCTTCCCATGGTAGCTCAGTCCCACCATGGTGCTTTCCCCCACAGGCTGGATCACTGTAGAGGAACCCCCGCCATTCGTGCCATCCTCAACCCCCTCCCCAGCTACCATTTTGGCTTCCACTGCCATGACAGCCTGCACGCCCATGATGGTGCCTTTCCACCCACTCCCGTGCATGTGTTTCTCATGGAGCTGTTTCCCAGTGATTTTCCTGCTCCTCCACCCCATTCTCCTGACCACCTGGCAACATAGTAAACAATAAAGAGCATAAAACAATAAATAGAAGCCTCTGAGTAAAGTTGAACACCCCCCTACCCTGGTGCATTCACTTACCATTCTCCTTGTCTGAGGGAAAAAACTCCACTGAAGAAAGGCAGGCTCTGAACCTGGAGCTGTGTCTATGTCCACGTCGACCTGTGCTGGCTCTGGACCAGGCATGGGCATGGAGAGATGTCCACCAGCCATCATGGCTTCCCTGCTGGGAGCAGGAGCATCTACAGAGGGAAAAGGGTGCTTTGAGAATGGTGTAATTGTGGTGAGTTTTAAGGTGGCAGTGAGAGTGAAAGAAGGGCCAGAAGCAGTCACTACTAAGAGCACTTTAGGCTTTTTGGCCATGACTCAATGGTGCTGCCAGACGTGAATGCAGGTGAGGCTGCACACACCCTAGCAGAAGGGCTGTGAATGTGTGGGCATGCATTACCCGTACTCTGCATTACCCTACACTGCATGCTTGACCCACGATCTCAAAGACACCATGATTATTTGGTGGGTGGTGGTCATGTGGTGGATGAAGGCTAATATCTGGCAGCCAGCCAACAAACGAGCAGGTGAACACACAGCAGGTCGAGACTAATGTGGGCTAACGTCTTGTTTGTTTGCTGCACACACCCTAATAGATGGGAGATGGCCACATGGGCGCACAGTAGCCCACATTTGCCTGCATAGCAGGTGAAGGGTTTTTCCAGACCGTACTGTGAGTGGGGGCTATGGGGTGGGTGGATGCGGACTGAGGACATGCACCTGGTGGGGACTACTGTGGGTTTTGGGGCATTTTTACACACATCTTAAAGTGCTGGTCTTTCCATCTTCTGGGTTTACAAGTCCACAAAAATGTTCTGGATGCATTCGTCACACACACACTGCCCTGAGGCAGCCTAAAGTAGCCACAGCTGTAGATGTGAGGGGCTGCCATGGAAACCAAGTGACCACATCTGCCTGGAGCAAAGCCGTGTTCCAGGAGAACTTTTTACACGCAAAAGTTCTGGGAGAAGTTCTATGCAGAAGTTCAAAGAGCCAGATGTTTAAGATCTGGATGAGTGATTTAGACCCACAGAAAGTTCAGGATGTAACAGCAAACATGCAGGATAAATGTGTGTGTAAAAACACCCATTGTCTTGGTTGTTAACATCCTCTGAGGTAGACAGAACAGAGGTGGTAAAGGAGAGGCTGAAGGCTAGAGTGGTTGGGGGAAAGAGTCGGGGGAATAAAGCTCTATTGAAATGTCACTCTTCAGTGGCTCAAGGTTAGTGCCTTCAAGCGCAGTTTGCATTCAGGGTCAAAATTTCCAGTCACCATCTATCTAGAAGTGCAACTGCTGTCAAATCCCAATAAAATTCATAACTCTATTGATACCCAAGAACAACTGACTAAGTAGAGATAGTGGCTTTATGACTCACTGCAGCAGTCTCTAGCCACTTTTTACCCTCCGTTTTTGTTAAATGTTTAATGTGCTAATTAACCACTATACTAATCTAACCTTTTCTCTCTGTATTTAGTTCAGGTTAAAGTAAAAACTTCTCATTTGTGCCCGAGGAAGGTCTCTGTGAAGCTTAAAAGCTTGCATGCTCTCTCACCCCTGGAAGTTGGTCCAATAAAAGGTATCACCAATGAATAAATCCTGTCCCCTTACAGCATTGGCCCTTTACAGTATAAGAAACTCGACTGCTTCATTAATCAATGACTGCTGAGCCTTACTGGCATATACCAGCACTGCGAGCTTGAGCCGACTGACAACACAATCCTCTGCCTGCTTCATTCTGGCACTAGCTGTTATCACCAACCCGTGGCCTGTGAAAGTGACTGGGATCTGCCTCTGCACCAGGTGCTAGCACCAGCACAAAACAAGTTGAGTATTATACTGTAAGAGTTAAGAGATCAACAAAGAAAATGGCTATAGTGAGTACTTTGTCTGCTAGCTCTGATTAATTGGAGGAGCAGAAATTGCCTATTAAAGCTGTGTCAGAATTTTTTTTTTGACATCAACTGGCAAAAAAGGCCTGTTTTCACTAAATTAATGAAGAGTGGGAAAATATTGCCTTGGTGATAGGCTCATTATAAGAATCAGAAGAGAAAAGATGTTTTTGCTGAGCCATTGTCTGAAGTCTTTTTCTCGTGGCATTGACTGGGGGTATATACGGAATTCATCATAAGCTACCTTCAGCTTCAGGGGCTGTCAATCTTCTAGTATCTTTCAAGAGCATGGAATTCATTACAACGTAGTTTAAGAAATGTGAAATGCTAGACATTTCTGCATATTCCCATACAGATCAGCCTGATAAATTACAATTCTCTGCACAGCAGTGCACACTGTCCAAAAAGCTACAGCATTAAGCTGCAGCAGCAATACCAAAATGCTGGGAACGCACAGACCAGACCTGATACGCACCAGTAGTGAATCTGCACCTCGCCAATGTTACTAAGCTCTAGAATGCCACCAACACCAGAAGATACTGGATCTCAGTTCCATGCCAGCTACCAGTGGCAGAACAAAACCAGGAGACCTAAATGTACATATTTGGGAGGGAGGGGGATTTACTTGGTGTGGCAAAAATGTCTGCACAATTGTAAAAAAAATTAAATAATAATGTACAAGCAAGCAAGCATTTTTGCCAATGAAGGGAGTGAGTCACCCATGAAGGAAGAGGGGGAAAGGGATAGAGGGGAGAGTGTCACTGGGGAAGCAGGAGGAAGGTGAAGCAGGAGGAGCTGCAGAAAGAAGAGGAAAAGGAACTGACTGGGGCAGTAAGAGGCTGAGGGAGAAAAGATGAACAGGGTGAAATCAGATGAGACACCTGACTGCACATTTGTTGTGTTCCCCTGCCCTATTTGGGATGGCTCTGCGGCCACCAGGGGTCACAAGCATGTCTGTTCCGTGCCACCTGCCAACGCAGGGTGTGGTGGCTGTGAGTTTCCACCCGAGGGCGGAGCAGCCAGGGAGCTGCCTACACCACTGGCGTCTGTCTTTACCCATAGTGTGTGTATGACGGGGAAGGGACAGAGCTCTGTCTGTCATTCAGATCATTAAATGGGGGCAGATTTTCTTCTCCCAGCTATGGAAGAGGGCCATGACCCTCCTCTGCATCTCTCCCCTCAGCATGTTTCCTGCACATCACTTTCTCCTCTACAACTGTTTGCCACTCTAATTGTTCCATATACCCCCAGCCTGTCACCCTCTGCCCCCTCACCTTTAGGAATCTGCCTGACACTTCTCTATCCTTTCAGGTTGTGGGGGGTGAGGGTTTGAAGGGAGTTTCAGGGGGAACTCTCATCTCTCCTTCCAGGTGGGAGAAGAAATCCTTCTGAGGATCCCCCTTCCTACTGAGCTGGGCAGATATGGAGGTAATGGTGGAAGGGAAAATCTCTCTTAACTCTCTCTCTGGTTTGCAGGAATGGGATAACAAGGCTTAAGGAGTGTGCTCAGAAAGAAAGGTCCAGCTTTTGGATCTCTACCTTATCATCTCTACTCCCTTACCCCCAAGCTGTGTCTTTCAGGTGCTAGTGGGTAGGAACTGGATCCAGGGGTGGGGTTCGGAAACTGGAAAGGGGCCAAAAAAGCCCTAGCCACCATGACTGCATTTGGATCCAGCTTGAGATTCCCCACCCCTGGTATAATAACATTGACACAAAGGGGGCAAGGGAAGAGTGGAAACGGTGTCAGCCTGCTTGGTCCCACCTTTGCATCCCCACAGCCCCTGCCTAGTTCGCAGGAAGGATGTAAGGGAGCAGGGAACATTTGGGTGGTTCATACCTACTACTTACTAATTTTTTTCTGCTTCTCCCCACCTTCCTTCCTGTCCAAGTATATGTTTTGTCCAAGAATTCAAGAGGCAAATAACAAAGTCAGCTAACTCATTGGGGATTTCCCCTGTAACCCAGTGGTTTTACAAGTTGTAGAAAAGGCCAAAACTTGAAGGGTAAATCTCCTAGGCCTGCCGGATCTGCAGCTCTGAATTAAACTTTATACTTGTGTTCATATCTGAGTCCAGGAAGCTGGAGGGGCTGTCCCCCTGGGACTGCTTGAAGAATGTAGGAGGTCAGTGGAATCCTGGTGGTTTACCAGGTCACAGGGACAATATGTCACAATGTAGCAGCTGTCACCAAGCAGCACAGCGGCCACAGCAACTGACCGACAGCACTTGCTCTTTTTTCTGGAGAGAGAGCCGGCAGCCACAGCTGCTGCAGTGCTCTGAGCTGGAGCTGCTTTGCCAAGGAATAACAGGCAGGACATTCCAGACCAGAGCCAGCCACCAAGGGGCAAAGCAAAGGACTCCACCATGCCTTCAATTGCTCCCAGAGCCTCCCTAAGAACAGCAGTAACGGGGAAGAGAATGATATTTACAGGTAATTAGTGGCACTCAGAGCTCACCACATCTAATTAAATGAGATATAGCTAGTAGAGATATAAGGTTAGCGCAGTGTTATAGATCATATAAATGATTAGAGAAGCAATATTAGTGTAGTATGTGTACTGAAAGCGGCAACTTGATACTCAGTTACAGAAATATTAGGCATAGAAAATGATTAACTACTATATGTTATCGAAGAAATAGTTATACTTATATATATAAAATATATATTTCTTTTAAAAAGCTGCAGCAGTTTTATTTTACCAGATGATCTTCTTATGCAGATTGTGAAGGGGTGTGTGTATGTTTGTGTGAGAGAGCAAAAGAGGGGAAGGAAAGAGAGAGGCAAACAGTAACACACACAGAGGCAGTAATCTGAAACTGACATTGCTTCATGTTGGACGCTTTTGTATTCAGCTCCCCAGTGCTCATTCCTTATTTAAAAAGTGTTCCCTGTGTTCATGTGCTAGGCCAAGAGGCCGTATCAATATGTATCTGAGAAGAAAGCCACACTGTCTGTATGAAACTCCTAGAGATAGCAAACAGGAATCTTTCATTGTTACAGCACTAGAGCAAAATGAATTTTACTAGATCTATACGTGTGTACAGAAGGCAAAGGATGAAAGATAAATACGTTTTTAAAGGTGCTTCTCTTAATTTTTTTCTGAGACCCATTTTTCAGGCCATTTATAACCTACATACCAAATCACACTAAAAGCAGTGCATTAGTAATAGTTCTAGACAGTAGATTTTATTAAAATTGTATTTATATATTTATAGAGATGATGTGACAGCTAGATTGATTCACCCTACAACATTTATTACAAAAACACTTAAACTTTCCCCCTCCTCCTTACATTCCAAGTAACTAAAAGCATGCTATGAATAAAGGACATTATTTTGAAACGTGGTACAACCAATTCAGATTCATACTAAACACATTAGGCTGAATTCTTAGTGGTAGCTCAGAGCTCTGCTACTGGGATACTATCTTGTTAAGATAAACAGAGTATGATATGATTATCCCTGTGTCATTCCAGATCAGCACTTGTAGATCCAGATATGGACATCTGCTGTGCTTCCCCATCCATACAATATACGTGCACATTCTAGAAGAGGGTCAAAACAACAAAAGTAGAATTTGATTGAAGCCAATGAATGAAATGACTACTCATGGGGTGGGGGAGCCAGAATTCATTTGATTGGCAAAGCAAAGAACAGACTCAGAGATTTGCTTCCCCATCCTCACCCTTTTCTGCTTCTCTAGTTTGTGTGTGCGTCTCTTTTGCATTTCCACACTGCTAGCTAACCAAGCCCTGCATGTCCTCAGCCCTCAGCCTATCACATCATGCCCTCCTCTTCATTTCTAGGAAAGCAGCACCTTGCTCTTCTCCCACTTCTCCAGCTTTGAAAGTGCAGGAGCAGCAGGACCAACCAGGGGGTTATTTTATCTAGGCTCAACATCAGTGTAGAACAACAAAGGGGAAGCAGTTTATAAGCATGACTCTGCATGCCTCCCCTGAACTTCCAGCTCCCTTACCTCTACCCCTCACAATGTCCTGTCTGACCTGCTGCTGCAAGGCACATGCCCACCGAGCACACACCTGCTTGACCTGCTTCTACCTTCCCTAGCTGGAGATATCACCATGGGTTCTCTTGAAACTACTAAAGGCTGGTAAAGTAGGTCAGGGATGCTAGTACAGGGTAAGATGGGGGACTGTGAGAGGTGGAAACAGTTCCCATGTGACCTCCCTGATCTTCTCCGAGGTTCCCCAACTTGCCCTCCCCCAACATACTATGGTTCCCCTACCCAATCACATATCTTCTGTCCAAGGAATCCAACAAGAGCACAGCCTGTGAAGCAAGTTGCCTCCTAGATCTGGAAGCTCTGCTTCTCTGGAGCAACATAGTAAATGTGGTACTTGGAAGAATGGGAACTATGCACCATAAAGTTAGCACAACTCAAAGCTCCACTCCAGCTACTGCCCCTCGGTGTCTTCTAAGAAGGGCATGTTCCAACAAACAAGAGAAAAACGAGTTAACAAAGGTAATTCAATTAAACTGGTGCTACCTCCTCACTTTGGTATCACACTGCAGTTCAGAAGAACTAGTACCACCACGGTCTTCTCCTACTAGTCATGTAATGAAGAGCACATGATGTGATACATCCCTTCATGGCTGGCATGCAAAACATAATCATTTCAGTACAGAAGTATTGAAAGTTCAGAAGAAGCTCTAAGAGCCCAAAGGCTTTCCCAAATAGGAACCCAAATGAACCACAGAGTAGCAGAAAAGGCACCATGTTCTGCAACCTGGGGATGATTTCCATGCTGTGTTCACCACCCAAATACAGAAAGGGTTCACATTATAGGCACTTTAAACTAAAAAGTGGAGGAGAGTATATACTGCTAATTTTTCATAGTACATACTTGGACTCCTACTCTGGAACACCGTAGGTTTAAGTCACTTAGCATGTGAATGACTCTGAAGTACAAGTGAGTTAAGGATTTATTAAACTGATTTAACTGTTCATCAGAATGTGCCCCTAGGTGCCTCCTTTCTCCTCTACCATCATTGAAACCCCCCTATGCAAACATGCATTCTGGTGTTCCCAGTGCAGCTAAAAACAAACAAACAAACAAACAAAGAAACCAGTTTCCATTATCCCCTCATCCTGACTCCTGACATCCCTTCGTCCTTCCCATCCCACCTTAAAACACCCCACCCTCAACACCAGTCCTTCTGGTCTTTAATTCACCACCTCAAAATTCCTCAACCCAAATCTCCTTGTCGACACTGCATACCCCCAGCTCCTCCCCCAGGTTCTTCTGGGCACTTTTCTTCAGGACTTCCTTGAGTCTTTTGGGGGCACTTGGTATCTAGTCCTGCTCCCTCCTTTCCTGTCAACTTTGGCAAGGCTAAGCTCCCTCCTCATTCTGCCTCTTTAAGAGACCTTCAAGCATGTTCCTTCCCCCAGCCCACCTACAGGTGCTGTCAGAGAGTCTTTGTGCTTGTAACCCAAGTTTCACTTTCAGGACTGCTTCCCTCTGGGACATAGATAAAATTTACATTTACCCTACTGGCGTTAGCTCAAATTTCTAGTAAGGTGGATCCAGAGAAACCCCTCGCCCCAGGGCATTAGGAGTTGATTGCCAGAGTTCCCACCCCAAAGACCCAGGCATCAAAATCTTCATAGGGCCAAGAGCCACAAGACACACATGCAGGTTCATGCACGCACACACACACTCATATTAACCAAAACAAAAAACTTAACAGTTTAAAAAAATCTTAAATGCACAAGAGTTTTCTTAAAATACAAAAAAA
>QEPC01011125.1:909765-930660 GCA_003113815.1 Sphenodon punctatus
CTGGTCCAGGCCCGATTCAGGGTGTTGGTTTTGACCTATGAAGCCCTACACAGCTTGGGCCCCACCTACCTGCAGGACTGCCTCAAACCCGCCCTCCCCCCCTCGAGCCCAGGCCCTAAAGTGACCTCTGCGCTTGGTCGGGAGCACCCATCTTGAGTTCCCCCGAGTTTCTCGGGTGGCTACGATGGAGAGGGTGTTCTCGGTGATCGCACCAAGGTGGTGGAACTCCCTCCCAACAGAGTTCCGCTTGGCCCCAGACCTTTTCTTTTTCTGACGACAGTGTAAAGATCTGCCAGGCTTTTGGTGAGTGAGCTGGGTGATTGGGGTTGGGGGTGGGGGCGAGTTATAGGTCGTCTGATGTTTCACACTGTTGAATTTTATCTCTATATTTATTTATATTTTTTATATTTCATATATATATATTGTATTTGATGTTTTATTGTGTTGTGAGATGCCCCGAGCTGCTGTTAGCAGGAGGGTGCAGGATAAAATACTTCAAAATAAATAAACAAACAAACAGCCCGTTTTTCAAAACGAGCACACTGCAGCTCTTACCGGTATCAGCACTGGGCATCAATTGTCTTAGCCTTGGCAGATGTGGGTTAAGTTTTTCCACACTTCCCAGAAGCTGGACTCCCTTCCAAAACAAGAGGATGTTAGAGTAGGAAGGCAAAGCTGATGGAGCAGCTGAGAAAAAATAGCTTTAGCATAGGAGGTTTCCCTGCCTTGAGGGTTAGAATTTGCTAACTTGAGCCCTCCAGGAAATCTCTATGGTACAGTCCACTTTCTAACACCATGAAGACAACATCAGGTGTTGGTTTCTAAACACTTTGCGAACTTAGCCCTGCAAGATTTTTAAGGCTCTTGATTGTGCACTTTGTATCTTCCAACCTTTGCAGTGCTCAACCATTCAGCAAGCTACAAGAGCAGAAGCAGGTGATGTAAGCACAAGACAGATTTAGATCTCTGTCATGTCACTTGCTTTGAACCCTGAATCTACAACTCTTGCTTACATTAGTGGCCCTATTGAAGTTGATGGGAGTCCTTGCGTATGTAAATGTTAAAGAAGAAGGCCCTTGAGTTTATAAAAATGTCATTTTTAAATAAATGGACTGAATATTTAAATCCTAAAAGCCAGGTCAGATTGGGGGCCCATTGTGTCTAGCACTAGTGACCACACATATAGTGAACCATAATCTCTGCTGTGATGAGCTTTTTGGACTAGCCAAGACATCTTACATATATTCTCAGCAGGAAAACATGCTACATGCCAAGTGCAGTATCCCTAAGTACATAAAAATCAATTAACACCATTCTTTAAAAGATTTAATTCTGATTGTTGACATAGTTATCCCTCCCTCCTTGCTCTAACACCTGTAGAGGGGGAGAAACAAGGGCATGGAACTGCACACGTGAACTCTCAGTGGGGTATCACAAGTGCATCTGGGTGGACATCACAGCACTCTTCCTATCTGCCCTTGGCAGCCCCAGGTTTTTCCCAGTTGGAGCTACTTCAGGCAAAGTGGTTTCTCAACCACAGGTAGCAAATGTGGTTTGGTTTCTCTATGACAAGGGCTGCTGTGGGTAGATCAGACTGGACTGTGGTCTGCCAGGAAGCTGATTTCTGGTAGGCTGCATCCTCCTCAAGTTGCCCACAGGAGTCCTGTCTGGTGAGATACACAGACTACTTCTCAGCCATTTTTCACACATTACATTGGGTGTGTGGAAACTGGGCAAATGACTTATGTTTGTGTGTAATACAGGTTTGAGACCATAGCAGCACAGCTGGATGGCAAACTCTGGGTAAAAACAGATGTGACTATGGCCTTTTCGACATGGACGTCGACGTCACCCCGGTGGGTGGAGCTGGGTGGGCGAGCACACCGGGCGAACACACAGGGACGCTGAGCCGGGTGACGTTTACATGGACGGCACCACGGGGGATTGTGGAACGGAAGGGGAGGGGCCGTCACACATCCAGCAGCCAAACACCCACCCCAGGAAACACCAAGCAAACACCCATGACAGTTACATGGACACCCGAGACACTGAATGGCGGGGAAGCTCCACCCAGCACCACGACGGCACAACATGGCTGACTGAGGGAAAATGAAGCCGTGGCACGCAGCTCCACCCCTGAGCCGCCAGACCCTGTGTGGATGGGGTAGGAGGAAGCAGAGATGACAGGAGACACACAGCAGCAGGTCCCAGCCAGCCCGTGACAGGGCCAGACAGCCAGGCGCCACGGACTCCCCACAAACCAGAAACTGTCCACATACAATTGTGAACACAACCACACAGGGAAGGGCTGCATGGCCAAGGAGGCGGGGGGTCCCCAGTGGAGTGGGTGGGGTGGGAAGGGGCATGGGAGGGAGGCAGAAGTCTGATGTAGCAGGGGACCCCAACACACACACACACACACACACCGGCAGAGGACCCGCACACACAATCCCAAGGCCCCGGACAAGGAGCCGGGAACAGGACACAGGCAGTCATGATGGCAAGAACGGAAGCCCACAGTACAGACGGGCTGGCAGGGAATGGCATGGGGGCAGGGGGAGACCCTGACCTCGCCAAACACCAGAAAACCCGCTGAAGCTATCCCCACACCAAGAAGGGATCCGTGCGGCCGACGGGGGGACCCATCGCTCCCCGGCACATCTCCGGCAAGCTGGACCCCCGAATGGATGGCCCATCACTCACATGTACCGCAACAGGAGATCAAAGTCATCTGCCACCAACAGGGGGTCGCTCATCAGCAGCTGGACAGTGCGGCTCTGCCACAGCGTTCCCAAGAGCATGTTGGCACATGGTGACCACTCCTCCCCTGCACCACCGCCAGCCTCGGGGCCTGTTCCACACCCTGCCATGACCGTTCCAAGGCCTGCTCCGGGGCTTGCACTGGGGTCCTGTAGAGAGCAGCTGTGAATGAATGATGCACAAGATGCTGTGCAGCACTAGCTGGGCTGTGGCCGTACACAGCTGATAGTGGGACGCCCTCTTGGCCCTGTGAATCCGTGCCCCACGCGGGTGCATTCCAGCAGTAACAATGACAGATCAACAAGGCCATGGCTGCCTCTAGCTGGGAGCTAACAAGCCACTCCATGTATCAGGGCCAGGTCTCGAACCCCCGGCCTTGGGGCTTGTCTGGGGCGCTCACTGCCACCTGTGCCACTGGTAGCCAACTGGGAAGGACAGCGTTATCCCCTACCTACCTAGTAATTTCCCTTGTTCCTCCCACTTTGTACCTCGTTTACACCTGGAACAGGGTGTGGTCCCAACTGACCTGGCCTGATTGGCCCTCTACAGTATTTAGGGCCGTTGAGGGCTGTGCCAGGGTCGGAGCTTTGAGTCATCCATCTTGATTCTAGCTCAGCCCACCTTTCTGCATACACCATTTCCATTTACACCCTGCCTGTGTCCCTCTCTACGTCAGTGTCTTTCTGTTGGTAAGTCCTCATGTGGTATTCCCCCCTTTGTGTTTCTAGTGTGTGAACCCCAGCCCCCTCCTCCTGTGCCTACACTTATTCCCCTTGTAGCCTGTGTGTGTTGTGGGCCTTTCCTGCCCAGCTTTTCCCCCACGCCTTCTGGTTGCACTTTGGACATGTAGGGTGTCTCCTCTTCGCACCTTGTCTTTGTCCTTGTACTGGGTTATTTCCCTCAGGCTCTAAATTCTTCCTAGTGTATCCTGTTCCTTGGTTGTCTATTGTCTTGTCCAGCCCATTGGGGCTGCCCTTTGGTTCTCCCTTTTAGGCTCGCCGCCCTTCCCCCTGGCCTTGAAGTCACCAAGATCAACTCCCTGACTTCCCGGCCCTGTGGTGCCTTGTTATCTTGGTGCACCTATTCCCTGCTGCCCCGCCTGATTTCCTGGTGTCCCCCCTAGCTCTCTGTCTTGGCCCTCTACTCCTAGCCTTGGCTTCCCCTTCCTTGCCTCTGGTTCCCTTGATCCCTGCCTTGGCCCCCTACTCCTGGCCATGGCTTCCCCTTCCTTGCCTCAGGTTCCCTTGATCCCTGCCTTGGCCTCTCCCTCCTTGCCTCAGGTTCCCTTGCTCCTTGCCTTGGCCTCCTAATCCTTGCCTTGGCTTCCTCCTCCCCGCATTTGGTTCCCTCGTTCCCTGCCTCTGGCCTTCCCCCGTTCCCTTCCGTTGGCTTCCTGAGTCCTACCTTGATCTCCCTACTCCTTACCTCTGGTTTTCCCTCCCTGGTTCCCCATCCCTTGACCTCAATGATGAGTCGTATGTTTTCTTAAGGCCAGCCTGCCTGGTTCTGATGCTGAGCACCACGTCTCCCTGGTATTGGAGAGCGGCTGAGAGGTCTCCTTGTTAAATCCCCTCGCCCTCGTTCCCCTTTCCCCTCCCTTCCTGCCCTTCCTTCCCCAGGTTCCGGCCTCAGAGCCGTGACACCATGCAGCAGCATATCTTGATGGAACATAGCTGCACAGTGCAGTGGCCTTCAAGCGATACGACCGAAGCAAGGCTGGTGTGGATGCGCCCTGACCAGTAATCGCATGGGGTCATGCCAGGGGCACGGGGTGGGGTGGCCCCTGGCCCACAGAGGCTTGTGTGCCCCAAGCCCCATGGCTGGCCGGTGGTCCGTGAGGGGGGGATGCGCCAGTGGACCCGCGAGGGGGGATCCCCATCAGGTGTGCTGAACACACCCACGGTACCACACCAATCGCAGGGCACACAGCACGGGCTGCCAGGGTATATATGTGTGCAGGGTGGCATGGCTGGGCGTGGGGTGTAGAGTGGTGGGTCAAGTGTGTTTAATGAGAGGTGATAGTGAGGGAATGCAGCGATAGAACTCTGGAGGTGTTGTCCAGAACAGGGTGTAGGTGCCGAGGTGGGCGGAAAGTGGGTACACTCAGCGGGCACCCTGTTCAGCTGTCCCCGGTACTCTGGGATGGCCTTGGGGTTGCAGGGGATGTGGGAGGCACGGTGCGGGTGTGCAGGGTGCACAGGGCTTGGGGACTGGGGGAATGGATCGCATGCGGGTGTTAGCTAGGTACACAGGCTGTTGACAGGCCGGGTGGTTAAAAGGTGCACAGTCACAGCTGCACGGGCCTGGGTCAGGTCCTCCGGCCACATAATGCCTAGTCAGGTAGAAGCTTGGTTATCCAGCACTGGTACTGGTGGTGGGTTCCCCCTGAGCTCATGAGGGCCTATCCCGTGGCCTGCACAGCGGACTGCCGGCTCTTCAATGAATGCCTCTCATCGGCTCGGAGCATGGTGGAGCAGGCATTTGGGCTGCTCAAGGGGCGTTGGTGCCTGCTCATGAACAGGAGCCAGTTCGATCTGCAGCATACCCCCATCCTTGTACTGGCGGCCTGCATCCTGCACAATATCTGCGAGACTGGGGGAGCTGCCCTTGCCAACCCCCCACCGGTGCAGAGAGAGGGTCCCGTACTCCTCTACCAACATGTCCAGGGCAGAGCGTTCCAGCGCATATCTGAGGAGAACTGGGATGCTCTGTGTACATTGTCGCCCAGATGGCTGGCAACTGATTACTCCTGTTGACAGCGCCCCCCCCCCCTCCTTCAAAGAACCGTGTAACCGGTAACAATGAATACAGATATATATGTTCATATATCTGCATCTGTGCTGTTGTTTGAGTTGTAGGGGTTCCCCGGTCCTGTGTGGCCTGTGCCCCGCGCCACTGGTCACCCACTGCTTTGTAGCCATGGCAAGCAAGCTGCTCCAGGTCTCGTCTCGTCACCTACAGTCTGTTGGCATGCCCCGTGCTCCAATGATGTAACTGTGCAGACCTGTACCCGGCCATGGGTGCTATGCTGTTGCCCACCTGGCTGCATGCAGGCCAGAGAAGTATGGTTCTGGCACCTGTATTGTGCATGTCCTGCCCCCGTCTGCATGTGGAGCAACCTGTACACACCATGGTGTCCCCACTGACACACTGAACAACAGAGTGGTAATGTACAACACAGTTTATTTGGGGTTCTGTACAGGAGGGAGGTCACGTTTTGTGGGGCCTTCCCCATGCTAAACCAGTCACCCACTGCCTTGTAGCCATGGTGAGTGAGCTGCTCCAGGCCTCAACCCGTCACCGGCTGTCTGTTGGCATGCCTCGTGCTCCAATGATGTAACTATGCAGACAGATACCCGGCCATGGGTGCTATGCTGTTACTCACAGAGCTGTGTGCAAGCCAGAGACGTATGGTTTCGGCACCTGTATTGTGCATATCCTGCCCCCATCTGCATGTGGAGTGACCCATACACACCATGGTGCCCCCATTGACACACCGAACAACAGAGTGCAACACACTGTAATGTACAACATAGTTTATTTGGGGTTCTGTACAAGGGGGGCGGGTGTTCATGTTTTGCGGGACCTTCCTTGGATCTTGCAGCCATCATCCTTTGGGACCAGCGGCTGGATGGCCCGGACTCTCTGTTGTCCACAGGCCACTCCACTCCGGGCTGGGGTGCTGGACCCTGCGGTGATGGAACATAAGGTCAGTGTTACACCCTGTCTTGCACTGTTACCCCTGCACCACAGCCCTTTCCGTGGTCCTGTGGTGTTCCCATTGCTCCCCACACAGCATCTCCTCCACCCACCCCTCTGCTGTTAGCAATTCTTTCCCCTTTTCCTCCTCCCTTTCCTGACAGCTCTGTGGTCTGGCTTACTGGAGCTGGTGGGGCAGCCAGCATGGGTGGTCAGTCACCTGGAGGTTCCGGATTGAGCGGGGGAGACCATGGGTTCCGGAGGGGGGTCTCGGAAGCAGCTGTGGAGGAACCAGTAGGGTGCGGGCCGGAAGGGCAGCCTCACAGGCTGTTGTTGTGGGGCTATATGTGGGAGAGGGACCCTGTCACCTAGACCAGGGAAGGGGTGCTGCTGGGGAAACCATGGTTGGCTGAAGTGCAGGGGGGACGCACCTGCACCTTTGGGGGTGGGGGTGGTGGTAGTCAGCTGCCATCTCTCCACCCCAGCCTGGAGGGGGCTCATCCTGCCGGGGTTACCTCCACAGGAGCCCCACTGCCTCCCCAGTGAGGTCAAGGACCCATGCGGAGGTCCCCTTCAGTGCGACACATCCCCTCGCCCTCTTGGCTCTATCGAGTCGCATCTCACGGTGGAAGGTGGCAGTCTGGCACATGTCTCACAGGTGCTCAATGCAGGACTAGTTTAGCATGGCTGCCAATATGTCCCGGTCCCTCGCCCCCTCCCCTCTTTGCACCCCCCCCCAGTGAGGGCATGCTCCTCTGCATGAACCTCAGCTAACCTTCTGGTTTCCTCCAGCAGTTCCCTGCCGAGGTCCTCTCTCCTCCGCCTGTTCCAGACCCACATCTCCTGATTCCTCTCAGCACTGCTGGCAACTGCTCCCCTTGCCAGACCGGGGCGCTCTTCTGTGGGAGGGAGGTTAACAGGTTGGGGTGTGTGGCTTGTCAGGTCCATACCCTGTGCCCATAGCTGTACATCCCTGTCACCACGGGGGGTGCCCGCCCCCCCTTCCTGTCTGTCCAAATGGTGTTGGTTACTGGTTGGGTCGGATCCCGAGCTACATATCCCCTCTGTTGGACCACTCCGCTTGCCCCATCTGGGGGTGCATTCACCCAGGCCTGTGCTGTCCCAGCTCCTCCTTGGGGCCTGTCATGTGGTCCCCCCCTTCTGCCCCCCCCAGCATACCCCTCAGGGGCTGTTAACCCGTGTGGCTCGGTTATCCAATGGTGATGGGCACCGGCCCTTCCCTGTCATGCATGGGGGGGGCGGTTGGCTCTAGGGGCTGCCTCTGTGGGTGGCCCGTTATACCCCTTATCTCGGTACCAGCTGGGACCCATCCCTTGTGCGTTGTGGCCTACCATCGTTGTCCTGGTGCCTGACTCTCGGGGGTGCCACCGGTTCCTCCTTGACCACCTCCTCCTCTGCAACCTCCTCCTCATGAACCTCCAGGGTGCCTTGAGCTGTAATGGGAGCTCAGTCCATCCCTGCTGCCTGGCTTAGGCTCTGGGCACTGTGGCTGGGGCTCTTTGTCCCCCCTCCCCCCAGGTCCAATCACCCCCCGGGCCCTGGTTGCATTCCTACCTGGATTGTCTTCCTCCGCTTCCTGGGAGGTGTCCCAGGTTTCCATCTGCTCCGTGTGTGCCCCCCATCCACGTGGCCTGTCGCCCTGTGGGTTTTGTGGCCGCATGCGGAGGGCGATGGTTGAGTGAGCTGGTTCCCGGGCCGCCGCCTCTCCCTGTGTGATGGGGCCGTTCCCTCCTGCATTCTGGCTGGTCTCACCAGGGGCAGCAGGCTCCTCCTGTTCCAAGGGGTCAGGAAGGGGGGATGTCGTGAGCACCCTCTGTCTGCCCCTGGCGAAGGCGGTGCTGTCTAAGCAGGAGGCGACTATGTCCCCGTCCATACAGAGAAACTGGTCCACCTCATCATGGAACTCCATTGTACGCATAGCACTGCTGGACTTGAGATTGTTGTCCTTGATATGTTTATATCCGGACCTCAAGTCCTTTGCCTGCTGCATGCAATGGGTAACATCCCTAATGTAACCCTGCTGCTGCATCTCCTGGGCAATGGCTTCATAGACCTGTCTGGTCTTGTAGCTGTGCACCAGGTCATGCTGGACCTTTTCGGCCCCCCACACGCGTATGAAGTTGCTGGTCTCCTGTCTTGACCAGGGCTCCCCTTTTGGGTACTGTGTGTGGGGGGCCTTCCAGCTTGGCAACTTGGGACCCACCTGGTAGCTGTGGTGACAGCGGAGCTGATCATCTCCTGATGGGGGTATTGCACAGAGGTTAGCATCTGCCTCACAGCCCTGGGCACTGTGCTCCCTTGTGGGGGTATCCCTCCCCACTCCCCCCGGGGGGGCACAGACTGCTTATGTGGCTGTCACAGAGGCCCTCCTCGACCGTCTCCCCGGTGGTGCGTTACTCCTGCGTCTGAGTGCTCTCCTGGGGGTGGGGGTGTAAACCGTTAGCTGTCAGCTGCCTGCCCAGTGCCCTGTGCTCCCTCAGGTTGTTTTCCGCTGTTGGCATGTGGGGGCCCCCCCTGGTTTCTTGGGGTCCTCTCGCACATACCTCACTGTCAGTCGTACTCCCTTCCTCATGCCCCGTGGCTGTGGTGGAGTGGGGGGATGCGGGCGGCGCAGTCTGCCCTCGGCCCTGTGGCGAGACAGGTGTTCTGTGTTTAGCCGTCCTTCCTGCTCCCCACCCCCCCGGCCCATGGGGCTGGCCCCTCTCCCCTGGGCGTCCCAGGGTCCTTCTCCTTACCCTGCCCCATCCTGCATGAGTCACAGTGCTGGTTTCCTTCGGTTTGTCAGTGGTTTTCCTTCCGGACATATTGGGAGCCGGTGCACCCATGTCCTGTTTCAGATCCCTTTTAAGGGCTCCTGGGAAGGAATCAGAAATCTCACAGGGTGGGCGTGTCTGCTTGGGGGCACCTGCGTGGCCTCTCTAGCCATCTCTCTGTGGTCTTGGCGGAGCTGTTCCCGTGGGTGTGGGTGCTTTGGTTTTTACACAGACGGGTGGGTGTTGAACACCCATTTCCACTCATGGAGCATGCCGGCTCCTTCCCGGCTGCTCTGTGGGTGTTGGTGGGTGGGTCGTGCATGCACGCGCACCCACCCACTCGTGGACGTTTACATGGGCACTCTCCCACTCATCTGATTGGTACTTGTAGGTGGGTGACGTCCGTGTAAAAACAGCCAATGTCCCACGTTGGCCTGGGACTCACCAGCACATTTGTTCTCTCACTGCCAGATGTTGGCCTGCTACTGCCCCAGGCAGTGAAAACGTAAGTGTGTTTGTGTGTGTACACATATCTAACCCCCCTTCCCACACATTATATATAAAACCTTATTTTTATATAATGGCACGGTGTGTGTGTAATTATATATATATAGTATATTCATATATTTTTATTTTAATCATTTTATACCCCACCCATCCTGCCAAGGCAGCTCGGGGCAGCTTACAATATCTAAAACAAAAATTTAAAATATTTTAAGATAAATACAAATATAAATATCAGTATAAAATAACAGAAATATACATTATAAAAACAGTAATGCAGCCAAAGGGGGATGACAGAAAAAATAAAAATAAAAATAAATCAAACATAAATCAACATAAATCAAAACCCACCCATCCTAAACCCTCACTCCTCCACCCTACCCGTCTCACTTGCTGAAAGCCAGGTCTTATATATGGCTGCAGTCCAACTACTTACAAGCTGGTAGCCCAATTGACTTTTAAGTTTGCACATTTCAGGATTGCAGACTTTATCTTTACAAGAGAGTGACAAGCATACATTTAACCAATGTATAAAAAAGAAAGATCTCCTGAGTGGTTGCCCGTCAAAATTAGGTATACGTTAGATAAAGGGTAATTTCAGATGTGATGGGCCTTTTGGCCCGCCACGCTGAACCCTAGACCGGGATCCATCTTGGATCCCAGTCTGTGATCAGACCAGCCATCAATCAGATGTGCCAGCCTGATCGCTGAGGGGAATCTTGGAGGGGACGGGGTTGCGCGGCGCGACGTGCGGCTGCCCAACCCCGCCACCCGCCCTCAGGGAGATGGGTGGGCCCAGCGGCCAATTAGGCCGCTGCGCCTGATCCCATCCCGTGGTTGGAACCTGATTCCGGGATGGGGCTAGCAAGCAGATGTTCATTGTGGCCATTGCCAGCCCCATCCCAGATCATGGCCAACCTAACCACGGTTCTGGAGGTGAGGCCGGCCTCACCTCCAGAACCGTGGTCAATTTGATCCCGACCGGGTGTTCACTATGATGAACATCTGGCTGGGAGCAAATAGATGTTCACGAGATCGCTGCCACCACACGGGATCCACTGTGATTCAGTGTGGTGAGCAGCGATCCCGTAACGTCTGAAAATACCCAAAGTGAACTTGGGCCCACTTTATTCTTAATACAAGAGATCATTTTATTTAGGGCCCTGCTTTATGTAGGCAGAGGAACGTCTCTTGGCTGAAGGTTACCCTACCAAAAAAAGAGATGCCTATCAGTTTGGAAAACAACATGATGCACTATTACTAAGTTCAACTCACTGTTTTGTTGGAGAGAGGGGCAGAGAGATTGAGACTCATTTGAGTCAGGAGTACACGAACAAAATTCCAAAAGTTCACACCCTTCCAGACATTCTGATATAGAAGTTATAAGCCTCTGTAGTTCTGGCCAGAAACAAATCACTTCACTAACTTTAACAGGCAGTGAGGAGGCAACTAACTTTAGACTAATATCATAGCAGATTTATTTTCTTATTAGATATTCATTAATAGGATTAACATTTCAAGCTAAGAAATGATTACAGAACTGTTTTTCTCCCTCTTAACATGATTATTATTTCACTTCACTTTATACGTCTAACTGAACTTCTTTCTAGTATTAAGAATGATTTGGTCTCTTTTTTCCCTACAGAATTAATAACAAATGGAATTCAGGTCTCATTTAAATGTCAGGGAGCCTTCAAATAATTCTAACTCTCGCACTGCTCATCTACAGATGTTGCTGTCAGTATAGATTTTTTTAAAAAGTCTTTGCACTTACCAGCAAAAGCAGTTATAAAAGCAGACTTTACATTTAAAAAAAAAGCTTTACTGGATTCAGATAGTACTTTGGATCATTCTTTTTTACTTGTCAGAGAAGGTTGTAGTTAAAGCAGTACTAAATGCCATAATACACAAGGTGTCTTAAATAATCATATCTCCAGTTATATAAATTGAAAATGGTGCAGTCAGAACAGTTTTGCCAGTTTCAGCACAGTAATTTTTTCCAAAAGAGAAAGCATACTGTCTCCTAGAAAACAAAGGCCCTTTTGACTTAATACCATAGATATGAGTTTCCATTCCAAACCTATATTCCTACTGTGGTGCTGCCATCAGAGAAATGTACACAAGAGCATTTGACAACTTGGGAATGCTATTCTTCACACTTGACCTCCTATTACAGAGAGAGGCTGTTAGAACTGCCTTCCATTTCAAGGGAGGGAATGTAGTGTCTCTTGTGACAGAAAAGAGACAAGCCTCCGGTGACTTTGTAGTGAAAACAAAGAAGAGTCAGTATTCAGGATACCGTGTACAAACAAAACCCGTATCTCCTGTCTGCATACACAGAAGGTGAAATTCAGAGTTTTGCATCACTTACAGTTTCAAATAAATAGGATTAATACAGTGCTTTACCTTCTGCTGTGCTCACTCAGGAATGAATTACAGGCTGAAGACCATAGTTTGTCTCCTCACACAAAGGGTGTAAACGCAGACAGCAGCTCTGCTTTTGCCTGCACAAGCCCACTTCACCCCTGGGCTGACCTGTCCATTTGAAGAGTGACCACTCGCCAGAAGTGCAAAACAGAGCAGGCTGCGGCTGCTCCAGTGCAGCCCCATAGGTGGCGCTCCAGAAGATTCCGGATCACACCTCGCCAAATGAGCTGGCCAAACCCACGCAACAGGCAAACACAGAACCCCTGTCCATCTAAACGGGCCCGTGAGCCCCAGCCAAACATGGTCCCACCTGGATCATAGATGCTGGCGGACCAAATAGCCAGATCAGCTGCTGCCGCCACCGCATCCCATTATCATGGTTACCAAAGCAAGCCACAGGGCCAGAGCGTGGGGTTGGGTCACCTGTCTGTGTATTCCCAAGCCGGGAATTTCCCATGGCAAGGGGAAGGCATGTTTGCTGCCTGTGCGCTCAGTTCACTCACATGTTGGGCTGTCTGTCTGAACACAGCCAAACCCGTGGGTGCATGTAGCTCTGGTTTGGGTCACCCAGGCACCTGCTCCGGCCCGCTCCCTGTCCACCTGAAAACACCAAACGTCTTCCTATGTCCTGCTCCAAATGGAGCAAGCTTGAAATAGACTGATGCAAATGCTTCTTGCCTTAATCTGTTTTATAAAGCGTGGTATACATTTACAGTGATCCATAAATTATTAATTTGTACTTTATCAAAGTTCTCTTAGTTTTCCTTTCAGGGAAAAGAGGTATTTTACTCTACAGAGACAGGAACAAATGGCAAAGTTCAGATTTATATTTTAGGTGTGTTTGGCTCCGGGGCTTTGGTTTATATGACTGCTGCTAACAATATTCAGGCCACAGTGATTACATAGAATGTGATTACAAATGAAATGTTGCATAATCTTTCATTATATTTTACTTGTTTCTCTTAAAATAAAAAAAATAACATTCTTCTAGAATATCCCAAATTTTTTTAACTTTTTCTAGAATGTCCTCATACTTGCTCTAGCTAGCATTACAGGTAATTGTGCTACTTATAAATGGTCAGGCAGCTGATTCTCTTCATTCCAAGCAGAACATGAGTGAACAATTTCAAGTTGTTGTAGATTCCTTACAGATAGGAATATTGCCAAATTTTGCATTTAGTTATGCTGGGGAAAATTCAGAATAATTGTTGACTAATCCATAAACAGCCAGGGTGACTGAGGGCAGAATTCACTCCCAAAATTTCATCTTTCAGAAAATATTATAGTTAGAATATTCTTCTTTATATGTGGTACTTAAATCTTGGTTCTTAGCTGGAGTGGAAAAGAGGAAACCAAACAGCATTTTCATGCCAGCCAACATTTTGAACAACCAAAGAGAGACAAGCTCCACCCCCTCGCACACTCATGTGCATGCACACATATGCATATACCCCTTTTCCTACATTCCAACTAGATAAAGGGTGTTTTCAGAAGACACTCCCCACCCACTATACATGTTACAGGGCACCCATAGGGCAACACTGAAGCCCTGCAACGTGCATGGTGGGTGGAGAGTGTTTTGTCTGAAAATGCCCAAAGAGGGACAGAAGCTCTCATTCTTCTCATTCCATGTAGTTTCTTGTCATTCCATCATCTTTTCCTGAGATGCAACCAAGAAAGAGGTGCCTAGGGTTTGAATGTATGTCTTCTGCAACAGAGACTTTGAGCCCCTGAAAGAGGGACAGTGGGATTCAGGCACCCAGAGAAGAGGGACTGTTCCTCTTCAATACTCTTGGGAGGCATAAATTTCTGTCCTCTAGTCTGCTGACACATGGCTGCTTTGTTTCCAGTTCTCTTACTCCATTTCAAAAGTGGCGATTTACCCCAATCTGAGTGTGGGTAAAAACCGTGGGATGGCCGCCCCCACCCGGGTCAAGTCAAGAGATGGAACAATTCCTCGGCCTAACCCAGCTGGGGTGGAGGGGCAGGGAGTAACACATGGCTGGCTGGCTCCAACCCCCACACTGCAGTTGGTGCCCTACCCCCTCGCCATGATGGGCAGCCATGGCTGCGCTTGCCAATAATAGGCAGCCATGGCAACCCCCCGCCAGGTCGGGTGGGTGTGAAAACAGACGTGTCCGCCCGGTTTGCTCAGCTCTGGCTCACCTGGGTGGCTCGCAGGGCTGGACCATGGCCCACATTTCTTGCCCAGCCACCAACCCCGCTGCAGTCTGAACCGAGCCCACATCTGGCGGGCCCAGAATAGACGCATGGGTTCGACACTGAACCAGGCCAGTGACTTGTTTGTTAACACCCTGTGAGAAGAATCATTTCCTAAATTTATTCTGTAGTCACAAAGATTCTGCTCTGTTTTCTGTCTTATTTGTCATCTTTATTCTGGTTTATTTTGCTTGATAAAAGCACCTATTACCATAGTAGCTGGGTACATACATTTTATTTTATTTTTTAAAGTTACAACACATTCAATTGATAAGCCATACTGAGACATGGGAGTCCATATGCCCCATCATTAACTCTCCCCATGGTCTTAATACATATGTTGATATTAAGCTGAATTAGCAAAAAATAAAAATGAACTAAGCATAAACCAAAAAAAATGGACAAATAATTCCTAGCTGATATTTATTATGTGTGTGCGTATATGATATAAACTATTCACTCACATAGACAAATGACTACTTATTAATATGCTGAAGTTCAGTACATTAAAGAAAAGAATAATAAAAAAATCACAGACAGAAGATAATTCAGGGAGAGCTAATTATGTGGAGAGCTGGCTGCTCTCATAGCAGTGACTGGCATTTCCACTTCTGGTACTATGAAACATATGAACGTTTGAATAAGACAGATACATTTAGAAAGAGAAAGCCAACAAGGAATAACTTATGATACCTGAATTTGACAGAAATAGCCATAATTTTAATGCCGAGATTTGCACTAAACTTGCTTGCAACATTCAGGTCAAGCTTTCCCTGATACCTGTGGTTTTTGGCTTGTTTTGTTTTGTTTTTCTGTTCTTCCTGAAGTATCAAAGTTGCCTGGAGGTGGGCCTGTCAGGGCATTCTGAAGCCTGGGTACTAGAACTGTAGATCGGCTGATGGGGCCTGCATACATGCTTAGGGTCTAACTGAGTGCCATATTTCGGGTTGGGAAGGAATTTTCCATCTGAGCAGGTTGGCAGTCAACTCCGAGGTTTTTTTTGCCTTCCCCTACAGCATGGCTGTGGCTCACCTGCTTGGGCTGTCTGGATCTTTCCTTCTCTACGATTGTTCTCTGTTATTTAGGGCATTGGCGTGCTCTGGTTGGCCCCAGTCCCTACTTGTAGCACTGGTGGGATTTTTTTGTGCAGATAGTTGCACAGTCTCAAATGTGTGAGACAGGCCCTGCAGTGGTGCAGGGGGCTGGACTAGAAGTGTGTGTCCTATCAGTTAATGCACAGAGCGAGCAATGTTGTTGCTTACCCCCAAAAGAAATACAGCCCATGAGGCTAGCCTACTCCACCAAGTTAAGTTTAAAAGAACATTGCCTATTCACCAGTTTTTCCCCTTTACCTGGATGTCTCCTTTACCCACATATACTGCCATCTGCTGACCACATTTTATCCACGTACTACATGTCCCAGCCTACCATGAGCTTGCTTGATCCATTTACAATTTTCATCCATTCATTGTAGATGTAGCTACAATTGTTTAACTTTGAATTCTTTGGCCACAAAAATATAGTCGTGTGTGATTGCGTTTCTAAATTGTTCATCTTTCAGTTTTAAAGGAACTAAGCTGCTGCAGCGCCAATATTTAGAACCATTAAGACTGTTTTTAGATGAGATGGTACCACCCAAGTCCACCCAGCGGACACGTAAGGTACTGCCCATTAAAAAGTGGTGGTGGGCATGTGCTCCTGCAAATCACGCACCTCCACCCTGCACGGTGACGGCGCAACCAGGAAAAACCCAGGTTGCTCCATACAGGGGCATGGGTAGCTGGCAGGTGGATGGGGGTGCACATCAAACACACACTCATCCACCACCATCTAAACCCTCCCACCCACCGGACGCGTGTGTGCACTCCGCCGAGCGCACATGGACACACACCCCCCACAGCATCCATCTAAAAACGGATACAGTTCTTATAGCTGACATCGTCAGTAGCCTAATTTCTTTTTACAAACCTGATTCACTTTGACTTTTCTGACTTGCAAATCTCTCCTCTACCTGTCTGGCCTAAGGATACAGGAGAGAGTGGCAGACTCATGAAATACAATTTCATCTCTCCAATACGCTGTGGTTTTTCTCTCTCTTTAACAGACTGGAGAGTTCCGTCAGGCTGCAGAGGATGATATAGCTAATCGATTGCTAAACCCATGGTAAGCACATATCCATTTCTTCTTAAGCCTCCTATGCTGACTAACTTGCTATTGTAGAGATACTTGAGTTACTCTGATCTATGAGAAGACCTGGGATAGGCAAAATACTGTTATACTTAACCTTGGGATGGAATGGTCATGACATCTCACTTTTCCAAAGAGATTCCATTATTATCCACTGCTGCAGTATGCCCTTCCTCAGCAATGGAGCTGCAGAGGCAAGGGCTACACAGAGGGATTATTGCTGCCAAGTTAGTTTAGTGTTTTTCAAACATTTCCCTCTGTGTGACACCATTTTGAGATTTAAATGTAATCCCACTCAGCAATAGAGGCATACAAATATACCCAATGGGAACTGAGATCACAGTCACATCTGCAGATGGTATAACTCTATCTGGGATCCCCATCCATGCTTCAGTAACCTCCGTTTTATTATAAATGGACACACAATTGTGGGGTCTCACTTAGGAACAGCAGTCTGGAGGAATTCCTTCTTTTTGCAGACAGGCCCCAATTTATTTAACGTATTCATTTATTCAAATTTGTACCCAGCACTTCCCCCAAGGTTCAAGGCTTATATTTAACATGGTTTATATATAAAGGCTTATATTTAACATGGCTTTGTAGGGTCTGCCCCGTGTGAGCTCATTAGCCACTTTTGTGCTTTAACTACCTTATTATTAAATGGAGGCTTTTATATGAAAAGCCTGATTATATGGAAGGATGGAGAGACTGAAAATTGTAACGTGCTTTATAGGGACACCCAGAGTCTAAACAAATCCTTTCAGCTTGTGAGAAATATCAATTTATTTTGTGCCTTGACTGTTCTGCCCACATAATGAGCAGTACCCAAGTGTGTCTGCAAAATTAGATGCTACTTGCAACAGACTGTGCATAGTTTCAAAATGACTGTTTGTGCAATTTGCTTCTATTGGGCTTTTTGAGCATTGGGGCGGACTGAATATTTTAATGAGCTCTCTCTTTACTGGCTAAAACAAAAAAAGGATGGCATTTCAGAGAATAATAGCGCTGCAGGGTTGGAAGGAATCTCAAAAGCCATGTAGTCCAACCTCATGTTCCAAGGTGTACAGCATCACGGGGTGTTAATAAATGACACAAAAGCCACCCATGAAGTGGCTATCAATCAGGTGTCAATTGGGCCATTTATTAGGTGGACACAGATCAGGAACACGTGTTCCCAGTCTGTGTCCCTTGCATGCTGTCCTTCTTGAGCTTGAGAAGGACACAGTGAGAGCTAAGACATGAATGTGAATTCCCCCCCTCCCCCCCCGGCCAATGCATGTGCATGCCATATGTTGGGGGGAGGGGGATTACAGCTGGGGAAGGCTCCTTCCCTGGCCACAATCCTTTTTTAGCCCCCCAGTCCTCTCCTTCCCCAATAGTTAACCAAACATCCAAAGAGGGAGATTACACAGCCTCCCAAGACAACTCTCTTCTAATAGTTAACCAAAATCTACACTGTCATTTAATTTTAATTTTATTTATTTATTTAGTACCACTAATGAGCTTGGTGCTAAACAGTTGCAATAAGAGACAGGTCCCTTGCCCCACTGGGCTTACAATGTAGAAAGAACAGGGGAGGGGCAACAGAGAAGAGGAACACATTCATGAAGAGAGACAGGAATACATTCATGAAGTTGAAAAATTACAGGTGCGTGCACTTGACTTTGTAACTGGTGAAGAGGAGAATTCTGAGAATAGATGATCATAAACAAGGAATCTATGGGGGTGAGGATAAAGGGAGAGGAGAGGTATTTATTTTTTTTGCGGGGGGGGGGAGTCAGGAGGAATGCATGTGTGTTCCAGGCATAGGAGGCAGCAAGAAAGAATGGGTGAAGATATTTTGGGAACGGGAAACTCTGGGTGGATAAGGGTGGTGTGGCAGAGGCGGAGCAGGGTTCTTGGATGGGAATATAGCAGACAATAAGGGCAGAAGATAGGAAGGCGCATGATCATGTACAACCTTGAAGGTGAAGACAAATTTGTGCTAGTTGTGAAAAAGGAGAGGGAGCCAGTGGAGGCTAGAGAGAAGGGATTGAACATGGTCAAAGCAGCAGGTGAGATGGATGACCTTGGCAGCAGAGTGCTGAACAGAAGTGAGAGGGTCAAGGTGAGAGTGGGGAAGACCAGTAAAGAGGAGGTTGTAATGGTCAAGGCGAGAAAAAGTATGGACTAGAGTTTGGGCAGTGGGAGTAGTAAGGAAGGACTGAATATTAGCAGTGTTATGCAGGGAGAAATGGCAGCCCTTAGCAACAGACTGAACATGAGGTGTAAATGAGAGGGAGGAGTAAAACTGAATTGTAGGTTTCATGCCTGGGGGATTTAGTGGTTGCTGACACCTTCAATGGAGATAGAGAATCGAATGAAGAGGGAGCAAATAGTTTAGGGGGGAAGATGAGATGTTCAGTCTGGACATGTTAAGTGTAAGTTGCTTGTAAGACAACCAAGTAGAGATGTCAGAGAGACAGTTAGCAATACAAGTCTGGACAGAGAGGGAGAGGCTAGAAGTGGATAAAGTCGAGTGCCATTGACACACGGTACTTTTCACCAACTCCATCTGGTGAGGAGGCTGCGTCCCTTTCTTTCTGACCCTCATCCATGCTTGATGCTAGACAACTGCATCATGCTCTGTGTGGGGCTGCCCTTGGTGACTGTCTGGAAGCTGCAGCTGATGCAGAATGTGGCAGCCTGGCTCCTTTCGAGGTTGGGTCACCTGTGCTCTATAATCTGCACTGGCTCCCCATAGCCTTTCGGGCACAATTCAAGGTGCTGGTTCTAACTTCTGACCTTTAGAGCTCTAAATGGCTTTAAAGCCGTATCTGAGAGATTGCTTTCCCTTCCATACTCCATTGTGATTCCTGCGGTCGGCCAGGAGTGCTCTCCTATGGGTAGCCCCTGCTAATCTTGTTCATACGACAAGGGTCTGCAGAGAAACATTGTGGGTTGCTGCCCCTATGTTTTGGAACTCCCTTTCCCCAGAGGTCCGTCAGAGCCGGAGCTTGACCATTTTCTGAAGGCAGAGTAAAACATTTCTCTTTAGCAGAGCATTTGGCAGGTGGGATTAGGGGTTGAGGTGGGAAGGTTTAGGGGTGAGGGTGGGTTTTTTAATGAGTTTTTTAAATGGAGTTTTTATGATGTGTGTTTTATTATGTAAGTCACCGTGAGCTTTAGTGGAAGGGCAGGGTAGAATTTTGAGTAAATAAAATAAAATATGGCAATGGAAGTCATGAAATTCAATGAGTTTGACGAGGGGTAGTGTGTAGAGAGAGAGCAGAGGAGGGGTGGGTAGTTTACAAGGAGAAGGGAGAACAGAATCCTGGAGAATTCTGCCCCACAGGGGAAAGAAGACTTGGGAGGAACCAGAAAAGGAGACATTGAAGGAGCAGTCGGAGAGATTGGAAGAGAACCAGTTAAGAACAGAGCCTCAGAAAACATGGAAATGAAGGGAATCAAGAAAGTGAGAGTGATCAGCAGTGTTGAGGGCAGCAGAGAGGTCAAGTAGAAGGATGGAATAGAGTACCCCAGACTTGGCTACAAGGACACTGTTGGTGGGTTTAGCAAGGTTTTGTCTCTTTGCTGTATTTTAAACCCATTCCCTCTTGTTCTGTCTTCTGTGACAGTGGAGAACAAATCTTCACCATCTTTTTTGTGACATCCTCTTAGATAACTTGAAAATTTATATAGTTACAGCGATGTGCCTAGCATTGAACAATGATTAATTAGAGACAGGTCCCTGCCCAGGGAGGCTTCCAATCTAAGATGGACAAGGAAAGGATGACAAGGGAGAAGGGAACATATGGAGAGACAGGGAAATTATTTCCTAAGTGTTTTGCAGCACCGAAATGAGACCCCATTCACAGTAAACTGTGCAGATTTGTGACCCACCCTCACATTTCTTAATGAAGTATGAAATTGTTTAAATCATTTAAATCATCACTGGGCACCAGTTTCCGTCTGTTTGAGATAAATGGGGCAGTTCACACCACTCAGGGCTATTGTTCCATGTCTATCTGCAAAATCACATAGACATCTCTGCCTCAGTTATACCTAGTTGACAAGTTTGAAGTTTTCTTTACACAATCCTGACAGCAAGAGACTTATCTTTTTAAATATATATATATTGACAAGATTCTTGAGAACAAGACACTAGCTTTAGAAAATGCTGACCCCGGGCCCATTACCGGCTACCGGATTTACCGGTTACCGGTTCTACGAAAACCGGATTCCCGGATTAAATCCGGTATACCGGTACCGGATTTATTTCATTGGTTTCAATGGGGCGCTGTGTCCCCATTGAAACCAATGAAATAAATTAATTCCCTCCCCC
>QEPC01011125.1:931216-957099 GCA_003113815.1 Sphenodon punctatus
GCTGGGGGGTGGGCTCGCCTCGCCTCTGGGTCTTTTCTTTTAAAACAAAAATCCAGGCTGGGCAGGGTGGGTGGGGGGTGTCCCCCCTTCCACCCGCGCAGCCTGGACTCGGGGAGGGTTTTAAAACTTTTTTGCTGGGGCAGTTTTTTTTTACATTGCAGCCATTTTTAAATGGCTGCAATGCAAGAAAAATCCGGTACCCGGTCCGGATTACCGGGTCGAATCCGATAATGCCCGATACCGGCATTATCGGATACCGGATTCTACCGGTTTCCCACCCCTAGCTGGTACCCAGGAAATAAGCTGTTTCCAGGCCTTTTGCCCTGAACAAGGGACAGCATATAACCGTGTTGCCCCAGGAGCTGCCTGAGAATGCAATGGTGGCTCTGTACTCTGAAATTTGCCTCTCCTCCTATGCTGCAGCTCCTGGTAGGAGTAGCTCCTGCAGATATTCAGGAAGCGTTTGCTGACCCCTGATTCCTTAGCTCAGCAAAACAGGGCCAGTGATAATCTAGCCCCAGGTGACTCAGGTTTTGTAGCCATATCCTCTAAACCATGAGGACAAAGCCATTATACATCTAATTGCTTATTTTGGTTAATAGAGTGGAGTTCTGATGAGTTTGCTTTATTCCTGTAGAAGGTTATAAAGTAAGAGTATTTTGCACATTACATTTTTGAAAGCCAATGATATGTTAAGGGTTGAATGTAGGAAGGCAGCCAAGTTAGTACCTTTCAAAAAATCCTTCCTCACATTCATAAAACATGTTATTTAAATGTAGTCTTTGTATACAAGCAGGGGGTAGAGTAGGGGGAACAATATATATCTCTTGCTATCAGAGACATATTATAAAGCAGCGGATGCTACTTTGAGGCAAGTATGAAGGTTTCTGTTTAAAGCATGAACATTGTATTGCTTATAAAATAGGTACTATTTATCAATTTGGCAGAGAGTAAGGCGTACAATCTGTCCAATTTTCATGCAAATTGGACCAAAACACAAAAGTTATAGTGGTTTGAAAATTGGAGTAAAATTTGCTTTTACGTCCGAGTTTCAGACACTTTTTAATTGGGTCCAAAACATACTTTCTGAAAATTTGACTCATGTGCTGTTAGAGAATTCAGGGTGCATTCTTCCATGTTCATTTTTTAAATTTTCAAAATCAATTTGGTAGTTTAAAAGTTGTACATTTGTTAATTTCCCATATTAGTCTATGGGAGATTTCATAGCATCACGCATACGCATTACCATCAGCTGGCCAGCAGAGTGACCGAGACATGAGCAGGGAAGATGGCACCCAACCTAGGAGTTTGAAAGGCAGGTTGTGCAGCGGGGGTGAGACTGGACTAGGAGGGTTTAACTCATGGGCGGGGCGTGCTGGGAGCGGGTGGCTTGTCATGGGAACATCCCAAGATCAACCAAGTTAGAACTTCCTAGTTTGGGGATTCCAATGGGTAGAATCCCGCTCCTCCTGGACATCACCCTGGGTGTAGATTTAGTTGGTGATGCAGCAGCTGCAAGCCTAACAAAGCAGCAACTCCCACCCCCATAGGCTGTATTCGTTAGCACAGCACTAAAAGTAGGGATCCTCCAGACAAGCACATCATCACCTGTGTTGGAGAACTCCATTAGGACCAAGCCAGACCAGGAATTGGCTTTTTTGGTACAGGTATTTGAGAGAGAAAACAAGATAAAGACACCCTGTTTGGAAGAAGCCATGTATAGGCAGACAGAGGTGGTGGATCCAACAGGCTCAGATTCAGAGCCAAATTGCAACAAAGAGCAAGCAGATCACAAAGATCCAGAAACACAGTTTTGACTAGCACCCTTGGGGCTTCCCAAAAATCCAAGGTTTGAATTTGTTTCAACCTCCAGAAAATACTTAAAAAACCCCAGAAGTCAAGTGGAGGCCATTTTGAAAATCAGAAGGGTCACCCCTGGGGTAAAACAGACAAACTGATGGTTGGGATAGGTAAAGGGGACCCAGACATGGCACCAGCAATCAAGGAGTCTCTAGTCCCCCTTCATAAAAAGTTATTAGCAATGAATGTTGATGAAAAAAATATTAGCAATTGGACCCCCAAGAGTCACACCCTCAAAATGGCAGCTGGGGGAGGAACTGATGGTAGGCTCTGATGCAGGGAGATCCCGAACGTGGTGCCAAAAGGAACGGAGTCTCCAGCCCCTGTGGAAGCTGAGACATTGAAAGAAAGACCTAGAAGCCTAGTCCCCCTGAACCCGTGTCTTCAAAATCAAGGTTGTGGAAAAGGGGTGGTCAGTTCACTGGACACTCCCCTTACACCAAGGAGGCCAATTTCAATGTGATTGGATCCCCAAAGAGAAGTTATGGGACCAAAAAAACCCAATAGTTTGGGCCATCTGCAAATTGGGGGTTGGGGGTGAGGCAGAGGGCAGAGATGGATAGAGGGATCCTTCCAGACATGGTGCCAGCAACCCCCAACTTTGTAACCTCTCCAGAAGGAGTGTTATTAGCCTCCAAAGGCGATGACATTATATCTCCAAAATGGAGGCATGTAGACACACCAATGGTGGGGTTTGATGTGGGGGCTTCCCACAACATGGTGTCAGTGAACCGCATGTCTCTAGAAGGAATGGAAAATCAGATTGAAAATCGGGATCGGACCAACCTGATTTTAAATTGCTATTTAGATCGTACTGATCAGAATTGGTTCCAATTTCGAGCAATATGAGCTAAATCCATGTCTGCCCCCAGATCTACCTCCCCCAGACTGGGCAGGGGTTCAGTGGAGACAGTGCTGGGGATAGAGGGGCCACACAGAGGTGGGGAAGGGATAGTTGCCTCCCAGGATCCCTGCCTGGCACCTGCCTCCCCTGAACCCTTGCCCGCCCCTGTGGCAGGCAACCAGGCAGGAGTCTGGAGAGGCGTGCGCTGGGTAGGGGTTCTGGGAGGCAGACATGGATGGAGAGGGAGGGGGGTAGTTGATTAACTTACCTTTTTTCTCCCTAGGCTCTGGAGTCTGGTGCCCAGCACAGCCTTCTGAGGGCCACGCCGGGCAGAAATGCTAGATAAAATAACTGTGCATGTGCAAAAATGGCCACCTGGGCTGTTCTGTACATGCACAACCATTTTTCAAAATGGCCGCTGGCTGAGCATTCACAGAATGGCTGCCATTTTCCAAAATAGCACGAATGCTGCTGATGCCATTTTGGATAATGGCCATGTATATGCAGAACGGCCATGGTGGCCATTTTTGCACATGTGCAGTTATTTTCTCTAGTATTTCTGTCTGGTGCAGTCCTGAGAAGACTGTGCCTGAGAGGACTGCAACTTGTCCGACTCCAGAACCTAGGGAAAAAAATGTAAGTTGATCAACTACGCCCCCTCCCTCCCCACCCACCTCTGCCTCCCAGGACCCCTATTCAGCACACACCTCCCCCAGACTCCTGCCCCGACATTGCTGCAGCAGGCACTGGGGAGGTGGGCACAGGTCTTGGGAGGCAACTACCCCCTTCCTACCTCTGCGTGACCCCTCTTCCCCAAGCTCTGCTCCCCTAGACCCCTGCCCAGTGCCTGGGCCTGGCAGGGTCCAGGAGAGGCAGAGCTGGGGGCAGTTGGGCGCATATAGAAGAAGCTGAAAGCTCCAAGGAACTTTAATAGACCCCACTAGGGGAACCAAACGTTTTGGATCGTATCTCTCGGTAGGATCAGATTGCTTCTGATCAATTTGATTAGTCCAAAATTGGATCGATCGTACTGATCCAATCCCGATCGTCCCATCCCTAATCTCTAGCCCCGCCCCCCGAAGTTGAGATAGTAACACCTGAAGGTGAAGGCCTTAAGAGAAGGGGGGCGTATGTAGTAAAACGGGGGGCCACAATGGAGAGGACGTTCTCAGTGGCCATACCGTGATTGTGGAACTCCCTCCCGGAGGAAGCCCGTTTGACCCCAAGTTTGTTGGCCTTCCACCGGGTCTGCAAAACTTGGCTGTTCTCCCAGGCCTTCGGAGGAGGGGAGGGTGGGTTGGGATAAAATGTGGGGGGATAAGTGGGTTTTTTTAGATGGGTTTTAAAATGTTTTTATTTGTTGTGTTTTATTGTCTTATTTACTGCTTTTATGTTGTACGCCACCCTGAGATGCCATGGGCATGAGGGGGCGGCTAATAAATGTAAACAAATAAATAAAATAAATAAACTCCCCATAAGAATTACTGCAGTTCAGACAAGTTGAATGCAATCCAATATTGTGTGATTGGGTGAGGGATGTATTAGGGGAGTGTGAAGTGGTAATAAAGGGGTGCTGAGGAAGCAGGATGGGGTACAGGGTAACCTGGGTAAGAGACTGGGGGTGTTTTCAGACAAGCATCTCCCTACCTCGTACTGACCATGCTTGTGTGAAAATCCCACTGATGAGCAACAGTTAACCACTAAATGCTGTGTGGGTATGGTAATGTGCTAGCCTGAAAACACCTGGCTGGAGTGTGAGGGCAGAGGGCAAATGGATGTTAGGAAGCAGGTAAAGAGGTTTCTGGAAAGAAAGGTTAGTGGGAAGCAAATGTTTTCCTGTAGCCACAACTTGTCCTCCTGAATGAATAAGTATGGAAGATGGATTTTCATCTTCATTCTTTGCAGGTACAATTAATTCTGTAAATTGTGAAATGTAAAGTTAATTGTAAATATTTTATAGGAAATGAAATTGTTTGATTGAAACTCCTTTATTGTAAATAAAACTCTTTAATTATTTTCAGGCAGCGGTAGTCCCAACCCCCGACCCCAACTCCCAACCCCCCCAGATGGGGCGAGGCTGTATCATCATAGGGGTGGGAGACAGCAAGGTCCTGAGTGGAGCCCCTTCACTCTGTGGCAAAAGCCACTCCTAACACCCACACCGTACCTACATTACTCACGCCCCACTCACTCTGTGCTCGGGGAGAATCAGTGCAGGATTGTGGGGGGTAACACGGGCAGTAGACCGGGGAAGGGAAGGATCCAAGGGGATCACACACATGGGCCGGCAGGTAGGGGGGACCCAGACCAAAGGGTTAAACAGAGGATCTCGCAACACGCCTCACACTCTGCTCCTTTCGCGACACCCTACACTCAATCACACTACAAACGCTCCTTCGATACTCACGACACTCGCACTAGCTCCAACTCTCAGCACTTTCACTCTCAGACACTCCGGCTCCTAAGCGAAGACCACGACACTCTCCTACGGAAGGGCGGGGGGCCAGTCTCACAGCGTTGCTGATCACCGGCAACCTGTGAGACCCCTGCTTGGCCCTAAGTAGTGCAGGCCCCGCCCCCTTTTGCACGTAGCCACACTGAGCGCCGCAGCGTGCTGGACAGCCCCGCCTCACCATTGGTTGGCAGCATGGGTGGGGTCCCGTCCTCCGTACCAACCCCCGCCTGCGGCGTCGCTGGTTCTGTTTGTGTGGGCTGGGCCACGCCTCCCAACATCCTCCCGCCATTGCTGCAGTCTGTGCGTCAGCCGGGGCCCTGCCCCTGGGGGTGCCCGTAGTGTCACCGGAGTGCGCGCACCCTGACACCTACCCCCTTTTCGCACTTCACCTCTCCCCTCCCCAGTAAACAATCCTCCCTCCACCCACTGCTCCTTTTTCCCCGATCCCCCTTCTCCCCAGTGCACAATCCTCTCCCCCTGCTCCTTTTTACCTGATTCACCCTTCTCCCCAGTGCACAATCCTCTACCCCCTCCCCCCACTCCTTTTTACCTAATCCTAGCCACACAGGGTAGAACAAGGAGGAAGGCAGGCCAGGCAGAGAGAGCAGCTAGCAGCATGGCCTCACTGCCCCGCAACTGCCCCAGTTTCCCCAGCATGGTTTCACTGCCCCCCACCTACCCCAGTGTCCCGAGCATGGCCTCACTGCCCCCAGGCCCAACTGCCCCGCTTGTGGCATTCACTATATCTCTGGTCATTGACACTGATTGCTGACTCAAGCGAAGTCTGACTGACTCGCTTACTTTCGGTCGGGGAGTTGTCGGGGATGTGGGCGGCTGGCCGGCTGGGGCTCTGGGTCGGGAAGGGATCATGGCTCTGGCTCGCTGCGGGGAAGGGAACACAAGTCTACTGCTGCTGTCTGTGGTCACGCGCTGCCTCAACTGACTCCCCTTGCTGGTGCTGTGCAGCTATGCCTACTGTGCATGCACGACCAAGCATGTGCCAAAAAAGCCTGCTGGCTGGCCACAGCTGCACTCCTGCCCATGGAGTCTGTGAGCGGAAGTGCAGAGAGTACAGCTGCGGCCAGCTGGCGGTGGGAGGAGGGATGGACAGGGAAATTCCAGATGGCTGTATGGTCCAGTTCCCCTCCCATCCCAGACAGCACAAACTGTCAGAAATACCGGGCGGTCTGGGACAAATTCGGACCTATGGCCCCCATAAGCAAAGCACAATTCACACATGTGGGTCTAAAAAGCCCAAGTAGCTCCAGCCTGACTAGCTCCACCCCCTCCTTCCTTTAATTCCATGGCACCGCACCACCATCTCCCCCTGCAGGTTCCTGGTGCACACTGCACCACTCACTCACTCAAGCTACAATGAGTCACCACAACCCTGATTTCCCCGCCCTCTTCATCTGGGTGCCCCTGGGTTCGCCTGAGCAGCCTAATGGCAGCGCTGTCCCCGCCTCCATGATATCCTGTCACTCTTATGAATCAGTTATTTCACTCAGAACCTTGCCATTCTACCTGTTAGTCATGGCATTCCTCCTGTCATTCCACCCAGTTCCTTGCTGCTGTGCCCTATTCCTCTCTGTCATTCCACCCATCCCACTCACTCTCCCTGGCGCCTTCCTCATCATTATTCCACACCCTCTTGCCAAAGATGCAGCTCCCTTGTATTCTTCCACAGCCACTTAATGGGATCTGTGAATGACAATAGGATTTATTTCCAAATTCGCATTGCTGTTGCCTCCATTCCATCCAATGGGCATTCCATTTTATTAATTTCAATGGGGTCAATCCCAGGCTGCATGCGTGCACATGTGCACAAACCACACGCATATCCATAGAAAACACATTGTACTACACGCAACCCATGCCGGATCCATGGGCTCTCGCTTGGCATTGTGTCCAATATGTACCCAACTTTAAATTCTTATTAAACATTTATATAGCACTGTCCCCAACTTCAGTATTTTCCCCAACCTGCGGAGGAAGAGGACTGGGATTGAAAGACCAAGACAAAGTGTGGGTACATGGAGCCTAAACTGTAAGTGAGCACAATATGTGAGACTGTGCAATGTCTTTGCTGCTTACATGGCATGGAAAGTTAAGCTAGGAGCCTTAATTTATAATAATAATAAAGTTTATTTGACTTGGCATTGGCTCATGCCATAG
The DNA here is from genome assembly GCA_003113815.1 of Sphenodon punctatus. Lineage (NCBI taxonomy): Eukaryota > Metazoa > Chordata > Lepidosauria > Sphenodontia > Sphenodontidae > Sphenodon > Sphenodon punctatus. Next base: position 938,551 of record QEPC01011125.1, read on the forward strand.
CCAAAACATTTAAATAAACATTACACTTAAACAATACACTTAAACAGCAAATAATTTTAAAATAATGACAAAAATAAAACAGTACAGAAATAAACAGTACAAAATAATAATTTAAAATTACATAAAAAGCAGCCATAATACAGTCTTTACTCCTAAGCGGAGCACTGGAACAGACAACTCACGGCCCTGAAATTAAAACAACAGTAGAATGTAAACACTCAGATACCATATACCATGATCAGAACATCCATAACCCAGTACAAATCTATCTTGAGCATATTTCAATATAGCATAGTGCTCAATATTCATGGCTTAATACCAATCTACATTAGACATACTTCAGCATATTTCTTCCTTGTCAGGAATTCAACTATAAATGGATATCCTTAGCATCTAATAATGACAAATCATAAACTAACATGGACTAAAGGATGTTTAATTCTAATAACTGCTGCACGGCTGGCAAATACTGCCGAACTATTGATCGTCTCCTTATCCGTTTGTTGATGCAACCATATCAGCTTTCTTTAGCTGTCAGATAGTCAACCCTTCTCAATAAAGGAGACAGAAACGCCTCTCTAATTTTAGAGAAATAGAGGCATTCCAAAGTATAATGTATGGAGTCCTCAAATATCCCCAACCCACATGGGCAAATGTTCTCTTCAGCTGGTAGGCCAACTCTGTGACCTGTAGTCATAGCAATTGTCATTTGTTCAGAATGAAGCCTGGCCAGGTGTATCTGCAAATTAGTTTTTAGATTCAATTGCAGATATTCTGCCATCTTGTCAGGTTTCCAGTGATTATACAAAGGTGCCACACGACTAATCCGGATATAAGCAATATCGTTTTGCCAAGCTATAATTTATTTATTTATTTATTTTCAAAATTTATACCCCATCCCTCCTGCCAGGCAGCCAGAGGCAGCTAACAAAATCAAAATCAAAATCCATAAAATACAATAAAACATATAAAAACATCATATGACAATAATAAATAGTAAATAGTAAAAATTAGGAGAAAAAACTCCAACCCCCCAACCCACCACCCCATCCACCCTCACCCTTCTCCCTCACCAAATGCCTGACGGAATATCCAGGTCTTACAATTTGTATGGAAAACCGGGAGGTCCGGGGCCAGATGGGTCCCCACCAGGAGAGAATTCCAGAGGTGCAGCGCAGCCACTGAGAATGCCCTGTCCTGTGTGACCCCTCGGGAAACCTGAGGGACCTCCAACAGGGTCCCTCCCCGATTACCGCCGGGAGTGAGGCAGAGTCCAGAGCCCGGGGGGTGAGGCAGTCTCGCAAATAGGCAGGGTCCAGACCGTGTAAGGCTTTATAGGTCAAAACCAACACTTTGAATCGGACCTGGAAGACTATTGGCAGCCAGTGCAGAGATCGGAGCACTGGTGTAATGTGCTCCCGGCGACCCAGCCCCACCAGGAGCGGGGCTACCACATTTTGCACCAGTTGCAGCTTCCGAGCTGTCACGATAGGTAGCCCCATGTAGAGCGCGTTACAGTAGTCTAACCGAGGTGATAAAAGCATGGATGATCATGGCCAGATCCGGAGCCGAAACCAGTGGCCAAAGCCGCTGCACCAGACGTAACTGGTGGAAGGCACTCCTTGCCACAGCCTCCACCTGGAGATCTATGCGGAGCTGCGCATCGAGGAGCACCCCCAGGTTCTGCACCTGGGAAGCCAATGGAGGAGAAACCCCCCCCCCAACCGAGGGGACCGTCACCTCCATCGACTTACCCACTAACATCACCTTCGTCTTGTCAGGATTCAGTCGCAGTCTATTAGCTCTCATCCAGTCCCCCACAGCTGCCAAACACTGGGTAAGCACTGAGACAGCCGGGCCTGGGTCAATTGAAAATGAGAGGCACAGCTGGGTGTCATCCGCATGCTGATGACACCTCACCCGTTACCCCCTGATCACCTCACCGAGTGGCTGCATATACACATTGAACAGGAGAGGGGATAAGACAGAACCCTGTGGGACCCCACATGAGAGGTCTCGGAGAGATGAACAATAATAACCGAGCACCACCCGCTGAGTTCTCTGGGTTAGGAATGAGCGGAACCACTCAAGAACGATCCCGCCCACCCCTGCACTGTCCCGCAGGTGCATCACCAACATCTTGTGGTCAACGGTATCAAATGCAGCCGACAGATCTAAGAGGACCAAAAGGGTCGATCGACCATTATCCTTTTCCTGGCGCAGATCATCCACCAAAGTCACTAATGCTGTCTCAGTGCCATGCCCCAGATGAAAGCCAGACTGTGAGGGATCCAGATAACCGACGCGGTCGAGATGCTCTTGGAGCTGCTGAGCCACTACCCGTTCAATAACCTTCCCTAAAAAGGGAAGGTTAGAGACAGGCTGATAGGTGGCGGGGGAGTCAACTTCAAGCGATGATTTCTTGAGCAGAGGTCGAACCACCGCCTCCTTGAGTCAGCTCGGCACACTGCCCTCCCGTAGGGAGGCGTTGACCACCCCAGCCAGCAACGGTCCCATTGTCTCTTGGCAGCTCTTAATCAGCCAGGAGGGGCATGGATCTAGTTCACAAGAGGTGGTTCGAACAGCCCCCAGCATCCCCACCATGTCAGCGGGCGTCACCGACTGAATTGATCCCACAAAATCTGATAAGTCAGGGTTTCTACCACCTCCTCCACTGTATTAATCGTGGCATCAAGGTCTTGGTGAATCTGAGCAATTTTCTCCGCAAAGTAATCCGCAAAAAGGTCTCAGTGGGCAGATGATGGCGCAACTCCAGGATTGAGGGAGGCCGGACTGACCAGCCCCCGTACAACCCGAAACAGCTCCACCGGACGGGATTTTGCAGACGCTATATCAAGACAGTCTATCAAATATTTCATGTTTTTCATTATCTGAAAAAAACTACTATCTTGATTGGCATAGAAACAAAATCCAGCAGTATTCAAGGTGCTAAATAAAAATGCCAGCCATGGAGAACACTGCACCACTGGGTGAGACATATCCTCCAAATAGCACATTTTTGGCAACTGCAAGGGGTTAAAGTTCAGTAGTCTAAACCAATAACCAGTCAGTCGTTCGGTAATAATCAGTGAAATAGATTCTAAGCCCAATTCTGTTCTAAGGAAGGGTGCAAAAAATGACCTAGGTAGCCCTAAAAGTGATCTGCAGAACATATTCTGGGTTACCTCCAGGCTATTATCTGTCAGATGACCCCATGCCTCTGCCCCATATACAGTCTGTGAAATAACCTTTAACTTAAAGGTTTTTACAGCCACCAAAACAAATCTGTCAGCATGAGAATTGTGAAATCTACTTACCCCACACATAGAGCGAGTACTTTTCATTCTAGTCCTTACAATATGGTTCACTCAGTTACCGCTAGATGAGAAGACCACTCCTAGGTAAAGGAATGTCTTAACTATATCAATCCTATGATTGCCAGGGATATTCCTTGGCCCTTCTACCGCACCTAACTATCTTGGTTTTTGTATAAATTATACTCAGTTTATTGGATTTACATAATTCAACAAAGCTCAACATAGCTCTCTGTAAGCCAATAACTGTCCTTCAAATCAATATAACGTCATACGCATAGAATAATGCTCCAACATGGGTGGAGAGAATCTTGAGTGGGTGAAAATTCAGATTTTGTAAATCAGCTATAATATCATTGACCTATAGAGAGAACAACAAGGGGGTCAATAGGCACCCCTGATGAACCCCTCTATTTGTTTGAAATCTGGACGAGATTTTGTCAGCACTTCCAAAATGAATACAGGCCCAAGTACTTTCATAATATAACTGCAAAAGTCTTAACAGTGAGGCATCTATGCCAAAAGCATATCATTTATTCCAAAGCAGGATCCTATCAACGGTATCAAAAGCTGACGATAGGGCCAAAAACCCAGAAGTGGCAACTTCATGACCCGATTATATTTGTACACAAGATATTACAGTGTATACACATTATCAGTAGTGGTGTATCCTGTCCTAAACCCTGCCTGCTCTTCTCTGAGAATATCCTTTTGTTGTACCCAGGTCCAAAGTAGCTGTAATAGATGCCTACCAAAAAGCTTTGCCACAATATTTATCAAAGACATAGGCCTATATGACCCTGGGCAATCATGCGTGCCCCTCATAAATTAGCACAATCAAATTGCCTTTCCAGGCTTCCAGGATACTCCCAGTACTAATAATATAGTTATACCAGCGGGTTAGGGCAGGGACCCACCAATACATATTAGAATGAAAAAGCTCAGCAGGGAGTCCATCTAACCCTGAAGCCTTATTTCTTTTCTGCATATTAATCAGCCATTCCACCTTAGTCTCCCTCAGTAGATAACTTGGATCGATGTTAGCCGGACAGAACTCACAATTTCCATGCTTTTTGGAACATGATTGAATTTGTAAGGGCCTTAACCTCCTTTTTAAACTGAAGGTTTTTTGAGTATTAGAATTATATTTACTATTGCCAAAAGAAGGTGAACGAGAAGGCAGAGTGACCTGAGTTTTAACAGTTATAAATTAAATGCATGTAATCAGCTAATGGAATGTCTGACAAAGGGATACTCCATTAGATAATTAAGCTAGTTTCTCTACTATGCTGAAATATTTTAAAGCAAGAACAAGTTTTACAGATGCTACATAACATATTCAGAGGATTTCTTTTTCAGCAATGGCTAATTTGAATGTAGTTTTACTGCAGGCTCAGTAGAACCTTCGGCTGTTCATTATAAGCAGTGAAAGACTGGAACAGAAATTTCTGAAGTATAAGATCGTGGTGAAATTTATTAGTGCAAGACAATCCTTTTTTCTCTAACTATTCCAATTATCAATCATTCTCCAAGTTCCTGTGCAGTAGCTATTTATAAGGGAAGCTGGCAGCTACCCTTATATTTGGTTGCATAACTTTGTGTGTCATAAAAATTCCTGCACTTCTTAAGGAGCTCTTAAACTTCCACTGATGCCTGCAGGCCTCTGATACTCAACTTTGGGAACAGCCTTCTTTTGTCCCAATCCATGCACTTCTACTCAGATTTTCTTAAGTGAGACAAAAATCCTTTGCTTTCTCTCACATAAGCTCCTTAGGAAAAAACGGACATTTGAAAATAATAATTGAACACAAACATTCTAAGGCTAGACACGCTGTTAGAGATGGGAATTTCAGTTTTGGATTAGTTCAAACCTGCCCGTAACGGGCTGGTTCAGATTAATCTGAACTTAAGCAGGCTGTAAATCGGACTGCCATTTACGGATAATAAATTTCAGATCCGTATTTCCCCCCACCGTCATCCCCTGGGGCGCTACTTACCGGCCTCAGAGGTCTTGACTGAAGTATGCTGCTGTTTCCTTGCTGCGGCGTCCTCCATCCTCCTGATCATGTGTGGGGAAAAGATTTATTCTCTCACAAAGACAAACTGCTACACTACGTACACACTCATGCACAAGTTCTTCCTGAACTCACATTCTCTCTCTCACACACACACACACACACACACACACACAGTCAGAACTCATGGGACTGAGTGCACCCGGCAGGTTCCTTGTGCCCAGCTTCCCCCCTGCTGTTCCCAAGGGAGAGCTGCTTCCCTGGCCTTGGCTCCAAGCTGGGATCAGGCCAGTGTGGCTTACTTCTCCTGCCCATTGCCCAGGCCAGACAGAACATGTAGCTTCCTTCAGCAATTGTTGCCCCCATGCAAGCCAGTCAGGCACTGAGACCGTCCAAAGCACCAGCACCACCACCATAGGGTGTTTTCAAATGTGACGGTGGCACTTGCTTTAGCGTGGTTTAAACTGGGGGCCACCGTCACATTGAAAGGTGGCCACCAGATGTTTCCCTGGCCTGGATCCCAACTGTGATGTGGGCTAGCTCAGAGAAATCCTTGAGTCACAGCTCACACTAGTCTCCACCACAGTTAGGATTCGGCTGCTGGACTTGGAATAAAGCAGGCTTTCACGTCTGAAAACCTGCTTTACTTGGACCCAGTCCAGAATCCCCATGGTTCTGGGCGCCATGGCGGCAGTCATTGGCCACCATGGCTGCCTGTCAGCCAGGAGGTGTGCTGCTTTGCGCAGCATGGGGCCAAGGCCAGGTGGACACACGAGTCTGCACTCCTATCGGCAGCACATGGGCCACAGCTCCCAGGCTTCCTTATGAACATCAGCTGAGGTGGGAGCCTTTCCCACCCTCTCTACCCTCTTATGCAGAATTAATTATGTAGTCGCTAATTACCTGTTTAAACACTTTTTTCTATAGGAGCTCTCTCGCACTCTGCACAGAATGCATGCCCCATAACAAACTCTGCAAAATAAATCAATAACCTAGCTACGATATCTGCAAAAATCCTTTTAATTTAGAAAAAAAAAATACAAACCCATTAAGATAGCTTCCAGTAATCTAAAACCGTGCATTGTCTGGTGAACAGTAAACAATTATGGCATGTTATCTATCTCCACTTTTGAACATATTAATTCAAGGTGCTAAATGAACACGGTTGTGTCTTTCTGCATCATCTGACCCCGGTAGTCATATTACTCCTTTGAGAGTTCATTACTATTGCTATGGAAACTACCTCTGCTTCAGCAGGCCAGGCTTGTGTTGTGCAATTCTCAGCTACATGAGAGAATCACACTGTTTTGTAGCAACATGTCAAATACTGCTTCCCATCACCCTCGCAACTTGTATTGACCCTGAGAAAAATAGGTTTGATAACACGATTGGTTTCAAACTCCATTGACCTGTTGGTACCTGATGACCATTTTAAATACCAAGTAAGGATGTAGTGATTTCAGGTGAAAATAGCCTCATTTGACACCATTTGCAAAATATATAGGGATTTGCTTGGACTGACGCAACCGTGAAGCTGTCGTTTTCAGTTTCCATGGCAACAACAGAGGGGAGAAGAGGGAGAATCTCTTGGAAGTAGTGTAGTAAAGCTCACTCTCTTGGAGCCACAGAGTCCCACTCCATACCACCTCGTCAGGCAAATCCTGACTCAGCTGCTGGATCTACTCTGGTTCCTCTTGGCATCTTCATTGCCCTGGTACAATTTTACCCAATTTCCAACGACTCCTAAGTCACTCTAAAGCTGGAGTTTCTTTTTCAGGCTTTGAGGACTGTTTTAGGTCTGAAAGGCTCCCCTCGCAGTGCTCCTACTTAATAAGCATTCTGTCTGATCCTATCCCTGGTATCCCTGGAGTTATGCCTTCAGCCCAGTTTTATTCTAAAATGGCGTCACATGGCCTCTAGACTATATTCTCACTTGCTCCCTGGGGACTACATTTCTTAGCATCTCCAGAGCAGCTGCAATTCCATAAAGAGCTTGCTCCAACCTCCATATGAGCTAGCATGTGCCAGCATTCAGGGTGATTACAAATAGCATGCTAAGCGTGGTGTGAATTGTGAGTATGCATGACGCACTCACCCACACCCTGTGAGTGCCAAACCTAGTAAACATCCCTACGTTGCAGCAGGCAGTCGGGGATGGGCAGGAGCAGTAGGCAGGCTCCTGGATCCAAGGAAGCCAAAGCTCCCCTGCTCTGCACTGTACTACACAGTAAAGCCACTAAGAAGCTGCTGCTGCCGCCCCCGCTATAACTACGGCTCCTGCTGCTGTACAAGCACACAGCCCCAATTTCAAATTTAAGATACAATTTTTCTTCAGTTCAGCTACAGTTTCTTAATTTCTCTCTGTGTTAGTTATACGTTCATATTGTTATTTCTATCAGATTCGGTATGCTATGACAATTCATATGACACCTCACTTCTTGTCATATTTACCCACTCCAGATGGTATGATACATGTATGTTGTATGCTGATGTTTCATATTTTGTCAGAAACACCCTTGTTAGCCCATGATCCCCATGACAGTGTCCCACCGCCCCCCCCCCCACACACACACACAAGCAGACCGGTCCACCGCTCAGAGGCACTGTGGGCAGAGGACACAGCCTTTGCACGTCACAGGAACTGGCTGTGAGCGCTGGGGTGCCCGGGGGGATTCCCCAGCACTCTTGCCAAGACATGTCACTTTCAGAGGTCAGCCTGGCGTACTTCCCCCTCTCCCATGGTTCGTGGCAGGGGGAGTGCAAGGCGGCTGCTGTGGTAGCCCCACTGGGAGCCACTCTGTACAATCTCTCCTCACACATTCCACCTGAGTGGCTGCTCCACAGCTGTGCCACTCAGTGGCCACTAACCCCACCCACAACCCCTGCCTTGCATGTTTAAAAACACCCAGTGAGGGAAAAGTCAGAGGAGAGTGTTTTGTCCAAATCTTGAAAGGAATTCAGCTGCTGTGCACAAGCAAATCCCACAAGTGGAATCCTAATGGACAGGGGTCACAATCTTCCTCTCTTGCAATGGAGTATATTCAAGAAAGGAATGCAACAGGAACCAGTAGTTACTGGTACAGATGTAGCTGGCAATATTTAAGGGATAGTTATTTTATTATTGGTTATCAAATGGGTTGATTTTGCAGTGGCTGTCCTTTCATGATTTCCCACAAGACATATTTTCCTAACTGGAATGAGCAAATGACTAACTGGAGGCAATCTTTGTAAGTTAAGAATTTCAGACTGCTGATTAACTGCTTGTGGGTCAGTCCCCACACAAAACTACTTAAATGGGCCTCTTCCCAGGCTCTGTCTTTTCCCCCACCCTATGCATCTGAAAGGATAATCATTACCTATCCCACTCACTTTGAAACTCCCACATTCAACAACTCCATCTCAGACCGCTTTTAAGACATGTGTGTGGGGCACTCATGGAGTGAAATCACGTGGCGTGTAAAAATCCAGCGGGTGGGGTTTAGACGAGACTTCTTGTGCATTATAGCCAGTCACGCATTCCTTTAAAACCATGGACTAAATACCTTGGTATTTAGAAGGGAGCACCAGCGGAAGAGGGATCATTTGTGAGCCCCCCTCCTTGCTTGGGCCCTAGGACAAATGTTTCCCCTGTCCCTGTGGTAGCTATGCCAGTGATTAGGTTCCAAAATTTCATTTTCTTTCTTTTTCACCTTTTTCATGCTGTAGGGTTTCCAACATAGTTAAAGGATCATTTTCTCTTGCAAGAGTTTTAGGCTAAAATCAGAGGTAGATATATTGATAACTGGTGCATTTGATTTGCTGCTGTGTTGCTCCAGAGGGCTGCAAGGGCTTATTGGCTCCCTGGGAGAGTGCTGACACCTAGACCCTTTTCCCTTACAGGTACATATTCTAGGGCTGGGCCCTGGCGGCGCCAGCCCGAAGGGCAACACCCAAAGGGTATCGGCCGTTGGAGTGGCCGAGAATCTACACCTGTCTTCCTGAATATTTTGTTTTCTTTTTTTCTCTCAAGCTTCCGCTCCGTGAAAGGGTAGGACCCTCTGCTGTATCTGACTTTACAGGGGTCAAGCTTCTGCCATAAGCCCCAAGAAGGGGTAGGACTCCTTGATTTATTTGGATTTATAGGGATCAAATTTTTATTCAACCCCAAGAAGGGGTAGGACTCTTTTAGATCTGCTGTTGCTGCGTCAGGGGTTAAGCTTGTCGCAGTAAGTCCCAAGATGGGGTAGGATTCCTTTTAAATTTGCTTCTGCTGGGTCCNAAAGGGTATCGGCCGTTGGAGTGGCCGAGAATCTACACCTGTCTTCCTGAATATTTTGTTTTCTTTTTTTCTCTCAAGCTTCCGCTCCGTGAAAGGGTAGGACCCTCTGCTGTATCTGACTTTACAGGGGTCAAGCTTCTGCCATAAGCCCCAAGAAGGGGTAGGACTCCTTGATTTATTTGGATTTATAGGGATCAAATTTTTATTCAACCCCAAGAAGGGGTAGGACTCTTTTAGATCTGCTGTTGCTGCGTCAGGGGTTAAGCTTGTCGCAGTAAGTCCCAAGATGGGGTAGGATTCCTTTTAAATTTGCTTCTGCTGGGTCCGGGCTTAAGCTCGCCATTGCAACCCCGAGAAGGGGTTGGATTCTTGCTTTAGATTTGTTGCCACTAGGAATTAGGGTTGCCTTTGTCCAGTAGATAGTAATTATGAGCCGAATTAAGCGTAAGCAAAACCAAGCTGAGGTAATAGAATCTCAATTAGTGAACAAACAAACAAAATTAGATTCCTTTTTTGTTATGCCAGGGGAGGAGACAAGGATGGACCCCTGTGGGGTAGGTACCACGCAACAGAAAATTAATATAGAGGATACAGGAGGGAATTTCACTTGTGTATCGGTGGAGGAGGAGTTCTTGGCTGGTGATTTAAAGTCAGCTAATTTTTACGAGCTGATGGGAATGTGTGTCATAATTGGTGATTTAATCAAGAAACTTATCCACAGCTTGCTAGGATTACTGCTTTACTGGAATCACAAAAAAGTCAATTTAAGGACATTACAGATTTGATTAAGGATATGCAACCGGAGGGGGTGGGGGGGCATGCAACCGACAACAGTCTATATTACACAGAAACCCCATCCAGTAGGACAAAAGCAAATTCTGCCAATACAGGTTCCAATAGTACAATAGTAGAAAAATCAGATAGGAAGAGGCCAGTATCTAAAGTACCTACCAGAGAGGGGGGCCCTGGCATGCAAAGAGAGAATAGGAAGGATCAGTTCAAATCCCTGGGGGCCTTTGGACGGTTTGCATTGAATCGGAAAGTTGTTTCCCTAAAAATCTTCCCTTTACCAAATGGCTTTTTTCCAAGTTGGGCTACTAAAGTCGCATCAGAGCGATCCCTTCGGTCCACTGGGGGTGGCTATCTGGAGGTCCCCCGTGTAAGACAGGGGGCCACAATGGAGAGGGTGTTCTCAGTGGCTGGGCCATGGTTATGGAATTCCCTCCCGGAGGAGGCTCACCTGACCCCGGGCCTGTTGGCCTTTCGACGTGTCTGTAAAACTGGGCTGTTCGCCCAGGCCTTCGGAGGGGAGAGGGGGAGGGGTTGGTTTTTAGTGATATTTTTAAATTGCTGGGGGTTGATTTATTGTTGTTTTTTATTGTTATATTGGGTTTTATAATATTGTACGCCACCCTGAGATGCTGTAGGCATGAGGGGGCGGCTAACAAATGAAATGAAATGGAATGGAATGAAATTATATCAAAACATCTTACTAATATTTTACAGGTAAATATACTGCCTGGCAATATTACATATTTTCAGAAATGACCCTCCTTTGGGAAAATGCAAAGCTGTTAGTTCATTTTAAGACAGTGACCATGGCCAATAGAATTTTGGGCAATTTCGATTTACTCCAATCTTGGGGTGTTATAGTGGGCAAAGTTTTTACCAATCCCAGTGCTACCCCATTAAGGTTGTCTAATCAAGCTCTCACTTCGATGGGTGCGAGGCCTAGCGATAGAGGTAGAATTTTTTATAGGCAGCCAACTGATCTAAAAAAATAATCAGATGCCAAATTGGGAGCTAGAAGTAAAGACTGTGCGCATAATACCATTGATCATAGATTGATGGCTATAGCATTGAATTGGAATACATTAAGTTCACCTAATTTGCCAGTATCTAGACGTCCTCTAACGAAAACTTTTAGGCTGTCCGATGATGACGAGGGGGCAATGGAGATGAATGGGTTGAATAGTTCTGGTTTAGAAATGTCCTCTATTTTGGTGAGGGGTCTTCCTTTGTATCAGTTGAATCTTTACCTCAACAAATGGTAAGGGATGGTGTCTCACCCCAACCAGTTAGCTCATTGAAAAATGCATCTGTTAGGGAATACTCAGGAACTTGTAACGGTTGACCAATAGGAGGACTTGGAAGAGGTAGGAAGGACTGATTAAGTAGAGAGGGTGAGCTGATATGAGGCCATAGATGAGTCGTTTTTCAATATATGTTCTTAGAATATCGCTGGGTGGAATAATTTAAAGCTAGATGAGGATGCTTTGGCATATTTGTCGGATTTTCATCTTTTTCTCCTACAAGAAACTTGGTCTAAAGAGGAATTTTTTGTCAGGGGTTACACTTCTTTCTCAGTTCCAGCAGTAGCGATTAAAGCCAGGGGGCGGCCCAGTGGGGGATTGACATGCTGTATATCAGATACCTTGGATGTGGAGATATTAGGGGAGGAGATATATTCTCCCTTTGCACATGGGATAATTATCAAAATTAGCAAGTTTCTTTTGATTATTGTTTCAGTTTATATTCCCCCATTAAAAGCTAGATCTTGTGTCGCCTCAGTTTTGGATCAACTTAGAAAATTTTATAATAGGGCTCATAGAGCGGTATCCAACTGCACTATTAATTATAGCTGGTGATTTTAATGCCAGAATTGGGAGGGATGATGAAGCCCTGTGCTTTTATTGTGATCTCCCAAGTAGTATTAACTCTGTGTATCACCTTGTTAGGAAATCTAAAGCTCTCCAAATTAATAATAATGGAATCCACTTGGCCAAGTTTTTATCGAGTTTTAAGCTTCAGGTTCTAAATGGGGCTTTCCCCAGTAGTACGGGTGGCAATTTTACCTTTGTTGGCCTCCAGGGGGTCAGTGTGGTGGACTATGCGATTGTAGCACCAGAAGTGATCCCCTTATTGAGATGTTTTGCAGTGGGCCCCTGTTTTTATAGTGATCATTTGCCACTTGAACTAGCACTGTCATTGGAAAATTTTCAAACTGCATCTCTGAGAAGGGAGTCCTTGAACGATCCTGTTGACAAACAAGCCGATGTCCTTGTCCCTTAATTTAGTTCTGAAATCCCCAAAGTGTGATCAATTAAAAAAGCAGGTACTTGAATTAAATGTAACTGAGTCTGGTTTAGGGGTGTTTGAGCAGCTATGTGCATATATATCTTCTTGTCTTATTGAAAATCAATCCAAGAAGTTGAATCCAGAGTTTCTGTTTAAAGGAAATCCCTGGTTTGATAAGGAATGTAGGATTCTGAAGGAAAAAGTTAGTAGGAAGTTTGATTCATATCGAAATGGGAATGATAGTTATCCTCCCCCTGAGTTTTTTGTGCTAAAGAAGCCGTATAAATCCTTTATTCAATCCAAAAAAAGGTTATACACAGATAAGAAATGGAAGAAGTTGGCTTTAGCGTCATCTCCAAGGAATTAAAGTTTTTTGGAGGATCATAAATGGATCACTTGGAACAGCAAGAAACTGTATACCATTTCCTATTAAAAAAAAATCTTGGGAAGAGCATTTTGCTAAATTATTCCCTTTTAATCCAGAGCTGTGTGAAGTAAAATTACCTTCCTCAGAGCTGACTGAATGGCCAGATCTCACAAATGAAGATATTGCAGGGCTAATAGATTCCTTTAAAAACAACAAGGCCCCTGGTCCAGATCTTATTCAAATTGAGTTTATTAAGAAGTTCAGAGACTGGTGGATCCCTGTTTTGACTGCTGTTTTTACATATATTAACAGAACGGGGTTGATGCCAGGAATATGGGGTCAGGCTATTGTTATCCAGGTTTAAAAGGCTAGCGTGTTATCAAATCCTTCCAATTATAGATCTATAAGTCTATTAAGTGTTATCAGCAAAATATATGCTACATTTTTTATGCAACAGCAGAGTGTAATATTCCCTGAACAGGCGGGGTTTCAAGCGGGGTGCTCAATGATAGAGCATGTGTTACTGCTGGCACATTTAATACAAAAATATAGATCAGCCAATTAGACTTTTTTTGCTGCATTTGTGGACTTGAAGTTAGCTTTTGACCTGGTTGACAGGCCCTTATTATAGGAGAAATTAAATAATCTCGCCTTTAAGCCTTGTCTACTCACTTTAATTAGATTATTATATTCTAAGTTGTTCCTGCGGGTTAAGTTCAATAACAAGGGGAACTTAACAAACGAAATACCAATATCGTCAGGAGTAAGGCAAGGATGTGTTTTGGCACCTATATTGTTCAATTTGTTTTTGAATGATCTCATCCCTAAGATGGCGGCTGTAGAATTCCCCCCCCCCTCAAACTGGCTTCTTGTCATATTGGGTATTTATTATATGCGGATGATGCGGTGATTATGTCACAAACAAGTTTAGGTCTTAGGCGACAACTATCTACCTTGTCAGAATATTATGAATCCAATCACTTACAAATAAATTATGCTAAGACAAAAGTAGTAGTCTTTTCCCAGGAACATTAAAAATATAGATGGATAATAAATGAGCAGGTGCTAAATCAAGCACAGACCTATAAATATTTAGGGATAAATTTCCAGGCAAAGGGGTCTTGGAAGTTCCATTGTGAGACTGCTCTGATTAGAGCCAAGGGGTCGGCCTTCGCAATTTGTCGCTTTTTTAGACAAACGGCAACAGGGGCCTATTTGGATGCCATAAAGGTATTTAATGCAAAGCCTAGGGCCCAGCTACTTTATGAGGCTGCAGTTTGGGCCGTGGCTTATGCAAACAAGTTGAATGTAGTTCAAAAAGTTTTTTATGGGCTCTTATAATTGCCCCTTATTGTATACCAGTGGCTGTTCTTAGGCTTGAATTTGGTCAATCTAGTCTAGAATGTGAGATTTGGAAGCACATCTTCCAACTTTGGTTAAAGATTATTTTCCCCAACTGTTGGGGTCTGCTGAATCATTTGCAGACAGATCCTTTTCAAAGCGAATGGAACAAATCCATTAATATCAAGCTAAAGCAAATCGGTTTCGCTGAAGAATACATTTTGACAAATAATCGCAAAGCAGCGCTATCAGAGATTGTAGGGCAGCCTGAGGATTTGGACAGACAGGTGGATCTGTCTCAGGTATTTGAATCTATGGCCTTAGAAGGTTATGGATATTTAGCCCCTCACCAGAAGGAAATAGCAAAATATTTGAGTTGGATTACTTCTCCTCGGGGCAGATACTTGTATTTTTTGCGCAAGAGTAAGTGCGCTTCCCTCAAGGGTGTTGGAAGGGAGACTAAAGCAGACTTCTTTTGCATCGCGGGTATGTCCCTTGGATGCGATGGAGACAGACGACAGGTCATATTCTCTTCTGTTGCCCTATGTATCAGAGTTTGAGGGACTGTTTTCTTGGCCCTTTTTTAGATAAACTCCCTGGAAGAGCGACTTCGGAATTGGTTCGGCTTTTCTTAACTGATTCTTCGTCTGAATGAGCAGTAGCAGTTTCTTCTTTTCTGACCCACGCATTCATAGTTAGGAGGAAATGTATGAACTTCCAGGGTATAGATTCAGGACAGGTTGTGGTAGGCCTGGTGGGATGAGGCCCTGGGGTTTGCAAGGTACTTGGTTTTATATGACTGTATGACAATTTATTTTTTACCTATTCCTTCTATTTGGATTCAACTGCAATTGGTGTGTGGGGGGGGGAGGGGGGAAGGGTTGTTTGACAAATGGTGTACTATTTTTATATATTTTTACTTTGGTATTATTGTTTTTAGCACCAGATTATGCTCTATTATATTGTATTTTTATACTTCAGGCAATGGCCTTTGGCTACGCCTGATCAATAAAAATAGTATTGTATTGTATTGTAGTGATAATCTCGCTGCAGAACCTTAGCCACAAGCTTAAATACTTGCTAACCATAGTATTTAATCTGCGGTTTGAAAAGAACGTGCAACCGGCTATAATGCGCGAGAAGTCTCGTCTAAACTCCACCTGTGGGATTTTGACACACTGCGTGATTTTACGCTGCGAATGCCCCATGCACGTCTAAAAGATGCCTGAGATGGAATTGTTGAAAGTGGGAGTTACAAAGTGAGTGGGATAGGTAATGGTGATTCTTTCGGATGCACAGGGCAGGAAAAAGACAGAGCATGGGAAGAGGCCCATTTAAGTAGTTTTGTGTGGGGACTGACCCACAAGTAGTGAATCAGCAATCTGAAACCTCGGTATTTAGTCTGCGGTTTTAAAAGAATGCGTGCTCAGCTATAATGCACGAGAAGTCTCGTCTAAACCCCACTTGGGGGATTTTTACACGCTGCATGATTTCACGCCGCAAGTGCCCCACACATGTCTAAAAGTTCCAGGGCTGCATTGGAGCCAATGCAGCTCTGCAACCTGTATTTCTCATAAGCATCCTCTAAAATTTGCATAACTGGCCACCCTAAAGGAGCAGAATACTTGGGGGCCGGTGAAGGTAATGGCAGAGAAGAAGAAAAGTTCCTGGATGGGAATGTAGCAGGAAACATGTATAATAATCCAGTACCCCATGGTCTCCTTGACCAGCAGAAAGAATTTGTTTTTGAACCACCAGTTTTAAAGATTGAAAAGTAAAATGTGTTGGCTCAGAATGTTTCCAGTCTTCATGCAATTTCTTTTATGGATTCTCCGTTCCCCCCCCTTGCCCCCCATTCAAGATAACAGATTCATAAACCTTCAATGCAGGTTCTTTTTACCCATGAGTGACTAGTTAATTAAACCTCACTGCAAGCCTACCAAGAAAGAAAATGTTACAAGATATTTTTCAGAACTGTACAAAATAACTTAAAAGGTGTTATTCGGTGAGGCTGCCTATTGCTTCCTGAAAATGATTCCCTACAAATGATTTCATAGTAACAGACTTAACCCCCATTATGGGGGAGGGATGGTTTATTTATTTATTGATTGATTTTCTTAGATGTCTTGGCTGCCCCCTCCTGCCACAGCAGCTCAGGACGGCTCACAGAAAACAAAATCATAGAAGTTAAATACAACAACAAACAATAAATTAACAGTAACAATAAAAATATAAAAACAATACAAAACATGTCCCATGGCAAAGCTAAAGCATCCCCCCTCCCAGCCCACACCTGTCACCCGTCTCCCTCATCAAAGGCCTGGCAGAACAGCCAGGTCGTACACTGTCTACAGAAAGAGGGGAGGTCTAAGGACAGGCAGACCTTCAGCGGGAGGGAGTTCCACAGCCATGGTGCGGCCACCAAGAATGCCCTCCTCATAGTCGACACCTGGGAGACCCGGGGGACCTCATGGAGGGTGCCCCTGGCCAACTGCAGAGGCTGGTCCAGCAGATAAGTGGGGTCCAGGCCATTTATGGCTGTAAAGGTCAAAACTAACACCTTGAATTGAGCCCGGTAGACTATTGGCAGCCAGTGCAGAGAACGGAGCACTGGTGTAACATGCTTGCAATGACTCATCCCCCTAAGGAGATGAGCCGTTGCATTCTGCACCAGCTGCTGTCTCTGGACCATCACCAAGGGTAGCCCCACATAGAGCGCATTGCAGTAATCCAATCTTGAGGTAATAAAAGCATGAAGGATAGTGGCCAGGTCTGTGTTTGAGACATAGGGTTTAAACCATTCCACCAGATGTAACTGGCGAAATGCACCCTTTGCCACAGCCGCCACCTGAACATCCAGGCAGAGCTGTGGATCTAGGAGCACCCCCAGACTACAGACTTGAGACCCCGGGGGGGGGGGGGAACCACATCAATGATGGGAGCCATCACTCCCCCTGACTTTTCCCATGATCATCACCTCCGTCTTGTCGGAATTCAACCTCAGGCGACTTGCCCTCATCCAGTCCCCCACAGCTGACAGACACTGGGTAAGCACAGAGATTGCTGGGCTTGTGTCTGATGAAAAAGAAAGGTACAGCTGTCATCAGCATATTGATGACACCTTACACGGAACCCTCTGACAACCTCCCCAAAAGGCTGAGTACATACATTGAATGAATTCTTTCCACTGAACCAGCCAGCCTCCCATCTGAGCTTCCATGGCCACCCTTTTAGAATGAAAATAGCATCAGGCAGGTGTCCAAGTTTTACCAGAATTCTTGCTTCTTTCTGTAACAGCAGTCACAGGATTCAGCAGCTATAGTGATCCCTTCCTTGTGATAAGGGCTTAACTTGTGCCAAATCCCCTTTAATTGTGCAGGTTCACAAATTCCTGGCACAAAGGCTCTATTTATGCCCATGAAGGCTTGAGAAAAAAGTCAGGCAAAAGGATGGGCTACAATAAAACCAACAGGCTAAAAAAACAACAAACAGAGATCTGTACAGACATTTACCCTTCACCACTATCAGAGATGTTCCCACACTTTTTGCACAATCCCCACATGAGGCCTCTAATCGCACAGTAGTGCATTTAAATGAGTATTTGCAGACTTTGTCAGGTATGTTACTCCTACTTGCTATGGTAGGCACTACTTCCAGGACTGCCTTGCTGCATTTGGAGGAATACCCTGAACACAAGCCCCAGTCACCATACCAGTCTGAGCCTCTGTTCAGAGTTAGAGCCCTCAGAAAGGATATGGAAGGTGTGTGTGTGTCACTGTGCATCCTCTACCCAAGATGGTTCCTATTCTGACCGCCCATTCAAGAAATGGCAGCTTCCAGCTGCTGGATTTCTATGCCTTCTTTCTCTTCCCTTTTTTACCAACAGTTTTCTTCCCTTCTCTCCTTCTCACTCTCTTTTCACTTCAAATATTCCTCATCTAGGTCAAAAATTTATATTTCTTTCTTTCTGCTGGAGTGGAAACTATTTGGCAGAGCACAAAGGCTGCCATTTCTTGCATATCAGGGTTCCCTTCCGCTCATTATCCACAGACCTACTCTTCTATTACTATTTTCTATAGTACATAGTTTGAGCAGCACACTCAGATTAGATTGGATTCAGAGGCGTAGCTAGGTTGGCATGGGCCCAAATGCAAGAAATGGACTTGCTGCCCCCCC
>QEPC01011125.1:968238-979355 GCA_003113815.1 Sphenodon punctatus
GGCCGCTCACGCGGTGAATGTAATTCCACCCCGTGGTAACATCTGGGGGGAAACATCCGTTTCCCCCAACAGACGTGCCGAAATCATAGCCACCACGCGGAATTGAGCGTGGTTGACTGTGATCTCGTAACGTCTGAAAATACCCACAGTCACAACCAAGCTTTGGACAGTCCTTTCCTATCCCAGATGTTAAAATACTGTGTAACGGCATCTCAACACTGGTATTCCAAGTACTGGCAACAAAATTAACATTTTTAGTGAAGGATTAAAATTCTACATTTTAAATTTCAGGCAGCCTCCAGCCAATATTCTTAATATTCTTGGTGGTAGCGCAAGGGGCAGGCTTGCCTGGAACTGGAATGACTACGAGGACTTCTACCATGCTAAAAGCAAATGGGCTGCGCTACTCAAGAGTAATGCGTCAAATGGAGCTCCACTTCCAAAGGTACCAGCCTCTCTCTCATTGTATGGTGCAGCCCGACATCTTGCATCACACCCTCGCCAGTGTCATAAGGTCTGAGTTATTCATTAAAATAGCAAAAGAAGGGGAGATGAAAACTGAAGGCTGGTCAATGATAAGGATCATTGCTGAAAGCTTTCAAAAATAGGGAAATTGTGCTGTGTCATATACTCTGTTGTGGAAAGGTTAAGTCAGCTGAAAATTTTTGAAATGCAGAGAATCTGGATTTGTCAACTGGCAAATTCATACAGATCTAGCTGTTTTATTTTCACAATGTCATCATGGTTCACACCTAAAATGAAGCGTTTATGGGCAGTGTTGGAATTTGGCTGCCAGTAAAAGACCAGTTTTAAATTTGTTCTCCCTCCCATTATCGGACATCATTACAGACTTAGGGGCAGATTACATAGGCACCCGCCAAGGGTGGCAGATATTTTGAGGGCAGCAGATTTTGGAGGCTTCTGTTCTCAGCCCTCTCCCTGCTGTCTGCACAACCACACTGCCTCACCCGCACCACCCACAGCTTGGGTGTGTGTGTGTGTGTGTCAATTCCCACCTGAAGAAGCCCTGTTCT
Source organism: Sphenodon punctatus (assembly GCA_003113815.1). Taxonomy (NCBI): domain Eukaryota; kingdom Metazoa; phylum Chordata; class Lepidosauria; order Sphenodontia; family Sphenodontidae; genus Sphenodon; species Sphenodon punctatus. The sequence goes on from QEPC01011125.1 coordinate 969,273, forward strand.
GCCCCTGAATCGCCTGCAAAGGGGCTCTGCAGTTATTTAACCACTCAGATTTAACTACTTGTAGTTCTTAAGACTGTGCAGAGGAAGAGGCTGTTTCTGTGCTGGGAAATGCCATTGTCTCCTTCTCTGGCTCAGACGGCAGTCCGTACATACACCACAGCTCAGGGGGGAGGGGGAGTCCAGCCCAGATTGTTTTCTAACAAGGGTTTACGTGAACTAAAACAATGAGGATCAGGATACTACAGTCACCTCCTTCACTAATCATTTTCCATGGCAGGGGAAAGAGCATGAAATGAGGTGCTCATGACTCCCCACCTTCTCCTGAGCTGCGCGCAGTTCTTACTACATAACAGGATTGCAGTTTAGTAGCTGGTTCTCTCTGATAAGAACAGCATTGGGCTTTCCTCTCTGTCAAAGGGACTCTTGCCAGATTGCCATGGATCATTATAACTCTAAACACAGGAATCCAATTTAGCTGAGATTACATTTATTTTTAAAGCCTTGACAGGCAGTCACTCCTAAGCTCTCTTGCACTGTCTTGACCTTGAGGAATCTCTCTGGACAATATGCAATTCACTACTTGTAGTTCTTAAGACTGTTTTAGTCTTGGGATTGCACCAAGACAGACAACTGACTGTGATATTATAGGGGGTAGTTTGCCAGTCTGCGGATTACTAGCCTGTAGCCATTAAGCTAATTTCATGTAGGGATGAGAAGTATTATAGGTCAAGCATTGTACTTCGTTTACCAACCCATTCAGCTGCCTTTTCCCCACAACAAAAATCCTGTCTTGCATTTTTTAGTTCTGCTTTGTCAATCAAAGCAGAATGTGTGTGTGTGTAAAATATAGCTCAGAATATCAAGACTACATAATGCATTAGCTGATGGTTGAAGCCAACTTTATCCTCAGTATTTTAATTAACTCTCTTGCATTCTGGGAGGAAAAGATATTTTTGAAACAATATTTTCTTGTGTGTTCCGAAAGTCAGAAAAAAACCTGTACATAATCTGCAGTAGCTTAACCTAACCACTACACTCTAGAGTAACAATCTAATATAAGCAGAACCACAATCAGCTTCTGCAATTCTTGCTTGCAAATTATTTTGAATGGAAAATGTCTCAAGCCAGAAGTCTTACAGCAAACTCAGCATGTTTTGTTTCAAGACAATTTTTGAAAGAAGTTACTTAGTTGAACAGCAAAGTGCCCAATCATGGAGCATGGAATTGGAAGTTTATAAAACAAGTACCTTCTCAACCTTCATTTGGCTTAAAGTGGTTTAAACCATGAATAGCATTTATTAACTGAGTGAAAAACAGACACGCACATAACTCTGCTTTAACATTTCTTCTGCGTGTCTCAGGGCTGTATCGGCGTCCTGTGCAGCCCTGCAGCATGCTTAGGAAGTGTTAAAGCAGAGTTTTATGCCTGTTTTCACTCACAGTCAGTTTCCCTCCTTCAATTTACTGTTTATAGTTGCATTAAAAGGCATTCAAAAAGTATAGGTAGTATCTGAAGTCAGCCACAGAGGACCTAAAGTTACTAAAAAATGTTTCTGAATTGTTTTCTCACTGAAGCCTAGCTTGGGAGGACATTCAGCACATACTTCTTTTAGTGAAATTATCACTTTACTCTTAAGATCATCTTTTCAGTGTCAGCATTTGTCTGGATTGAAATGAGGTGGCGACTTCTATGGGTTTAGATAACCTCTCAGAGCTATCCTAATTTCATCTCTTCTGTAACACATGCTGCTCCACTGATAAAAGTTACTACTCGGCTTTATCCATCAAAATTAAAATTAGATCTGTGCTGTATCCACTAAAAAGCAAACATTTCTAGGAATGACATTTAGAGAAAAAAGCAAAGACAACTTATATTGAATTATTCAAATTTATTGCACCAAATGCCACAAAGAGAGAGACCAAAAAGATACTGTATATAAACAGTTATAAGAAATTTTCACACGTTTTGACATCGGTACTCATTCAATCAATCCTAAAAAAAGAAATCTGCTCAGAAGACGTGCAGTAGCAACAAAGAGAATTTCCCCCAGTATGGATAGCCAGTTAAGCATGTCACTTTAGCCAATACAGTTTCAGTGGGTTAATGCATACTATCTGTGTTCAGCAGTTGAGACTCTGTTCTTCTGACTTAGGTCCCTTTAACTTAAGAGGGGAGGAAAATTATGCTTCAGAGAGTACCCCAAATTCTGTACACTTTACATATCAGCTTGGAAATCACTTTCAACAAAATGAGAAATACCAGCAAAAAATACCCAGAAAAAATAAACTAACAGTTTGGTGGAGAAAAATAAAAATATTAAGGGCCGCTCCAGAGTGAACGTATTGCAATAATTTAGGTGAAAGATCAATGGCTAAAATTCATGAATAGGAAACCTATAAACTAGACTAAAACATTTGGTCTTCTTAAAACTGCTTTTAATTAAAAAAATAAATAAAAATCAGTAGAGTACAGCTTAGTAGCAGCCCTCCCTTGTTTTGGCTTCCCTTCTCCCCACCCCCCTTTCAGTTTGTGAAAGTTTAAAATAAACTGGAAATAAGCACAGGCTTCAAGTTGTAATTTGTAAACTGCAGTTCTGCAGAAGTGTGGAAGGATTCACTCCCACTTAAAAACAAGCAATATATATTGAAAAGTTTACAAAATACTGTTAACACACTGATAAAAATAGCAAGCTTTGGAATCGTGAAGACTGAAGCTACACTTTTGTCTCGTCAGTTTCAGTGTATTCTCTGTACATTTGTAATCACTTTGTACTGTTAAAAATAGCAGAACTAAAACATGCTGACATTTGCACACATTTTCAGCTCTGTCATGCTGCACTAGCTTGCCTGAACCGCAAGATGCTACAAAAAAGTTTCACACATAAGACTTACAGAGTTGAAGAAGCCCTCAAAGGTGGTATACTGTCAACCGAGGTAGTATTTTCAGTGGGGGAGGGAAAGTTTATTAAGCCTTCTTGGAATAAAGCTACATTAAAAAAAATTATACTGACTCATTCTAATTATGGAAATCAAATAAACGTGAGCCCCCAAACCCCAAGGTCTGCGTGTGCAATTCATGAAGAGCAGAAGTTATTTTATATGGGGCTAAGGAAAAGTTGGCTGCACTAGAAAGAATAACGGCAAAGAATAATCTCTCTAAACTAGCCCCCCAATTCTTTGCTTAAATTAGCTTGGAATCTTAGCAAGACACAAGTGAATTTGCAGGACTCTGTAATAAACGAAGAGTTGCTGATTAAGGCTGTGTCCTCGCCCTCAGTAGGGCTCTGTGCAGCTTTTTGGAGAATTGGAACCTATGGGAGTTTAGAATGAGATTTGTTTTGGAGCTACCTTTGGACTTCAGAAGCTACAGCATGAAGGACTGGTGAGGTGAGTGGCAGCAAGTAGGTGAGGTCAGTGGTAGCAGCTGGTTTTCAGGAAGGTAGTTTTAAATTAGTAAGGAAAAGTGGACTGAGAAGCAGCTTGAGAAACAAACCAAAGAAATTTCCTCATGTCTCAAACCTCAGCAAGATTTTAGCCTCTTTAAACCAGAAATTTGGGTGGGAGGGGGAAGAGTACTAAATATATTATCATGCTTGCGGGGGATGTGGAATATTGGGTTGGAGAACCCAGAACTTAAAGGGCAACACTTGGACGTTAAAGCATCTTTTAACATGAAAAATAAGACTTCTGCAAAGAAATTTACCAGTCAACGGAACTTTAGAATAAAAGGCTCCAGCAAGGCTAAATGTGGTTCTGTCACACCTTCTCTCACTTCATGTTATTTGGAAATCCAACATAAAGCAAGCATATATTAAAAGCTCAACCTGTGTTGGAAGCAGAGGTCTCTGCCAGGAATGGAATCCTACCTGCTATGGATCAACTACGCCACCTGCAGGACGGAGGCCTGAAGCCAGTTTGAATGATTCTTTGATCAGTCTTTGCAGGAAAATATTACTAAATAAGTATGTAGATGGCCTACTATCAAACTGCCAACACCACTCTATACTAGTCACCATATGAGACAAAGCCTAGTGGAACTTCCATTTAACATTTTCTGTCTGTAGCCAGTATATTGTCACAGTATGACAGTAACATGTTTGCATGGGTTTTTCCCTCGATCTGCAAATGCTTCAGATACTGTTCGCAGTCCTTCATGCTACTAAAAGAGTAACTTTTGTGTTAGTATTTATACAGAACATAAGAAGTAGAGCTGAAACGAACAAAAGGTGTTTGTATTGGGATGTATTTGTATTTCCTGATAGCTCGCCAAATGCCACCCCACAACCAAACACACATCGGTTTGGTTGGGTAGTCCGTTTTCGTCACTACATTTCAGCAATTGCACACAATCAATAGCACAAATAGTGCTGAAATGGCATGACTGAAACACCAAGAACTACAAATTCACAAACCACAGGGAATATTTAGTAAAACACAAACAGTGGTTGCTGGTTTGGGGTTGAAAAGCACAAATTCAACAGATTTACTCTTCTGCATGAATATTCGTTTCAGCTCTAGTAAAAATGAAAGTCAAGTATATCTTTGATCAGAGATTTGATTGCACACCAAGGTACAAAATAAGAAAGACGGATATAATTGACTACTTGGGTAGCTTCTTTTTTAAAAAACAGATAGTCCTTACTAGACTGGAAGGCACTGAGAGGCTAGTGCAAACGTTCTGTGGGAACAAAATGGATGATTGAGAAAGTTCATCTGTATAACTACCACACACTCTGGGATTTGCCTTTTTATATTTCAATTTACTTAACAAGCAGACCCTCCTTCAGGGGTGGATAAAGAGCAATCTCAACTCACAGATGCAAGACCAAAGCAATGCTTTAAAATGAAATTCTTCAAATTTCTGCTAACTGTGTGTTCCACATACACCAAAAGTAACAAATGGGGTGTCCTACTGTACTTCAGCTCGTCAGGCTAATACCTCAGAGGTGGTATCATATGATGGCATTAAGACATTTGATCAATTCCCAGTCTTACAGTCATACGGAAAATCAAAAACCTATTAAAATGTTGCATTTGTAACCATGTCAACTTGTTAGGAGAAGTTACGTAAGGCTCCCCAACGAATCCCCTTTCAAAAGCCCACATTTATCCCAACATGGGGGTGGCATTGTCCATACACAGAGCTTCTTCTGCTTCCTCAACAGTAAAACAAGAGACAAAGTGGTTCAAATAATATTTTTTATTGGACCAACTGTTGTTGGTGGAACTAAGCAAGCTTTCAGGCCACGCAGGGTCATTCCTCAGGCATGTAGCGTAGCCAGGAGAAATATATAAACTGAGCAAATGTAACCGAAACACCAAAAACAACAAATACCCAAACCAAAGTGAATATCTAGTGAAACACAAACAAACAGAGTGGCTACTGGTTTGGGGTTGAAAAGCACAAATTGATTCTTATTTTGTACCTTGGTGTGCAATCAAATCTCTGATCACAGACACCTCTCTCTTCATTTACACCTTGCTCTGTCCACTCCCACCCATTCCATGCCCCCAGCTCTACATTTGCTCAGTCTATAGGTTTCTACTGGCTACGCTACATGCCTGAGGAATGACCCTGTGTGGCCTGAAAGCTTGCTCATTTCCAACAACAACAGTTGGTCCAATAAAAGATATAATTCAAATCACTTTGTCTCTCTGTCACTTGGGTCCAACACAGCAACCACACTCCATCTCTGGAGTAAAACAAGAAGCAGATGCAGCTTTCTCGGCTTCTTTTCTCCTTATAGTATATTCTGTAATATACAACCACACACAGCACGTAACTCAGCTGAATCCAAGTTCCTTGTTCCAAGGTAGCCACGGCTACAACACAAAAGCATGCTTATGTTCTGCAGAGCTTCATATCCGACCCCAACGCTTTCCTATAGGAATGCTATGTGCATTGCAGCTCTCCTCTTGAGAAACTCCGAGCACCATACAAAGTGCAGTATTAGGATCAAACTAGTCAACTTGTTCGCCACTTCACATTTTCAAGCAGTGTTTCCACTTGGCAGGTCAGTGTTTATGTAGTAATGACAAATAAAATAAAATAAAAAGTTACAGCCTTCTTGATGTATCAACTCAGGAGGTGAATGGTTGGAAACCTGAATGTCTTCTATGTCATGTAAACGGAAGTTTTCTTATAAAGTGTCCAGCTGAAAATTGGAATAAGGAAGTGGTGGAAGAAGGCATTGTCACTTTCGCTCCTCAACATCCCCCACTGTTGTTCACCCTCTGCCAAGGGAATGATTGTCCTGAGATTTTCAGTTATAAGAGTATTTGAGCAACATAAGGAGAGTGAGTGCTTGCTATAGCAACCAGCAAAGGCAAGTCATTGGATTCAATCCTATAAATAAAAGAAAATAAAAGTTAACCAAGAGCTTTAGAACATTCACACAATGTACAGCAAAGTATATGTTGAGATTCCCAATGGAGAGGGTCTGGAGATCACAGTCACATATTGTCAACTGAGAGGGGAGCTCCTGGTAGTCCACAAGTGTATTCTCACCATCAGCTCTTCCAGATCAGAAGCCCCAGAAGAACCTTTTACCTCACTTTAACTGCTCTGTTTTCACAAGCACAAAGATTAAAGTGCAGTTAAATAAGGGATTTGTACAACTTGTCATAAGCATGATTCAGGCATGTTAGATATTTTGAAAATCTATTTATTTATTATTTTTCAATTTAATACCCCGCCCCATCTGCCATCAGGCAGCCCGGAGCGGCTTACAATATAAAAACACAAATAAAATCCAATATAAAACATTTTTAAAACGGCAAAAAGGAGGGTGACATTTAACACCTCCACCACCCCAACCCCATCCCTCCCTCAAACCGTTCACCCCTCTCCCCCACCAAACGCCTGGCGGAACAGCCAGGTCTTACAACTTTTCAGAAAAGAGGGGAGGTCTGGGGCCAAACGCACCCCCACTGGAAGGGAGTTCCACAGCCCTGGCATGGTCACCAAGAACGCCCTCCCCTGTGTGCCCCCCCCGGAAGACTCAAGGGAGTTCTACAGCCATGGTATGGCCACTGAACGCCCTCTCCTGCGTGGCTCCCCGGAAGAGTCGGGGGACCTCGAGCAGGGCGTCCCCGGATGACCACAGGGGTCGATCCAGCACTCAGGGGGTGAGGTTGTCCCGCAGGTAGGCAGGGCCTAGACTGTTTAGGGCTTTATAGGTCAAAACCAACACCTTGAAGCGGGCCCGGAACGCTATCGGCAGCTAGTGCAGAGCACGGAGCACCAGTGTTATGTGCTCCCGGCGGCCCAATCCTACCAAGAGATGGGCCGCCGCATTCTGCACTGGCTGCAGCCTCTGAACCATTGTCATGGGGAGCCCCACGTAGAGCGCATTATCATAGTCTAGAGGCGATGAAAGCATGGATGAGAGTGGCCAGATCAGAGTCTGATACATACGGCTGAAGCTGCCGCATCAGATGTAATTGGCGAAAGGCACTCCTTGCCACAGAGGCATCCAGGCGGAGATGCATGTTGAGGAGCACCCCAGACTCCGCACCTGGGGAACTAACACGGGACAGACCCTGTCCACAACGGGGGCCGTTACCCCCGTCACCTTACCCACCAGCATCACCTCCGTCTTGTCAGGATTCAACCTCAGTCGATTAGCCCTCATCCAGTCCCCCACAGCTGTCATACACTGGGTAAGCACAGAGACTGCAGGGCCTGGGTCTGTTGTAAAAGAGAGGTACAGCTGGCTGTTATCTGCATATTGATGACACCACACACCAAACCTCCTAGGGTGTCTTTAGACAATGCTGTTCATTGTTCTGCAACAGTGTCCTACTGTTACAGTGTTTAGACATAGCGTCAACACAGTGGTCACCCCAAACACTGATTAAACTGTCAAGACCTGGCAGTTGTTCACTTCCAGTGTTTGGGGTGAACACTGTGTTGACGGTACGTCTAAACACTGTGACGGTAGGACACTGTGTTACAGAACACCGTTCAGTGTTCTGTCTAAAGACACCCTCAATCACCTCACCGAGTGGCTGCATATACACAACGAACAGGAGAGGGGGCAAGACAGAACCCTGCGGGACACCACACGAGAGGTCTCGGTACAATGAAAAACATTCTCCAAGCACCACTCACTGAGTTCTTCCTGCTCAGAATGAGCGGAACCATTCAAGAACAGTCCTGCCAGCTCCTGCAGAGTCCCGCAGGTGTGTCACCAACATCTCATGGTCAACAGTATCAAATGCAGCCGAAAGATCTACCACCACCAACAGGGTCGACCGACCCTGGTCTAACTCTCGGTGCAGGTCATCCACCAAGGCCACAAGTGCAGTCTCGGTGCCATATCCCGGACGAAATCCCGACTGGGAGGGATCAAGAAAACTGATGCGATCCAGATGCCCCTGCAGCTGCTGGGCCACTACCCAGTCAATAATCTTCCCTAAAAAGGGAAGGTTTAGAGACAGACCGATAGCTGGCAAGGGAGTCAACGTCAAGCGATGGTTTCTTGAGCAGAGGCCGCATCACCGCCTCCTTGAGGCAGTCTGGCACTCTGCCCTCCTGCAGGAAGGCACTGACCACCCCTGCCAGCAAGATAATGACTGAAGAAGCCTGTCAGAACACCTCCCAATATGGAAAAGAGAATGCCAGCACAGAAAAGGCTAAATTACTATACCATGTGCAATAATCATATGGATTAGTGAAATTGGTGTTAATGCAGCATTTATATACAATTTATAGATGACAGTTTAAAAAAAAATACTAAAAGAAACCACCCTGTAATTAAGGTTTTTTGGTATTGGGTTATTTTAACTTGGGCATTTTTTGGTGTTAAAATTTTGGGTTGTTTTAGTGTATTTTATCTTGTAGTTTAAAATGTTGATAGCTGCCCTGAGATGCTTATATAGCAGGATGGGCCGGCATATAAATTTTAATAATAAATAAATAAATAAGCTATCCACCTCTATGAAAGTGCATGAAACTACGATTCATTACAGGGAGGTTTTTTAATTTATTTTTTTCTAAATGGTCATCTATAAACTGTATATAACTGCTGCATGTAATAAAACGACACAGGCTTAGTGGTCCAATAAAACTGTAGGTCTTCCCCTGGAATCTGTGTTTAATTTCTTAGGTCAAGAGTGGAACTACAGATAAGAGTTTTGAAATCTAAGAGGAAATAGCCTAAAATCTAGGAATACAGCCATAAACAAACAGTAACACTCCAAATGTATATTCCAGCTATCCCTTCCTCATAAGATGAGCTTATCATCAAAACGCATCTGGACACCATTATGGCAGAAGCAGCCATAATTCATTCTTGCTCCATTCATTCTTGTTTTGATGGCAGATTGGGTAAGAAAACGGAGCCTTGTCCTCCCCACCCCTCTTGGTCAGCGTTCCCCAAGGCTCTGTCCTTGGCCCGCTCCTCTTCTCTATCTACACCCAATCTCTAGGCAAACTCATTGCCTCCCACGGCTTCCAATACCACCTATACGCTGACGACAACTCAACTCTCTCTCTCCACTCCTTCCCTCTCCCCCTCTGTTCAAGGTTGTCTCACCAATTGTCTCTCCAATATTTCCGCCTGGATGTCTCAACGCCAACTCAAACTGAACATGGTGAAAACTGAACTCCTGATCTTCCCTCCCAGTCCTTCCTTTCCCTCTTCCCTGTCAATTGCCATTAACGGGGGTCTCCATCCTCCCTGTCCCCCAAGCCCGCAGCTTGGGCTTCATCTTCGACTCGCACCTTACCTTCAAACCCTACATTGACTCAGTTGCCAAATCCTGCTGCTTCTCCCTTCACAACATTGCCAAGATCCGCCCTTTTCTGTCTGTCTTCTCTGCCAAAACTCTCATCCACATCCTAGTCATCTCATGCCTCGACTATTGTAACCTCCTCCTCGCTGACCTTTCCCGCTTCCACCTTTCTTCCCTTATCTCTGTTCAAAACTCTGCTGCCAGGATCATCCACCTAGCCCGTCACTTTGGCCACGTGCAGCCTCTCTTCTCTCCACTGGCTTCCTCTTCCCGAGCGTATTCTGCACAAGCTCCTCGTCTTCACCTACAAAGCCCTTCACAACCTCGCTCCCCCCTCCCTCTCTG
>QEPC01011125.1:993611-1020900 GCA_003113815.1 Sphenodon punctatus
CCTCGCATCTTCATGAATGTTAGACCCCTTGTCTCTCCCTCTGTTCCCCTTCCTAAGTCTCTCCCCCAGCTCCTGTCTCTCAGATTGTAAGCCCTAGGGGCAGGGACCGTGTCTATTTTATTACTTTGTAAAATGCCAGGTACACTGCTGGCGCTATATAAATGTTTGTTAATAATAATAATAATAATAATAATACATAACTGGAAGCTTTGGGCTCCAGCAAAAAAGCAGACTTTACCAGATGGTACCAGGGCACTATTCCATTAGCTGCGGCACTAGCCAAATCTTCCTGGCCTGAAATATCCAACACCCTTTATCGTAGAGTGGGGACTATAGCAGTCTCAGGTAAAAAGGAGGGAGGAACCCCAATCCTGTTTAGGACTAGCACAATCTCTCTCCACCACCCGTCTTGCTTGCTACCTTTATGGCTCTACCCAACACTGGTGGGGTAAATGGGATGGATCAAAGTGACAAATCTTATCCCAGTACACCAGGGCCCTGATTGTAGCTGAAACAGCTACCCAATGGAGCCCTGTCTCTGTGCGCAACATAGCAATCAGTGCAGCCTTTGAGACCCACAGTACACCTCTAATAAGGTTGTTTTGTATCACCTCCGTCTCCTTGTATTAAGATGAAAAGAATAATTCTGCCCCAAACAAAAATTGGGCCAGAGGTTTAGCCCTAAACCCCTCCAAAACAGCAGGCACACCCGGGCTCTGAGCACTTCTATAGAATGTTAATGGGCCCGCAGATTAACTTTTAGTCTTAGAAATGAGGCTGCCCCTATGTTTATTCCAGTAACAGGTAGCAGAAAAACCACACCCAAATAAATTGCCTTTGAAACTTGTGGCAGCAAAGACCCTCCAACCCTCCACCTATACTTGTGTTTTGAGATGCCCAAAGCTGATCACTTGTGACTTTTTTGGGTTAACCATCATATCATTGACAGCGCAGTATGTGTCCAATCTATCGAGGCCTTTCTGCGTTTGAGATCATAATAGCACATCGTCTGCATAAAGCAGAATTGCTACAGGACATTCACCAATTTTAGGAGGATCAGCTCTTAAACTGTTAACTGCTTCAACTAAACCATTGATAAATAAATTGAAGAATAATGGCACCAATAGGCAGCCCTGCCTGATCCCCCCAGGGCAACCTCAAAAGGCTATGAATAATTACCCTTATTGTGCAGCCCTCACCACTGCCTTGGAGTTGCAATACACTTTCATTATTAGATCTAAGAGATGTAAATTGATACCCTTATGCACCAGCTTAGACCATAGCTTTGCCCTATTTATAGTATCAAAAGCCTAAGAAAAATCAATAAAGGCAACAAAGTCTGATACCTCTGATAGAGACATACTTATCAATATTAGATGCCAAAGAATAAAGCAGCTGTCTATTACAGATCTCCCTTGGCGAAATCCTGCTTGCTCTTCCACTAGTAACTGTTTATTAACCACCCAAAGCTCCAGCTCTTCCAACAGAAAGCGTGAATAGTTTCCCTATTACTGGCAGAATACTTATTGGTCTATAATTATCTGGGTCCGCTTTATTGGCTTTTTTGTGGATTGGAACAATGACTGCAAGACTTCATCTAGGAGGTATCTGTTTTAACTCATTCAGTAATGAGAATAGCTTAGCCAGAACAGGGGCCCACCAATCAATACAATCTTGGTATATCTCCAATGGAAAACAATCAATTCCTGGAGCTTTATTTCGACTAAGGGACAGTATATGCTGACAAACTCTGTCCTCTGGGATAACTAGAAAAAAGCCTCCTCCATCAGTACCTCCTTAATTGCTGGTAGCACCTGCCCTGCTGATATAGCTGATCTCCAAAAGATTGCACTATCAAATACAACCTTACTGGGTTTCTGTATGGATTGCATATAGAAAGCTGGAGGTTTAAATGGAGATGGATTTGCAAACTAGGTAATATGATGTTCTGCAAGAAACGTACAGGTGCTAGCAGTTACCATAGGTACGAGTCTCATTCAATTGCACAGGATTAATGCTCATGCTAACTGCTAGCACAGGTGCTAGCTCACTGGAGGATCATGAAAAAAACGTAAGTTCTGTCTAGCACCCTCTATAAACAATTTAATGCAATTTATTTGCAACAGTTCCTGGGGGCTGTTTTAAAAAAAAAATTAAAAAATTATTAAGACTCTTTATTGCTTGCACTATATTGTCAATGAAGTCTTCAATGCACATCACATACAAGAACAATGCCCACTTTCCTACTTTACCAGTGTACCTGTAACTCAACAATATCTACAATTTTCACTTGTGGAATCCCATTTTTAGACTGGCATATAATTCCTGTGACTCTAGAGAGCAACCAAGACATGGAAAGTAGTTCAAGCATCAGTCAGAATCATTACTCCATCCAGAGATGTCACAATCCCAGTTGGGGGCCCTGTTTACAGTTTGGGAACCTCTGCCTCAACACATTATGTACTTGCTGAACAAAACAAAAGAAAGCCAAACAAAACGCTATGGTCATTATGTTGCTGATGAAAATAACCTCACTGCCGCTGCAAGAACAATCCAGTCTTACGAAAGTCTTGACATTTTCTTGAGACTTCCCATAAAAGATCTAGCTGCAATTGTAATTTTTGCACCATGGACAGACCAGCAAGGAACTGAACCAAGAACTCGCACAAGCCATAGAACAGCTGCTACATGGCAACGGATTCTGGCTCCCACTGCTCAAAATTCAGAATCAGTGGTAACTGTTGTGCTATGTATCCCATTATCAACTCCCTGTGAATCAAGAGCACTAATAAAACAATGCAGCATTGTTCAAGTTATGCCATACAGTTGCATGAAGACATTTTTTCTTCTTACACACTTTACCTTGGCAAAGGAAGTTTTACTTCTGTGTATTCTTCATTCCTATTAGTAATGTGGCCTTGAGGCTGTAGATCTGGAATAGATGCACTACCTTCTTCATCGCTGTCTCCAAGTGCGCTGTCTGAACTCTCATTCCTAGGAATGTCCCCTTCAATTCTGAAGACAATTTTCCTTCCAGCATCCCCATAGGGGACATCTTTAGTAGCTAGCTTGCCAGAGTCCTGCACATCAGAAGAATTTGTTTTTACAGATTCAAGCAAACAGCCCTTCAGATTCTTGGGGTACATAGTTTTAGCTTCCTCTAATGTTTCAGTTTTTAGAGTTTTTGTTTTGCTGTTAGGAGGTACAGATGATTCACTTGACAACCTAGACTGAGTGCAAGTTTTTGCTACCTTAGTTTCAGTTCTGTTACCCTCATACTCATTCACTATCCCTTCATTCTCATCCAGTGATGGAATCTCTGCATACCCATGATGAATGCAAGGCTTGGTGGTTCTTGGTTGGTCCTGGGCAGTTTCAGCCATCACACGTGGTGGACTTGAAGCATGGCATGACCGCTCTATTTTTCTGCATGCCCTAAAACTTTCATCCATTTCCTTTCTGCGTGTTTCTAAATCTGACTCCGGTGATGCAGAACTTCCAATCTGGAAGGTGACCTTTTCTAAACGAGGGCTCTTATGGAGAAACCTCTCAGGACACGGAAAAACTGATGACCTGCCAGGCAGCCTTTTTGCTGCACTGCTCTGCTTTGACTCGACTGCTAAGTTCTCTGATCTGGCTGGTCCTTCCAAGCTGTACAACACAGCTCCCACATCTTCAACTAGTGTCTCTCTCAAGTTTCCCTCCATCATTCCTTTACGAGAGCCATAACTGTCAACTGCACTTTGTTTCGATACCACAGAGGTGGCCTCAGAACTCCCATCAGCCCTTCCTGCTAGGCCTTCATTTTCTTCTTTTGAGGATGTGGCCCCAACAGCAAAGTTACTCTCATGTCCCACAGCAGCACTGTCTGTGTTTTCTCCATTCTTCAGAGATAGGATTGGAGGCACAAGAGCAGGTTCATTCTTAACAGTGACAACTACATAATCAGATTCCTCAACCTCTCCCTTTCCCAGTGCTGTGGTGATCTTGCTTCCATTGAGCACTAGCTCATCTTCTCCAGCCTCCTCACCCCAAGTCAGCTGGTTTTCCTGTAGCTCAGAGCATCGTAGGAAATACGTAAGAACATATAGTATACGCTGAATCAGATCCTTACGTTTTCCAACAATCACAGTCCGTGTCAGCCTGACCGGAGAGCCTATAGCACCGTACAGGTCACCTATATAAAGCACAGGAAAATAAAAAACTTTAAATATTTGTATGCAGGTACACCTGAGATTTTAGAAGTATAGAACAGTTTGAACCCAATGCATATTTTGACAACTTGTCACTGTTATTAAAAACAAACTAAGTTACTGAAACATTTTAAGATACGCTGCTCCTTGATTCCTCAAAATAACTCTGCAGAAACTTGACTTAAAAAAACACCACCACCACCACAAGTAGGAAACGTGTTGTTTTGATTAAACTGCGTAGATCACACACTGGCAGCAGTAAGTCTCTGTCACTTTCGAATAATTAGAGGAGTTTTACAAAAACAAGTTACTAGTATATGGAACAGACACAAGAAAGGTGGATCAAGTTTTGCAACCTAATCTTGAGTGAATATGTTAAAGCCTCAGTTGAGATAATTTACTCATTATCTCTCAGCAGAAATTCTTTCAGGTCTCCTTGTGCCATCTTCAGAGGTTATGCACTGTACATAGAAGACAACTGCTTTTGTAAAAAAAAAAATCAGAGAGAAAAGACTGAGGCATTGAGTGTTGCCTTACATTTTACAGTAATTTGATTTTTGGAAGACTGAGGGATACACAGCACCTAAGAAATTTGCCTGGAAGCTTTAATTTTGTAAAGGTGTACCTGTTAGGAAAGGGGCACTTTCTGTGCAAAAAATCTGCACTTTTACACATGCTCACTCAGGGCTTTTAGGGATGTAGGAATGGATGGATATTGCTGTATAGACAATCCTTTATAGTACTGTGCATTTTCATTTCTGGAGTAAATGCTTCAAGCATTTGCACATAAATACAAGTTGTTATATATAAATGTAAAGAATGCACGCGCAAACAGCAGTGAAGCTTATTTTGTTGTAGAACAAGCAGAGATAGATGGGTTCCATTTCACCCGATACACCAACAGATGGTTTGGCCCAGGTTCTAATCACACAGTGTTCAAGGGCAGACATTGGCTGGCTGAATCCTTATTACTTTTAATGATGTACCAGGCAGACAGGCGCCAGCTTGGCTCTCAAAGCTCCGATGACTTGGGAAAGCTGGCAGTTGGGGGGGGGGTGTGTGTGTGTGTGAGGGGGGAGCCTTCCTACTTGTGACTCAGCATGGTTGCTATGGAAATCAGAGGCACAAGATTATATTAAGCCTAAATGCCTCCCCCCACCCCCCAAGAGTCACTTGGGAATAGACATACTTTTAAAAGTCCTAAGCCTAAAAGCACATACATTTGTTGAAAATGTATGTATATGAGTAGTCTTAACAGTTAGGCATATTAAATATATGCTTGTTTACAGGAGTGGGGTTTAAACAAAAAAAGCTTGCTGTAAAAAGCATTTACAAGCAAATTAACACTATTTTACAGAAGGAATTATTCCAGAAAAAGACATACATTTTTTTGAGACTAAACAGTTCCTTCATCATCAAAATGCATTTATATCAGTGCAGCAATTGCTTTAAAAGCCCTTCATAACAGCTTAAATAAGCAAACTTTACATGCATTCTCCACTTTCCATCTTCATAGCGCTTTAAAAATTATGCATACAAAAAGGTGCCTTCCTCATATTAAATCAAAAGCTACAAAAGATTGTTTTTACAAAAAGTATACACACATACCCCATTCCAAAAGAAGGGGAAGCATCCTTACTAAAACAGCCACCCGTGCATTCTGTATGTCATAAATGACTTCAGGGGAGGGACCACAAGAGGGCACCATTTGCTTCAGACTGATGTATGCTACAGTGAGATCCGACGGAGGTAAAATTTGGGGCTTTGGCGAAAATGGACGAGGAAGAGCTTTGGGTTATAACATTTAGAACCTGGCTGGAGAGGGAAGGGTCTCACCACAGTAGGACCGGGTCACTGGCACTGAAAATTAGTATTAACTTTGGGAAGAGGATATCATATTTCCACTGTGCCTGCTCCTTACTGCGTACCTTCACCAGCTTCAAGTATTGTTTTTAACGTATGGTTTTAATATGTTGTGAGCCACCCTGAGCTGCCTTAGGGATGGAGGGAGCAGGGTAAATGTTTTAAATAAATAAACAAATAAATAGGTAACCCTCTCAGCAATTTCCCTACTCCCAAGTGAGAGCTGCTCGCTCCTGAAAGCGGACAAAGTCTACTGCTCAAATAGGGTCCTTAAATCTCAAGCTGGTCCTAGTTCTCCCAAGTTCCCCCCACTGACCCAAATAGGTACTGTTTTCCCACATCTTCCTCATGCCAAAAGCCCAACGTTAATTCCCTTTTCTCAGAGAATGCTTTTAAAAGTAGAGACAGTACAATGCCCCACTACCAATCTATAGCTTAGTTAGCAGCCAGTGTTATTGAGGCTACCGACAAAAGGCTACAGAGAAGATACAGTAGGACCATGACACTGACACAGGCCTATTACAAATTACACTTTTTTAAATGTTGCTAGGTTGTGGATTGTTTTCATACCAGATGAAACTGGGGGCAGAGGGAGATTTGTTCCATGAATCAGAAGCCTGAAAACAAAATTAGACAACACTTTTCTATCTGACGTTCTATTCTGTAAACACGCATCTAAAAAATGAATTTGCGAGCCGACATTCCATGCACTAAGGCATTTTCACAAATTTATATCTGGAGCTTTAGCCAAATGCATGAGGATGAGAGCTGATGGAAATCACTAGCAGTATATTATATTCACTGTTCCATGCACCAATGCACTTAAATACAATTAGAAACGTGTAGCTTACAATCATCATGTCTGATAATGTAAAGCCAGATAATCTACCTAGCATGTAGCCTCTTTATACCACTTAAGTAACGCAATGCCAGTGATTCATGCAAAATTCCCTTGGTACAGAGAAACTTGCTGTTGGAATATTTACACTGCAACTGAGCCAAGCGTCTCCGCCTGCCCAGTGTAGAGTTCTGCTGTGACACAGCAATCAACATTGACTTAAGCTCGATTAAATATCCAAAGCTAGTGCGGAAGCTTGTTAACAGGTCTGGGAAGCAGCTGTAAGTTACGCCCTGATAGAGTGGACTGTGAAAACTCAATATTATAATAATAATAATAATAATAATAATAATAATAATAATAATAATTCCTGTTCTCTCAAAAAAAAGAAAAGGAATCATGAAAAATAAATTTGCATGAGTTTGCCAAACATAGAAATTGGAACTTCAAATTTGAAATTGCAATATTAATTGAAATACTGATCAAGCTCTATTTGTACAGAGACCAGAACAGCATTTTAAACACAAAAATCCATAAAACAAATGCAAAATTGACTTCCCATATGTTTGAATTTAGCACCTACAACTGGCTTCCTAGGCATCTCCTTGATCCTACCTCCATCCTTTAACTGGACACCATTCCATATTACCTCTACTTGAAGTATTTGTGCACAGCAACCATACATATTAGGGATGGGACTTTCAGTTTTAACTAAGAGGCCCATCTCGGTTCCCAATTCTAGGATCCTCGGTTCCCATTGGCTTCAATGGGAAATCCTCCCATTGGCTTCACTGGGAAGAGGGGAAACCTCCTCCACCCCCCAGCCCCCACTCCTGGCCTCAGAGGGTGGGGTGGGGATCCATTACCCCCAACACCACCACCTGCCAAGGCCCGGCTTTACCCACCCCCCAACCCCTGTACTAATACTTACTTTTGCTGGCCCGGTCCGGAGGGTGGGGGGTCAAGGCTGCCGGCTCCACTACCAGTCGCCGGGCCTCCTCCACTGCTGACTGGTGTCGGAAGCTGACTTTGCTGCCTAGCAGTGAAGCCAGCTCCTGCCACCAGTCAGCAGCTGAGGAGACCTGGCCACTGGCAGTGGAGCCAGCTCTTCTGCTGGGCAGCTGGGCCTTCTTTTCTCTTCTTCTTCTCATAAGTCCGGAGCTTAAAAATGCAGCTCGATCAGCAGTGGCAGAGCAAACATGCACAAAATGGCCACTGAGGCCATTCTGCACATGTGCAGCCCTAATCCAAAATGGTGCTGACGCCATTTTTGGAAAAGGGGGAGCTATTCTGTGCATGTGTGGAATGGCTCCCCACGCATGCACAGAACAGCTGCCCTCTTTCAAAATGGTGTGGACGCTGCCAGCGCCATTTTGGATTAGGGCTGCACGTGCACAGAATGGCCTTGATGCGCCGCTGCTGATCCAGTGAGGTCTTCAAGCTCCAGACCTGCAAGAAGAAGGAACAGAAAGTCCGGCTGCCCGACAGAGGAGCTGGCTCTGCTGCTGTTGGCTGGGCCTCCTCTGCTGCTGACAGGAGCTGGCTCTGCTGTCAGGCGGCCAGACAGCAGAGCTGACTCCTGACACCAGTCAGGAGCAGAGGAGGCCCGGCCGCTGGTGGCTGTGACCCCCAGCCTCTGGACTGGACCAGCAACGGTAAGGATTAGTACAGGGGCCCCAGGGGTTGGGTAAAGTCGGGTCCCGGCGGGTGGGGTTGTTGGGGGTAATGGATCCCCACCCCAACCCTCCGTGGCTGGGAGTGGCCGAAATGGAGAGAACTGAAACTGATAAGAAAACCATTGTGTGAGGGATCTGATACTGAGAGAAACCGAAAGTTTGCCCAGAGTCCCATCCCTAGTACACACAGTAATATATTGCTATGCACACTACAGAAGTACTACTTGAGGAAGTTTACTCCATATTGTAAACCTAGGTACTGACCAAGCTGTGCCCAGAGAGGATTATAAGGATGTGATTTTGCCAGCATGTTCACAGAGCTAGATGTGCGTTTCTCCGAAAAGGCCTTTAAAGGAGGACGGTCGACTGGCATTACAGTAGGAACCCAGGCTAGATGGTAGGTCAGGACCGCAGTTAATAAAGCAGCTAAGAACCTACAAGAAAGAACCGAAACCAAGGTTAAAGATGCCACTGTACATTAAGATCTGTGCACTTCAACAGGCTTGTTTGCACCGGAGTTACTGCAGGTGAAAGGGAGGAAGCTTACTGGTTTTTGTTGAGCTGTTCTATCAGAAGTGTAAATTCTTTAAGAAACCGATGGCACAACTGGTTCTTTTCTGACGTACTGGACATCATGGTGAGCCACACAGGTTCTGTGATCCTGGGAACTGAATATAAGTTCCAAATTGTAACTCTGAAAAAAAAATAAAAAATCTGTTAGCTGGAGTAAGTGAAAGCTGTCAAATTATTTCTCTTTACCCTTCTTTTTACACTATTACAACATAGGTTCTTTGCACAGAATAGGTTCATACACCTATTTGAGGGATACTCGTAGGATACTATCTACCCCTCTTTCCCACTCTCCAAGATACATCATATCCTAATCAGGCACTCACCCATATATGAGCAATGTTTATTTCATCATACCTCCTGGTACACTGTGCTGTAAGAGCACAAATCAAGACAGAGACCACATGCTTTGTTGTGTTTTTGAACAGTTCTTTGTGACCAAATGGATGCTTCAGAGAGCAAGGTTTCTGGCCACAGGTTTCATCAAGCAGGTAATTTTAGATCAAAATGGTAACAGCCACACAAATCACGTGATGAACAAATTGACAGAAAAATCCATCACAACTGGCAGTCATTAGTAACTGCTTTAAATACCTTTGGTTTAAATTTCAAATAGATCTGCATAATCTACACAAGTAAATTTTCAGACAAAGAAAGGAGCAGCTTCTACACAATTAAGTAGGTACACATCTTGGAACTCAACCAATGAACAAAAAACAACTTTGGTATGATGCTAGCTTTGAGGCCCTCCCAAGTCATGGCTGCAATCCACAAATTATTTCCTCTGGAGTGACTTCAATGGGACTACTCCAGAGTAAATGGGTTTCTGGATCACAGCACATATGATCTCATCATTCTATTTTGCTGCCTTTGACTGAACATTTCATTCGACTATTTATTACAGAGATCTAAGCTGAGTATTAAACAATTGTTGCACAAACAGTGCAATAAATAGGCTTTAGAATTTTTACATGGAAAAGTAAAAAAAACAAAACCTAAGACACATGAGAAATCAATTTTGCATTTGTTTTATGGATTTTTGTTTTAAATGCTGGTCTGTACAAAAAGAGCTTGGTCAAAATTTCAATCAATATTGCAATTTCAAATTTGAAGTTCCAATTTCTATGTTTGGTAAACTAATGTAAATTTACTTTTCATATTTCCATTTTTGAAGAGAACTGCAGTATACCAATGCGAGTACACGAGGAGGAACAGAAAGAGGCACCTCTTTTTGTGTGTGTGCATGGGGGGAAATGATGTCCAAAATGCGTGACTGATATTAGCCATTCTGGCAATACGACATTCAGTTATTAGCCGTAAAGGGGAATACTACAATAAGGAATAAAGTAAATCTCCTTTCTGCATCCCTTATGACTACCCCAACACCATGAGCTGCGTTTGCAGTAAATGCATTAAACTCTTCCCAAAATAAATGCAAAAATCAAATCCAGTGTAAGACACTCTCACTCTGTTGTACAGCACACTGTAACTGCAACTCACCGGAATTCTCCCAGGGCATCCATGACACGGCTGATGTACACCTGCACTCTTAAGCTACTTTCTGCTATTCTTCTACAGCAGATCATGGCCTTCATGAAAAGGTAATTTAAAAAAATAAAATAATACTCCTTAGAAGAATGCAAAATAATTTACTTGTTTTTATAGTTTTTATCCAGGAGTCTGAATCCCAGCACTAGGATAAAAAAAATCCTGGAAATCCCTCCTGAATTGACTGTATATAGAGAGGTGGAAAGATCACATCCTGTTTCCTCTGCTTGGATGCACTGGACCTTGCCAGAATATGGATCTAGGATTGAGAGATGGGGCTAAAGAGAAGTGTGCCCATATCCCCTTTACTCCTGTCTGCTAATCAGTATTTCGGAGCAGCAGAAGGCTCTTTCCACCATGCATCAAGGCAACTGAAAAACAGCTGTTAAGGGACAAAATAAAACTAAAATCCTCCCTCTGATGTAAGGGGGCAGTCAGGGAAGGCCTGTGACCTGAACACAATTTCTTCCCAGTTTTCTTACCAAGTCAGAAAACTCTCTACCACCTTATGCGCAAGGCTTAACCCACATGAACCCTGCTTCCACCCCTAATGCACTGCAGTCCTGCCAGTACAGACTACAATGACCTAGTGTTCTGTACCTTCTCAATTGCACTCTTTAGCTTATTCATATGCGATTCAAATAAAGGGAAGTGTGAGAAAAAGAAATCCTGGAAATCACTCTGTGCTTCTTCCTTTTCAGATAGGGAGAAGATTATGCTGACTGCAATTTTTTTCCTCCGAATCATTGCTGGATTGGAGCTGCAGCTTTCATCTGCCATGCTGAATGTCTCTTCAGTTGACCTACAAGAAAAGTGGTAGGCAAGTTACTTGTGTACTTAAAAATGACCAGACGATCCTCGAGATCCTTTCCATGCCTATGACTCTATACACAGGGACAAACTTTCATTTGAAATATACTCCCTTTGACCTAATCCTACAATCAAATCTCAAACCAAACTGTCTTCCTTAGTGCCTAGTGACATTAAATAACCTACATAACCATTAACAGGTAAAAAAAAAAAAATTAAGGGAAATGTGATCCTATGATCTGTGTGTGTTTATTTAAGTTGACTGTGTCCCTTTAAGCAATTCAGCTAATGCAACCAAACGTCTAGAGTACTCCATGAGGCAGTTGCTGGAACACTCACCACCTAGGAACAATTCCATTCTCCAAGCTTGTCATTTGACTTCGGAGCCAGCGGCGCTGGTAGCTGCTGGAAGAGGAGGCCAATGAGCTTGGAGATGAGAATGGCGTGATCAAGAGACTGCTCAGAGATGCTGTCAAGAAAGCAGAAGTTCATCAATGTTTTGTAGGGTGCAAATTAAACAATATTTTTCACCCTGACCATGGCAAGGCAAATTCTTGATTTCCAATATCATACTTTAAAAGAATGACTAACTTTCTTTGGTAGAATCCAGGATTATTTTGTCTTCAACTATCTCAAGTACTTAGGCACTTTAAGGCAGTTAAGATTAGATTGATGGAATAGCCCTCCTACAAACTGGGTCTGTGCCAATGAGAAACACAGATTTCTAACTGTTAGTGCTTCCTAGCTATGACAGGCAGGCCTATTAATAGCCATCCAACATTACTACCATTAAGCAACACATACTTCCTTCATGGGAATTTGCCTACTGATATTCCCCCTCCCCCCATAAATTGATAACACTTAATATATCAAGCTTACAACTAAATCATTTAGTGTTCAAATAGCCCCTTTCTAACATGCCAAGCACTAGAATAGTGTATTTAAGCAGCAAAAACCTCATTTATAAACTATTCAAATGAAGAACAAGTACAGTGGACTGGATAATGGCAGTATCCGAAAGCCTATCCTGAACCTACACTTTACTCCAAACTTTCCTGACTCTTGCTAATCCGCCAGAGTGGGGGGTGGGGGTGGGAGAAAAAAGAAAAGGCTAAAAGAAGGACACCAATACCTGAGCGAGCAATGCCGCTGTCTCGGTCCTCATTCTGCCCTCTGCTAGGCATA
This sequence comes from Sphenodon punctatus, assembly GCA_003113815.1. Lineage (NCBI taxonomy): Eukaryota > Metazoa > Chordata > Lepidosauria > Sphenodontia > Sphenodontidae > Sphenodon > Sphenodon punctatus. The sequence goes on from QEPC01011125.1 coordinate 1,006,295, forward strand.
TCAACAGGCGTACTGTGTGCTGGAGAGAAATCGGAGCAACGTAAGGGACATTGCAGGTGTGGTCATTTTATTTTAGTGTTAGAAAGCCATTTAAAAAAATAAATCATTTAAATGCTGAAGGCCACACGCCAGCAAAGTTACATTACTTTTACAATTCAGTTGCATTACCTTAGTGTGGACGACAAGATCAGAAAGGCCAAGCATGAAAACACACTAGCAATCTTTAAAATGTCTCTTTAAGGGCAGATACTTATCTTACATTTGAGTTTTCCCAAGGACTTATTCAGTAAATTCAATAAAGAGAGTTATTTGCCATATTGTAAAACTGAAGTTGGAGACTAGGAAAAGGATCACCACACAACAGGAAGGCACACATTTCTTTCAGTCGGCTTCAGTTCACTACCATGCTTGATGCATTAGTTAAAGTCCTATAGCATGAAGTAAAAACTCAGCCCAGTGTATGCCATTATTCATTAAGTGTTAGCAGAATATATTCACTTGATTTATAAAACATGCCAGATTTGTGATTCATGTGGTACAACGTTATTTTGTGCTCTAATCTGCATTGCTGCAATCAATAGCATCAGTGAGTCCTTATCCACCTGGAAGGGTCATCATTACACCTACAAAAGGATTGTTTTTAAATGAAAAGCTGCATTTAAGTTTTTAGATAAAGGTGTTGCCATCAAGTGAGAAAAAACCCCAAGGTAGAGTATTTGGGACAAAAAGGAAGAGAGAATAAAGCAAGAAAGGAATGACTCCCTAGCAAAAGACCAAGTACAGAGCAGGAAACATAAATCCTCCTGGAAATGCAAGGGCTCATTTATCATTCAATCCATTCTACACCCCCTCCCTGATTAGGAAAGCCCATTAATATGAGCACACATGATAGTGCAGGTGGATGGGTGGAAGGGTACAGGATGCAGTTAATGCAACCAAATATTTCTTAAGTCTCATGTCAACTATAAAGCCTTTAGCTGAAATATGCATCACCAGAGCCCTTTTTGTTTCTAGAGAGCAATTATGGATCCCTTGCCAAAACTGAGAAGCAGTGGATTTTTGTGCCCATGACTCACACCGTGCTCGACATTCCACACAAACCTGCAAAAAAAGAAGCACTCCGGATGAGCCGGAGGGGACCTCCTTCAGACACCCCTTGCAGCAGTTTGCTGCTGCACAGCTGTAACACACCTAAAGACAGCAACATAGGGAAAATGCAAAACAAAAAAGGAGATTAAGGACAACGTCAGTAAACAAGCCAAGTTTGTGGCCAGAAAAAGCTTTTAATTAAAAAACAAAACAAAACAAAACAAAACAGCGTATATTTACCCAGATTACTTCCACTACGACAGGGGCCCAAACCATTTTGATTAGAGCTCAGCTTTCCTGAACTGGGATCTTGGCTGATGTATTCAAAACTATCTTGCAAGCTTAAAGGGAAAAGTGCCAAAGAGAAAAAAAAAGATATTAAAAAGGAAGAGGATACAATGGCTGTCCCCAACACTGATGTCAAAGGTTAGCCTGTGCTTCATAAGAATTAATACATTTTTTCCACAACCACCCCCATCCCTGCTTCTGGATACTTAAGTAGTATAACAAACCCTCGGGGGGGGGGGGGGCGTGGGGATTGGATTGTTATATGAGGGTTTCCACTAACATGGTTTGGCAATTTGCTGCATCAAAATAATGAAGACATTCCCAATTTAAATTGAATATTAATGTACTTTATTTCAATGAGCATTACATTAAATTGATCATTGGCATTTAAACTGTAAAGAAATGAAAACAAAATGGGCACTTGCATACTGAATATTTTATTTATTTGTTTAAACTTGTATACTGCCCTTCCCAGATGGCTCAGGGTGGCTTACAAATCATAAACACATTAAAATACAAAAAAATCCCAACCTCCTCCAACCCTCCACAAACCCACCCAATATCACCACCCTCTTTCCAAACTATCCCCTATCCCTGCCCAACAAATGCCTTTCCAAATAAACATGTCTTGCGCTGCCTCCAGAAGCTGCCTAGGCTCGGGCTCCAAAGAACCTCTGGGGGAAGGGAGTTCCAAAGCATCGGGGCAGCAACTGAGAATGCCTCCTTGCGAGCCCTTGTCTATGAATAAGGCTAACAGATGGTACCCACAGGGAGGCAATCTCGGCTGATTGCAGGGGCCGCAGTGGGGCATGGAAGGACCGGTGGTCTTTCAGATATGTGGGGCCCAGACCATTTAGGGCTTTAAAGGTCAAAACAAAAAACTTGATTTGTGCCCATAAAACTATAAGAAGCCAGTGCAGATTTTGGAGCACCCGTGTGGCGCCTCATCCCTGAAAGGAGGCGAGCCACCATATTCTACACCAGGAGCTGCAGCTTCTGAACAGCCATCAAAGGCAAGCCCACGCAGAGCGCATTGCAATAATTTAGCCTCAAGGTGATGAAAACACGGATGATGGTGGCCAGATCCAAATCAGAAAGAAAAGGTCACAATCTCCTCACCAGATGAAGTTGGTGAAAAGCGCTCCTGGCCACTGCTGGCGCCCGAGAATCCAGGCACAGCAGGGGATCCAGAAGCACTCCAAAGCTTTGAACCTGATTGACCAGAGGGAGCCGGACTCCATGACGGTCAACAAGAGGAGTCCCAATTCAGGTTACAAGGCTGGCAGACCATCATCACCTCAGTCTTGTCTGGATTTAGCCTCGATCGGCTCACCCTCATCCAGTCTCTGACAGCAGCCAGGCACTGGGGAAGCACCGAGACCGCAGCGCCTGGGTCGGATGAAAGAGAGGTAGAGCTGGGTGTCATCAGTGTACGGATGGCACTTCACCCCAAACCTCTGAATGACCACCCTGACAGGAAGGAGCAGAACCACTCAAGAGTGGTCCCGCATACCCTTGCCAGGTCCTGCAGTCGTGCTAACATCTTTCCCTCTCTCTCAAAAAAAATGTCCAGCATGGATTGTTTCTTATTTTTGAGCTTCTCATGCATGCTGTTTTAATCCTGTGAACAGTGCAGGCTAACCAGACAGACACTGCGTGGGTTCATTATATTGGGGACAGTTGTGCAAATGTTGATTAAAAAGAGGCTATTTTAAATGGAAATAAATAGCTGTTGAAGTTGGAATCATTAAAAATTGGTATTCACTGTAAGCAAGATTTGCTATAGTAAGTCTTACTAAATCACAACTTTTTGAAATTAAAATTTGTCACTCACTTCAAACAAAATGGAGAAGTGGTGACAACACTGGTGTATCCCAACTATGCTTACAAGCAACTTAGGTTAGGAATATCCACTGTGAGTAATGCATTGTTTTGATATGACTGAGTTGTAAACATCTGAAAAATGTGTGAAACATGCAAAGTACTTTCCTTCCTCCTTTTGCCCCATTCAATCAAGTTTTAATCTTTAAGGTACACATCAATTTCTTAGTCTACCACATTGCTCCCAACTGATCAAGGTACTCTTTTCAAACATTATAGGAAAGCCAAAAGCTAATTAAAACAAAAGGTTCCAAAATTACGTATCAGGACTCCAAATACTGTCATGCCATCTGCAGATGGGCTGGCAATCCCATCTAAGGGCTGATAAATTCTGCATGTCTTTGTTGCTGCCTGGGGTCATGGAATAGTATTAAAGTCTCAAAATGGGATAACACAAGCAAAATTTTGGGAAGCACTGGATTAAATACCATTGTTCTGTGGCATATGTAGCATGTTGCAGTATTGTATACATCAGGCATGGGAAACTTTTTCCCACCCAGGGGTCGCTTTAAAAAGTAGTACAAGCTCCAGGGGCTGCATAGAAGTTGGGGGTAAGGGGAGCGTGCAGGAAGAAAAGGGTCCAGATCATGGCTCTGTGCTCTGGATGCACCCTCTGCCCTGGTGTACACGTCCTCAATTCTGTTCCCTTCCCCTGGAGCTTGTCTTCCATTTTGGGGGGGGAGAGGGTAGGAAGTGGATCCAGAGACTAGATTAAAAACACTGGAAAGGGGCCAAATAAAAACTAGCCGCAGGCCGTATTTGACCTTGGGGGCCAATGTTCCCCACCCGGGTGTACATGCAGGTGAATAAAATCAGGAAATCCTATGGTATGCAACATACCAGCACATACAGCACAACCTTGGGGGAGGTTGTTAGGGAGTTTGGCGTACGGTGTCATCAGTATGCTGATGATACCTAGCTTTATCTCTCATTTTCATCCGACTCAGGCCCGGCAGTCTTGCTGCTTACCTGGTGCTTGGCAGCTGTGAGGGACTGGATGAGAGCGAGCCGTCTGAAGTTAAATCCTGACAAGATGGAGGTGATGGTTGTGGGGAAGGCCGGGGGAGTGGTGGCTCCCATCATTGATGGGATCCGTCCTGCTCTGGTATCTCAGGTTAGGAGTCTGGGGGTGCTCCTGGACCCGCAGCTCTGCCTGGATGCTCAGGTGGTGGCTGTGGCAAAAGGGGCATTTTGCCAATACATCTGGTGCGTCGGCTTTGGCCGTATGTCTTGGAGTCTGACCTAGCCATGATCGTCCATGCTTTTATTACCTCAAGACCGGACTACTGTAATGTACTTTTTGTGGGGCTACCCTTGGTGCTGATTCGAAGGCTGCAGCTGGTGCAGAATGCGGTGGCTTGTCTCCTAAACGGGCCGGGCCGATGCGAACATATTACACCGGTGCTTCGCTCTCTGCACTGGCTGCCTATAGTCTTCCAGGCCCAATTCAAGGTGTTGGTGTTGACCTTTAAAGCTCTGAATGGCCTGGGCCCCGCCTACCTGCGGGACTGCCTCACCCTCCAGGTCCTGGATTGGCCCCTGCCGTCAGCTGGGGGCGGCCTCCTCGAGGTCCCCCGGGTTTCGACCTTGTGGAGGGCGTTCTCCATGGGCGCACCATGGTTGTGGAACTCCCTGCCGTTGGAGGTCCGCCTGATTACCGACCTCCCCTCTTTCCTAGACAGCGTAAGACCTGGCTGTTCCGCCGTGCTTTTCCTGAGGGAGAGGGGGTGGGTGGGTATGTTGTTTTTATATTGTGTTTTAAATCATATTATTGCTGTTTTAAATTGTTTTAATATGTTGTTAGCTGTCCCGAGATGCTTGTAGCAGGAGGAGGCAGCATACAAATTTTATTATAAATAAATAAAATAAATACTCAAGTACATTTCTACTAGCATCTATAGTAATTTAAGATTACAACATTATCTCTTAATAGGCAAGTCACTATCAATGATGTGTCATTAGTACAACACATTAGAGAACTTTACATAAACGAAACTTGGATGCAGTAACTAAAGAGCCCTAAGTAAAAGAAAAGGCAGGGATTGAAAACTGTCTTACTTATTTGTGCTTCCACTGAAACTGCCCACTCTGGCTGAGAATACTTTGCTTATCATCAACTGTGGAGGAGAGCTGAAAGGATAAACAATCATAATCTTAGCGACTCAACAGTTCCAGTACCACCTCTTCACTGCCAAGCACTTGAGGGAATGGGTGTAGAAGAAACCAGCTTACCGTATATAGTGGATTTTCAAGGTACAGCCTTTGTAACTCATTGCCACTGAGCCAAACATCATTTCTCCCAGCATGTTGACATCAGAAGCTGGTCTGGTATACTAAAGATAACCAAGGCATAACCTGCTGTTTTATTTGTGTTCGGATTGCCAAAGTACACAACTCTGAATATGAAATACAAACAATCTTGGTCTGGCTTTCTAGCACTGAGAACTACCATCACATGCAACTCTGTATTGTGTCAGTAGAGTTTTGGTACATACTGAATGTAGCTTATTAGAGAGCCACCTAGCGCCCATTCAAGGGAACTGCGGAAGTAAAGGAGAAACCCACAGTGTCCTAGCTGTCTTAGAAGCAGCTAGTAGTGTTAGGACCCTGGGCCACATTCTTACATTATTCAGGGATATGTGGCCAAAACTATAGCATCTGGAGGACTTAATTTACGCCTTAGAGGCAAGATTTTTTTTAAAAAAAAGATAAATTATTTAAGAATAATTTATTCAGAGAATAAAGCACATATAGAACAGTTTATTACAATTTCCTTAAACCAAAAAGCCACATGCAACCTCGGTCCAGCTATAGGCTGAAAATTTAAACAAGGCTCATTTTCCTACCTATTACAATGTTTTCTGAAGGTAGTATGCATCCTGCTTCCTATTGTAAAGTCAATTTTTCTCTAGCTCCAACCTCCTCTAAACAGACAAAACAAACTCAATTCACATGAAGTACTTATTTTTTCTTGTGGGGGAGGAGGCAGGTTTAAAGAGAACCACACAGAAATTGTGTGTGGCGATATGGAATGGAAGAGATACACGTGTGGAAATATTGCAGAGATATTAAAGTTAGAAAAAATAAGGGACTGAGTGGAAAGTCTTGAATGTTTTCTTTTAAAGTCAGCTCAACCTAGAAACTCCGTTGGCTTTATTGTTCTGAAAATATCCCTGGGAAAACTAGATACTTTATTTGAAGTTGTTTATTAGACAGTCTCAGTAGGCCAGAAACTTCCTCATGGTCTCTAAGGTCCACTGTTCTACGCACTTTGCAATCTCTCTATGCTGGGGAACTAGCCAGCTTGTTCCAAGGCGAAGATGATAAATTGTTGTGAACTTCTAGGACTGTGCCAAAGGACAGAAAAGTTTCCTGAAGGCATAATGAGCATTGGCTTCAAAAGTGGAGGACACACTTCACAAATATACAAAAAAGTAATTGCACCTTTTCACCATAGCTCACCAACTCACAGAATAAACAAATTTCCTGAAAATTTTCCCAACTTGCAAGTTAGATTATTATTACTTAAGTACAAGCTGAAATGAAAAATGTGGAAACTGCATGAGATATTTAAAGTTGCAAGGAGTTCTATGTTGATGAAGTGTAAGCAAGCCTGCTTACACAGCCCTGGAAATGTACTCTAAATTACCCTGAAGTCTAAGTCAGTTCCAAAGCTATCCCCCCAGACACACACACACTTACATTCTATGGATAGATACACAATTCATATTCTATGCTGACATTACCTGGTACTTCGGTAGTGGTTCCTTGACATGCTGTTTGTAGTCTGCTGAAAGACGAGAAGAAATACCACTGGTTCCATTGCCTGCTTGGCAGCACTTGGCAGCATTCTTGGCAGTGGCATCCTCTGCTGTTTTCTGTATCAGGAAAAACTGATATGGTGAATATCAAAGATTGGTGCCTATCTCTAGTACTTATACCCTCTAATCTGCAAGCCTTTTGCTTGAAAAATAAATGTTATTTTGAAGAGAACAGGGCTGTTTGTTTTTAAATGTTAGTGATTTCAGCTTCAAGAAAACGTCTGATGCCCAGAAAGTGTGTAGAGTTATTTTTGCATTTAATTATGTTTTTCATTATTGAAAGAGATGCAGCATGTAAGCTGTGACTGTTTGAGTCGCCTTGAACCTCGGGGAAGGGCAGCATATAAATTTCAATCAATCAATCAATAAATAAATCACAAGATGGGCCATAGTATTGTTTCAGACAAAATTAGTTTTTTTATATCTGCAAATCGATCTCAACCTTTTCTGAATCAGTTCTCCCGCTACAGATATGTAAACCAATTTATGTAAACAAATGTCAGCTTATGGGTTACTTGCAAATTGCTTCCTTCAATTATTTGCTAGGTGTGGTGTTTGATTAGTCACTTAAACCACAGGGCTTTGTTTCTGCTCCCTGACTGGGACACTTGCAGATGAAGACTAACAGTAGTTAACTTGCAATTTTCTATACAAATGTTCCAGCAGAAAGGTCATTTGTACAGATTTTAGGATTTATATGAGTTTTTATGGGCAATAAAATGGAAGATGAAATATTCAGTGTTGATAAATGCAAGATAATGCACAATGAAGAAACAATAATCATAACCAAACACATAAAATGTTAGGTTCTAAATTATATGTTTCTACCCAGAAGGGGGATCTGGAAGTCATTGTAAATACAAAAAGATTTGGGCTCACCAGCTTAGAAAGAGACACATCTAAAGTTTCTAAATCATAAATGGTGAGGAGAAAAGTAAGTTACAAGCTGTCCAATACCTTTTGTCACAATACTAGGTCCTAAGACATCTGATAAATTTAACAGGCAACAGGTTTGAAACAAAAAAGTACATCTTGTACAATTAACCTGCAGAACTCATTGCCACTAGATGTTATGAAACTAACACAACTCTCCATGTAGAAAGTTCCCTTCTGTATTAGATACTAATCAGTTAAGTACAAGGACTTAAGAGCTGCTATCCTTGGTCAGACCAATGGCCAATCTAGCCTAATATCTTGTCTGTAAGGATGGCTAGCATCAATATTTGAGGGGAAATGTACAAAAACCATGATCCAATCTTTTTTGTTCACTTCAAGGTCTCATCCCCTTATCAACCTACCTAGCTAATAGTTCCATCCTCCCTGGATTTGTCCAGTTCTTTTTTAATACTATTGGCTTCTCACATTAAGTAGTCATTTTCAAAATAATAATTTTAGAAAGTGTAGATGCCAAATTTTTCATTGAATAACTGCTGGCAAAGTGCAGTTCTAAGTAGTTAGCTAGAAACGCTTTGTTCTCTTATAGTTGCCAGGAACTGGAGACTCATTTTATCAGGCGCACACTAAACATAGCATCCATGCCCAAAGAGTATACAATTGCTGGCCCTGCATACATTAAATGTACTGACCTGTGAGTAACATATGTAGATACACTGATATAAACCCACAAATGTAAAAAATGCACTGCATGTATGTTAATGGCCCTTATAACAGTGCAGCACCCAGCAGCATAGCAAAGTAAGTTATGCTAGTGCAAACAAACTTTGGACCTGGAGGGGTGCATCTGTAGTAGAGGTCTGCACTGATGCAACTGCACCAGTACAAGGTTTATGAACAGTGCCCTAAGCAGATGACCCAGCACAGCAAGCTAAAGGAAACACAAAATGAGCAGAGATGTGAAAGTGAAAAGCAGCATATCAACACACCAACTGTCTTGTCACTGAACAGGGTGTTGTATTCACTAGAACAGGGGAGAGATCAGAAGGAGGATAACTAACAAATCCAGAGTCAGAGTTCAAGCATTCCAATTTTATTTTTTTTAAAATAACACAGTCCTTCCCAAACCTGTACCTTGTAGTCAGAGTTACAAAACCCACAAAATCGAAATGTGATCTATTAACTAGAGGTGAAAGGGAAGGGAAGTTTGCACTACCCAGAAGTTCACTAATTTCTCCTTCCATAGTCAGGCTTAGCGACAGCAGTGGCACCAGCAGACACCTTTATTATAATTACAAAAGTGACCTAGCAGGCATGTGTGTACAGGACTTTTGCTTTTTCTCCATCAAGCTGACTGGCCTTTAATATTTTAACACATATTTGCATTCCTTTTGTGCAGGTTTTGCTTGGCATTGCATTTATGTAACCGCTGCTTATCTAATCCCCAATGTGACTGTCATTAGGTGGCTATAAATGCACAAATGTTGGTAGTCATGTGCTTGACACAAGTTATTGACAGGAAAAAAGGCCTTAATGCAAGTGTTCTCTTCTGTACCACCCACAAGGTAGCAAGAACAGGCTGCATTAAAAGACTACTATTGCTAGATTAACCACACATTTCAATGTCTTTCCTAAGTAAAGATAATCAGCCTAGGTTTCCAGATAAGCAAAGTTTAAAGGTAATAGTGCCTTGCTTTGTGCTTTTCTGTAGTTATCTAAAAGGGGAAAAGTCCCTTAACCTTTGAATAATGGTGACATTTGTTCAGCTAGGGCAGAGATGGGGAACCTTTCCACTCCTGCGGCCACTTTGAAAATTAGTACAAACTCAAGGGGCTGAATAGAAGTTGGGGCCAAAGAGCTTAAGGGGTGTGCTGAGAACAGAGGGAAGAAGGGAAAGCTCCAGATCACAGAGCTATGGCATAGATCCATTTCCTAGTCTTGAGGGCATGCTGTTATCTTCATTCTCTTTCCTGGAGCTCACTTTTTCAGGGCTTGAGGGTAGGGACCACATCCGTGGGCCAGATCCAGGAACTGGAAAGGGGCCAAATAAAAGCCAGTCATGGGTCAGATTTGGCCCATGGACCGAAATTTCTCTACCACTAAGGCCACTTTTACACAAGATGCTTAGAAGCACATCTGGAGCCCCGTATTGAAGAGGAAAGCTGCGTGGGGAGTGTTTACATGCTCCCCGTACTACCGAAGTGACGTGCTGCTCATTCTCTTCAGCGGCGGCTACAGACACGGGGATTTCAAGAGTCACATTCTGTAGACCTCAATTTTCAGGCCTACAGAACACACCTCTTGAAAGTCGCGCGTCTGGAGCCGCCACCACTTGAGAGAATGGGAGGCACGTCACTTCTGGTAGCACAGAGAGCGTGTAAACACTCACCGCGTGGCTTTCCTCTTCAATACAGGGTTCCAGAGGCGCTTCTAAGCACCTCGTGTAGACGTGGCCTAAGTTAGGGTTTAATCCTGCAAGGTGCTGAGCACTCTAGCCTCAACATATAGTCTTATTGATTTCGATGGGACTTACTTTCATGCATGTTTAGAATGCTTTGCTAAATTAGACTAGAGTCCCCAGGAGCCTACAGGATTGAGCCTTAATCAAATATTAGTCTTCGAAAGAGGTCAAAGGTTTTGTCATAGAATAAGACACAGTGACATGAGTGAACCCTGAACTTGTAGTTTGGAAGACACCAGAACAGGAAGAGTTAACCACAACATTTCCAGGCACGGTGTACTGCCAGGAATCAGGGGCACTGCCCCTCCTGCCCCATGGGGGGAGGGGGATGAAGAAACCCTTGGAGCTGGTCTTTGCTGGAAATAGGTATGGCTTGCTGCCTTCTCTTCTTTAAAATGGTCCCCTTACCATTTCCCACCCTAACTGTCTTCTTTCTGTTTTAAGGGGAGGGGATTGGTGGAAAGGCTTCTCTTTCTTTTTTTTCTCTTGAATTTTCGATGCATTTTAAAATGGTCCTAGACACTTCGCAGTTTGGCTGTAGGTGCAAGAAGGCCACTGGGTCACATCATGTTGGCTAATGCCTATTCTACCCTGCCTGGCTGTAGCACTGCTTTAGCAGCTTCTGGCTTTTACACTGCAGCAGAACTGTGCAGCTCCATGGGTAGGGCTTTGTGGGCTTACAATCTAAGGAGGACAAAAGGGGTGTGTTTATGTGTATATTATATATATACACACACACACACACACACACACACACACACACACAGCAACCTTGCTTTGTATTGCTCCATCTGTAGTTCAAACTCCTGACCTGTATGACGAAGGCTTCTGTTAGGTCTGAAAGCGTGCACACCTCAACCAACTTGAGTTGGTTCAATAAAAGATATATCCACACTATTTTGTCTGCTGCCTATATTTGGGACCAACACGGTAACCACACTCTCTCTACTTTAAAATTAGGTGACATTTTGAACTCAGCACTGAGTAACTTATGGGGAAAATCAAACATTCAGTAGGTAGACTTATCCTTTATGTAGTATTTTAAATAAAAGCTCATTTGCAAAGGTGAGCAAAATATTTTATATATGTATAATACCACCCTCCTATGTTTTTAAAACAAATGCCACATAATGGAAATGGACCTACTTGATATGCAGCTCTGACCTGGGTATTCAAGGCAGGGGGAAAACGGATTAACAGAGACGCTCAGACCTATTCACCCTCCTAAGTAGATGATCAGCCATGCTCATCATGAGAGCCTTACTGATTTGGGTTAAGCCAACATGTGATACTTTCACAGCTCCATTTAAATAGTTTCAGGTGACTGTGCTTACAGCATTTTCAGGAGAGCCATTTCCCACAAAACACTGCTACTTACATGGACATTATAGCTAGTAACGCCACAGTAAAAAATGTCAGTGAACAGAGTTACGTGTGTATTTTTGATTACAGCTGCTTTACTTTTAAATAAAGGACAGTTTAAAAAGAAAGTGCAAGAAAATATGCAGTTCGTGAGGAAGAATCAGGGTCTGAACCTCAAAAGCATCACACAAGCCCCTTTCACTTCAATGGTGCCTGTGTAGAGCTTTGAGAACTGGAGTGATACAATGTTTATTTATTTATTTATTTATTTTATTTCATTTCTACAATTTATACCCCGCCCCTCCTGAATACAGCTCGGGGCGCCTTCCAACAATATAAAAATACATAAAAACAAATATAAAACAATTTAAACAATGTTGATTTTCTTCTTATTAGGAAGTGTAAAGGTGGCAATCATTTGTATTTAGAAGGAAAAGGGTGTGTTTTTTGGGGGGGGGGGTCACATTCATTGTACACTTATATACATCTTAATCATGCACATGCTGAAACACCCACAATATTTGCAAATAGAAGCCACAATAAAATGACCAATTAAGAAAATGAAAGAAAAGAATCATAATGAGCATTTTGTACCTGAGTTGTAGGATCAATTTTTCGGACTGCTTTGGAATCAAATAAGACCTGTCTGCCCCTCCTCTCGCAATCCTGGTATACTATCAGGCGGATTTCATTCAAGTCGAACTGTGAACAGGACCAGCTGTGGATTAAAAATACAGGAAATAATACTACTTCAGAAGTGGAAATGGTGTATATTTATCAATTAACTCTTTTGCTATTAACCGCATGAATCCAATGGTATTAATGTATTCAACAATATCTAAAATGAGATGGTGGGAAATACCTGCACATAGTGGTGCTTCAGTAATGAAACCGAACATAACAGAGTTTGCACAAATGGAAAATAGAGATGGGGGAACCGCTGTCATCTGTTGCAAAGGTTTTGTTTAAGGCCCTTTTTACATGGGCCTCTCCCACTCATGAACATGCAGAAATCTGCGTTCATGAGTGGGTGCAATCCGTGTGAAAGACAAGGCGTGGGCATGTGGGCTGAGTGGGTGTGCGTGCGTCCCCACTCATCCGCACGCACTGAGCAACCAAGGAAAACAGAGGTTGCTCTGTGCGTGGGTACGAGTGGGGGGTGAGTGGGGATGCGTGTGCGGCCATGTGCACGCCTCGCCCACCAGCCGGTGTGTCCACGCACCACCCACCTGGCGGCGCCATGTAAAAATGACCTAAATCTCTCTTTGCCTGCTATGATGCTTCAACCCTACCAAAAATTTAAGGCAAAAGGAACATCATCTATAATATGTATGTACCTAAAGTTTTGCAGTTAAAAACCCAACAGCAGCAGATGCTTCCCCAAGCATCAATACTCCTTTGGCTCAGAGGAACTATTCTAAAAAAAACATAATGAGCAAAAAGATGGTGCCTAGGTGTGAGCAGTCAAGTTCTGGATGGCCTGCTTCAGAGAATGGCCCAATATCTGAGGAACCAGAAGGACGGGCATGGACCCCCTTGGAGCAGCACATGTGAGAGTTTCTATAGAAGGAGGGAGAGCTGTGCTGCCCTGGCTTTTGGCATGAGTGAACCCAAAGAGAAAGAAGCTTTTGTTTGCCACTGCTAGATTGGGACTCTCACTGGGCACTTTGGCATTTCCCTTCAGTCAGGGGAGGTCTAGGCTGGAGGTCTAGACTGGGCAGCCACACCATTTGGCTTACGCTGCCAGCCCAGTATATTTTAACCAGTGCACCACCATTAGGTCTAGAGACTTGTGGTAAGGGGCAGGACAGGTAGTGCACATTCAGAAGCTCAGGGAAGATTGGTCTATTTATTTATAATGTTTCAGTACATTCCCTTACGTAAACCTCTCAAATACAATTGGGTTGTATGTCAGGATTCCTGACTCACATAAGCAAAGAGACCCAATGGGCAACCTGAAGAAGAAAAAAGTATTGGCACAGTACTTTTCTGGGAATCTGCTTGGGCTCTTAAGGTCTCATTGTTCACAACCCTTAAGTTCAGAGCACACCATCAACAACAGAGAGGCACTCAAAAGTCTGTTGAATGACATCTAAACTTATCTCAAATGCAGATGTTGCACATAGTCAAACTATTATTGTTCAGAGTGCAGGAGATTTAAATATTTCTGTGTGTGGAACATATGAAATATATTTTTAAAAAACAAAAACGACATAGAAGCCTACAAAAGAGCCTGCAAGTCTACTCTAAAGTGACTTTAACTTGTACCCCCAAAAATCCCATCTCCTTTTCTCTAATACTTAAGGAAGCTCATCTGGAATTCACAAGAGTGAATTAAAATGCCGAGAAAATTCAGATGCCAGAAATACACTGTGCTAAACTGTCTGTTCCTTACTTTTGTTTGTTTTAAAAGCACCACCATTTCTAGTGAATATAATTTTGTCCACGGTAGATAAAAATCAGTTTTTAAAAAATAATTTTTAAAATTTAGATACGTTTTTTTATTTAAATTGGATTTTTAGGAGTTTTAACATTGTAATTATAATTACGTTTTTCTTATTTAAAACAAACCTTTTAAAAATGAAATTTGAACTTGTGTAGCACAAGCTAGAATATAAACATTGTGCGTTTTCGGACAAGACACTCTCCACCCACTATACATATTGCAGGGCAACATGTTGCCCTATAGGTGCCCTGTATCATGTATAGTGGGGGGGCGGGGGAGTGTCTTGTCTGAAAATGCCCTTAGTACTAAAACCTTTGAGTTAAAGGCTGTTTTTACACGGGCCCCACGGGGGGGGGGGGGGGGG
>QEPC01011125.1:1024806-1038681 GCA_003113815.1 Sphenodon punctatus
TAGGCCTTCCGGGGAACTTCCGGGTTTCCCCAGAAGGCCTACAGCGTCTCTGAAGCTGGCAGCCACAGCCGGCGCTGAGGCCGCTGGACCGCCCCCGGAGCTGAACTGAAGGTACTGGATCCAGTGGGAACTTGTAGTAGGGTGATCCCTGGGGGGTGGGGGGGGTGACCGACAGGGATCAGGTCTATACTTACCGGCTGCTGCTGGGACGCCGCGGCCGCTGGTGCTGGGGGCTCTAGGTTGAACTTGCCGGCAATGGAGGGGAATTTTTTTAAAAAAATCCAGGCTGGGCAGGGTGGGTGGGTGGTGTCCCCCCTTCCACCTGCACAGCCTGGACTCGGGGAGGTTTTTTTGGTGGGTTTTTAAAAACTTGTTACATTGCAGCCATTCATTTAAATGGCTGCAATGTAAAAAAAAATCCGGTACCCGGAATCCGGTAATTGGACCGGATTTACCGGGTTGAATCCGATAATGCCGGTACGCCCAGTACCGGCATTATCGGATACCGGAAATGCTGGTGATCCCGCCGCTACAAAATATATCAAATGATAGAGTAAATCGAGCTGGTGGTGAGGTGGTGCTATATGTTAAGGACCGCACTGAATCAAGTAGGATTAACATTTCACAGAAAGTAAACTGTACTCTGGAATATCTATGCATAAAAATGAAAATATTGCAATGTTTCTATATAAATCTACTTTGTGACCTCACCTTGAGTATTATGTGCAGTTCCAGTCGCCCCATCTCAAGAGAGATACAGTAGAACTAGAAAAGGTACAAAAGGGGGCCAAAAAATAATAAATAAATGATAAAGGGTATGGAATAGGTCTCCTATGAAGAGAGGCTAGATAGGTTAGGACTCTTCAGCTTGGAAAAGAGACAACTGAGAAGGGATATGATAGAAGTTTATAAAATCATGAGCGATGTGGAACAAGTAAATAAGGAATGGTTATTTACCCTCTCAAGCAGTGCTAGAACTCGGGGACACCCCATGAAACTAACAAGTAGCAGATTTAAAAGAAATAAAAGTGTTTTTTTGATCAACACACAATTAAGTTGTGGAATTTGCCGCCAGAGAATGTGGTCAAGGCCAGTAGTATAGCTGGTTTAAAAAAAGATTGGACAAGTTTCTGGAAGATAGGTCCATTAGCAGCTATTAGCCAAGTAGGTTTTGGAGGACGTTACTCTTACTGTTGGGAGCTGGAAATGCACGACAGGGAACAGATTACCCCACTGTGAGCTGCTGAGTAGTTCTTCCAAGTGACTGAAATTGGCTACTGTTGTAGACAGGATTCTGGGCTTGATAGACCATTGGTCCAACCCAGTATTACACTACTTATGTTCTTATGTACGAATCAGACTTGTAAAGAAATAGAGGGTGGAGGAGATGTGAGGTTGTGCTTTCTGCTATTTGAGCCTTCAGGGAACACTGCAGTCATGTTTTCAGACTTTTCTCCGAGCATGAGAGCTAGAAACTTCACTGCATTAATGTAACAGCAGGAAACTCCCTACACCACACAAGTATTTCTCCAAATCCAGTGAAAAAGCATGTCCCCCAGGGTGTCTGGAGAGTTTCTACTGTGAAACTTGAAAGAACAGTAGGTTCTGCAGATGATGATAATGTAAATTGAGTACTGGGCCATACTAATAGTGACCTTTAATAATATTGACCTTTAAGTAACCACGAATCCTGACGGTTAAATATACTATACATCCTTTTAACAGAAGTAGTTAGTATCTTGTCCAAAATCCATCTTGGTCAGAAACTTGAATTTAAAGCTCAAAATTTCCCCTCCATTTTCAAGTGAAACCAATACTTCTTTCCCCAAACTTTTGGGCAAGTCATCAGTTGCGGCATTTCACTACATGAAAACAATTATTTCCCCGTTCCTCATGCACGTTGAAGCACATAGGTTCAACTACCTTCATCTTAAGAACATAAGAGCAGCCATACTGGGTCAGACAAATGGTCCATTGAACCCAACATCCTGTCTCTGGCAGTGACCACTCCCAGTTGTTCTGCAGAGTATTTACAGCTCAAGAGGTCATAATGGAGTGATCCTTTCTTTGTTGTTCACTCCCAGAAGTTACATCCCCCAACCTACTTGGCTAACAGCCATTTATGGACCTATCCTCCAGAACTTATCCAATCCTTTTTAAAACCCAGCTATGCTACTGGCCTTTACCACATCCTCTGGCAACAAGTTCCACAAGTTAATTGTGTGTTTCTGTGGCGCGCACACACACACACACACACACCACTTTCTTTTATTTGTTTGAAATCTGCTGCCAGTTAGTTTCATGGAGCGTCCCCTAATTCTAGTACTATTAGAGATGGTAAATAACTTGTTCCACACCACGCATGATTTTATAAACGCTTAGCATATCCCCTCTTCTCCAGACTGAAGAGCCTTAACCTGCTAAGCCTCCCCTTATATAAAAACCATTCCATACCCATGATCATTTTTGTTGCCCTTCTCTACCATTTCCAGTTTTACCGTGAGCGTTTTTAGACGGGAGAGCTTTATCCCATATTTTAGAAGTCCAGGTTGGGGAAACCCCCTCGGGGTGAAGCTGGGGATTTAGATGCTCCTCTTTGGACTGGAAGTCCCCAGGCCACTGAAAACATCGGCGCCATGCGACTCCCAGATGTTTTCAGATGTGGACTTGTAAGACCTCGGCTATCAGGATCTTACCAGGTCCATCTGGGAGTCACCTGGTGCCACTGTTTCCAATGGCACCCAGGCATTTTTGGTCTGGAGAGGAGCATCTAAATCCACCACCACACCGTGAGGTCCAATATCTTTTTCAAGATGGGGTGACCAAAAGTGCACACAATATTCAAGGTGTGGTCACACCATAGATCATATCCCCTCTTAGTTATTCTCTCTCCTTCTGAATAATTCCTAGCATCACAGGACAGTCACTCCTATCCCATGAATACTTAGTTTCCTCAAAAGTCTCTCGTGATCACCCATACCCATGTTTGTTGACAGCCGCAAAAAATTCCAAGAGATTAGTGATGCATGATTTCCCTTTACTAAAACCACATTGGCTCTTCTCCATTATGTCACTTATCAATATGCCCAATAATCTATTTTTCACAACTGCCTTCACCAGTTTGCAAAACACCAAAGTCACGTTAGTCAATAGTTTCCAGAGTTGCCTCTGGAGCCTTTTAAAAATATGTTCACTACCCTCCAATTGTCCGGTACAGTGGCAGATTTTACAATTTGTAATAAATTGTAATAGATTACGAATTACCAATAGTAGTTCTGTGATTTCATATACAAGTTCCTTCAGAACTCTTGGGTGAATATCATCTGGTTGTGGTGATTTGTAACCATTGAATTTGTAAATTTGCTCTACAACCTCTTCTAGAGTCAAATTGTTTTGTGGCAGTTCTTCCTATTCATCACCTATGAAGAATAGTTCTGGTGTGGATATCTCCCCAACATCCTCTGCAGTGAAGACCAAAGCAAAGTATTCATTTAGCTTCTCTGCAACGGCACCTTGTCCTCCCCAAATGCCCCAATTATCCTGGGCCATCCAGTGGGTCCATCTTGAGGTAGAGGGGCTTTGCTTTTGTATTAGAAGTGTACATGCACTTCAGAGGAAAGCAGCTGGAGTGACAGTTTTGTACGGAAGTCCTCCATCCACAGAGCAGCCTCAGAAGCAGGGCTGCTGAACACATCGGCAATGTGGTCACAGCTCTGACCTGGACAGACCATGTCTACAGGGGAGAGTACAAGTGTTCTATTAATAGCCATTTTAGTTTAGGTTATTGCATAACTTAGACTTCTGTCAAGGCCACACTGATTTCCGATGGAAAGTGCCTTTGGAATAGGAATTTTCCAGATTCCATTCTACAACAGAGATCGAACAAATGAACAAACATGCCTACCTCATTCCCCTTGGCACAGAATGCCCCCAGAAAAGTTGTTTATTTCTCTGCTACTCTATCTCACTTGCTTTTAAAGTGACAGGAAACAAAACTAGTTAACAGTTTATTGGTACCTTTTACTGGACCAGCTACTGTTAGCAAGAACATGCAAACTTCTAGGTTACACATAGCCCTTTTTCCAGTCCAGTGTTTTTCATATCGTGGATTAATATGTCAACCACACACACTCTAGACTACACCCTCCTCTCCTCCCGAGATCAAGAAGAGAGCGGGGCTCAGCATCATGCCTCTCCACTCAAGTGGCCTAAAACAACATGTGGCCTAATTTCATCCTGCTCTCTTTAATTTACTAAGTTATCTGAATTCTCTATTTTTGCCCTTCAGTGTGCTCTCAATTAAAAGACAAGTGGTCATGTTTGTCAACTACTCTGAAAAGCTAGCTGCAAATACTAAATACTGTTTTTGAATATGCCCTTTTGTAGTCCATCACAGTGCTATCATTAAAGGAAGTCACCCTTTCCAATATACAAATGAATTGGGCTGTATTCCCTGGTTATCCAGTGGCGCTCCTACACACCTTATACGTACCAACGAAGGCACCCACGCCACCCTCTAGGCACAAATTTCACCACTTATTCCTCTAATTATTATAAAGATGTACAGCAATGTACCCGGCAGTGTACAACCATTAGAGACAATCTAGGAGAAAGAAGGGTGGGGTGTCCCGAGAGAGACAGGGATACATTCATAAAGTGGAGAAGTCGCAGGTGCATGTGGGTAGCTTAGTTACAGGGGAGAAGGTGACTCTGAAAGCTTGGGGTGAGGAAAGCATTAGTGACCAGCGTGTGGGAATGAGGAGCTACAGAAAGCCTGATGGAAGAGGTAAATCATCAGAAGGGATTTAAAAGCAGGGAATTGGATGAGGGAGTTTCAGATATGGGGGACAGCACGCGAGAAAGGGCAAAAATCAGTCCATCTCATATTTGGGACCAACATGGCAACCACCTTCTCTCATATACTAGTTATGAGAAAGAACTGTAACTAGTACAAAATTACTCTATTTCAGACAAGCATAATACAGACATTTTAGATGGGAGCTCTTAATACAGAACCATCTTCTATGGCAAAAATCAAAGCTCTTCAGTTTTGCTTATTTGAAAATGATACTTTTCTTGTCTGTGTCACTCTTTTCATGCATACATGGCAGGAGAACCTCACAACACATTTTACAGAGCACAAAATAAAACTTTAAAAAAGTGTCCCCTACCAGAATGAGGCCCAAACACAATCTGAGACCAATTGTAAAATGACAGATGACTTAGGCAGGAGAGATGGATTGTTATTATGCCTGTAACTGCCATAGTTTTTTAGTTTAAAAAGTACAAAGAGCAGTTCTCTGTAAGTAAGTCTGAAACAACATGTCGCAGTTTCACAACAATTTTGTTGGAAACTGCCCATCCATTTCCATTTTTCCAGCACGGCATCCCTAGTCAAGTCTGACACTTACATGTTGCAAGCGTTGTAAAGTTTCAGAAAGTGTTGTAAAGTTTTGGAAAGTCCCACAAATTACCACAAAGCAGGAACTGAGGTGCTCCCCCCCATCCCCGGATCACCTGAGTGGAGAGCCCAGTACGTCTATGCCCAGCTTGCACACGTGAACCTGGGGCGTACAGCCCGTGTCACGATTACTCACCTCTGACCCCCAACGCTGAGATCTCTGGATGGAGTCGGACCCCTTGCCTCCTGTCACTGGTTAATAACTGCATAAGTGGGGAACGGGTGGGGGGCTGGGGAGTGGGCGCAGAGGGGTGGCGAAGTGGGCAACACAAGTCCTGCCATGGGGCACCAGCACTGACAGTGTGGCACAGGCTTGAAGCAGGCTGCTGGTATGCAAAGAGGAAACCATCCCCAAAGCTGGAAACTAATTGTAAAATGTCGGAAACGTTACGAAACCACAAATTGTCATAAAATGTCGGAAAGTACCACAAAATGTCGGAAACCAATTGAAAATGCTGTCAGATTGGCGGCAAGAATGACAAAACGTCAACAGTAAGCAGCAAAATGGCAAATAATGCTGCCGCTTCAGCCCTATGCAAGTCCATATTGACATCAGCTTAATGAAGAGTCGCTCAAAATACTCCTCTGTGGACCTTAAAGCTGATCAGTTACACACCTAGTATCAGGAAAGGCTGTGATCGTATCCATCTTTAAACTACTGCAATAGGCTTGAAAAAAGCAAAGAAGGACAAGAGGCAAGGTTACCCTTCCCTTTTGCAGGCCTTGGATAGTTAACCAACAGGGCAACACCACTCACTCTCTAGATTAGACAGATAGAGCAGAGGGAGGAAGTTGAAAAGACTTGAAAAGATTAGGATTTAAGAGGCGGTTTGAAGATCTAGAAAAACTGATGTGAACTGTGATGGTGTCAAATTTTCTGGGGGAAGAGATTCCAAGTTATGAAAAGAGCAGGTGAGATAAGCTTCAAGCAGAACAGAAACTGACAGTAGTGCTGAATATAAGCAGATCTCTCTTTTGTTTGGGAGATGCTAGAAGCAATAATTATTTGCCTTTATCCAAAATAGCCCTATTCATAGGATTTGATGGACAGCTTTTTATAATTCATGTAAACTATCACCTTCAAAACCTGCCTGTGCTAACAAGCCTTCAGGAAAATGAGAATGCTCTGAATATTTCCTGCTTTTAAAGAATCCATAAATTCTTAAATGTATGGTTGCGGGCCAGGGTTTAGGAGTCCTGTTGGCCTGGGTTTGGTGCTGTTGAACCTGAGGTCGGTTGTCAATAAGTCATCTATTATCCGGGAATTGATCCCGGAGTGGGACGCCGACCTCGTGTGCATCACAGAGACCTGGCTGGATAGTGAGGGAGGTCCTATTCTGGCTGACCTCATTCCGGTTGGGTTCTCTGTGCAGCATCAGACTAGGCTGGAGGGACGGGGGGGGAGAGGGGGCGGTGTAGCTATTGTTATCAAGAGTGCATTGTCCTTTAGGAGGTATCCGGTGCAGGCTTCACCAGGTATGGAGTGCATCTATCTTGTGTTGGATTTGGTCGGGGACAGATTAGGGGTGCTGCTGGTGTACCGTGCACCTAACTGCCCGGCAGCATCCCTACATGCTCTTGCTGATCTGGTGTCAGACATCATCCTCCGGACCCCTTGTTTGGTGGTCTTGGGGGATTTTAATATCCATGCTGACGCCAATCTTGGAGGGGCAAACCACGAGTTCATGGCCTCCATGACAACCATGGGCCTGTCCCAAGTCATCTGTGGCCCCACACATGAGGAGGGACATACGCTGGATTTGGCTTTTTGCACCGGCCTTGAGGCAGGGGGTCAGTTAGTAGGAGTCAGGGGGGTGGAGGCTTTGTCATGGTCTGTCCATTACCTCCTTAGGGCGTGCATTCTGGCACATGTTAACCCCCGTCAAGGTGCAGGACCTATTAGATCGGTCCGCCCCTGGAGACTTATGGAACTGGATCGGTTCCGGAATGCTCTGGGGGATTTTTCCCTGGACCCGGACACCCGCTCTGTCGATGATCTTGTGGCCTTCTGGAACATCTTGTTGGCCGAGACCATCAGCAGGGTGGCTCCTAGGCATCCGCTGCCCTTTTGGGTCTCCCGCAGGTCTCCTTGATTTACTGAGGCCCTGCGGGATTTGAAGCGAGAGGGTAGGCGGTTAGAGCACCGTTCTTGAGATTAATACGATCGATCGCAGCATAAGAGCAGTTTAAAGGCCTATGCTGTGCGGTGCAGGCAGCAAAGAAGCAGTTCTTTCCTGCCCTCATCGCGTCTGCAAAGTCATGTCCGGCGGAGCTTTTCTGGGTGGTGAGGGGTTTGGTCAGTCCTGCCTGTCTCCACCTGGACCTGGAGCAATCCATTGTCCACTGTGACCAGTTTATTGAATACTCTGTGGACAAGATCGCTCGTATCTGTCATGACTTTCGTGCCGCAGTTATTGCAGAGGATCATCTTGGGGCCATGGAGGCCCCATCCTGTCCTGTTTTGCAGGATCGGTTTCAGTTGGTATCACCCGCCGATGTTGAGTCCATGTTGGGTTCTGTTCGTGCCACTACTTGTGAACTTGATCCATGCCCGTCCTGATTGGTGAAAGCCAGCCAGGAGACATTGCGACTGTTGCTGGCAGGGGTGGTTAGTGCCTCCCTTCGGGATCGCAGGGAGACGGATTGCCTTAGACAGGTGGTGGTTCGGCCCCTGCTCAAGAAACCATCTCTTGACGCTGATTCTCCTGCCAGCTATTGTCTTGTCTCTAACCTTCCCTTTTTAGGGAAGGTTTGGCGGTGGCACAACAGCTCCAGGAGCATTTGGACCGCACTGGTTTCCTTGACCCCTTTCTGTCTGGTTTTCGGCCTGGGTATGGTACAGAAACGGCACTGGTGGCCTTGGTTGACGATCTTGGTTTGACATTGGACCAAGGTCGTTAGACCTTATCGGTCCTGCTAGACTTTTCGGCTGTATTTGACAATGTCGATCATGAGGCGTTGGTGACTCGCCTGTGGGACTATGCCGGGATTGGTGGGACGGTCTTGGATTGGTTCCGCTCTTTCCTGGCCAGGCGAACTCACTGGGTAGTCCTGGGAGAGTGTACTTCTTCCCCCTGGAATCTCACGTATGGAGTCCCGCAGGGTGCTATTCTATCCCCCCTCCTGGTTAACATTTATATGTAGCCGTTAGGGAAGTTAATGAGAGGGGTGCCAGGTATGCAGTATCATCAGTACGCGGATGATACTCAGCTCTACCTCTCCTTTTCCATCGATCCAGGTCATGCGGTCTCCTTATTTTCCCAGTGCCTGTCAGCTGAGGGGACTTGGATGAGGTTGAGCCATCTGCAATTGAAACCTAACAAGACGGAGGTGATGTTGGTGGGCGGGGGCCTGGGGGTGGTGGAATCTCCTCTTGTTGGGGGGGGTTCACCCTCCCTTGATCTCTCAGGTATGGAGTCTGGGTGTGCTCCTCGATTCACGGCTCTGTCTGCAGTCCCAGGTTGTGGCGGTGGTGGGGAGTGCATTTCGGCAGTTACATCTTGTCTGGTGGCTTCGACCGTATCTCTCAGACTCCGACCTTGCCACTATCATTCATGCATTCATGCCTTCATCACCTCGAGGCTGGATTACTGCAATGCGCTCTACGTGGTGCTGCCCGAGAAGCTGGTCTGGAGGCTGCAGCTGGTGCAGAATCTGTGGCCCGCCTCCTTATCTTATAGGGGTGGGTCGCCGAGAGCATATGACACCTGTGCTCCAAGCTCTGCACTGGCTGCCTATAAAGTACCGGGCCAGGTTCAAGGTGCTGATATTAACCTTTAAAGTCCTTCATGGCCTGGGCTCTTATCTGCGGGATCGCCTCACTCCCCATGTGCCCGTGCAACCCCTGAGATCATCCATGGGGTCCTTTTTGGAGGTTCCCCGGACGAAGTGGGTGGCCACAGCGGTTCGGTCATTTTCAGTAGCCACCTCAATGCTCTGGAACTCTCTCCCGGAGGAGGCTCGGCTAGCCCCCACCCTCCTGTTGTTTAGACGTTTATGTAAGACCTGGCTGTTCTGCCAGGCCTTTGGTGAGAGGTAGGGTGGGGAGGGTTTGGGAGGGGGCTGGTTTTATGATTTGTTTTTAAATTTGTTGATTTGTTTTTAAATGTTTTATTGTTAAATGTTTGTGTGTTGTTAGCCGCTTTGAGCTGCCTTTGGGCAGAAGGGGCGGGATACAAGTTTTTAAAAAATAAATAAATAGGAGCAGGCTTGTCTGCAGAGTGTTAGAATTAGATAAAATATATTCCTTCACTCTTTCTGCCAAAAAGAGTGGCAGGTTGGTTTCATTTAGCCTATGAAAGGTTTTCTATGACAGGTATGGAAATAAGAACCTTGTTCAAACTTTTTTTTAAACCAGGGGGAAAAAAAACCTAAAAAAGTTTTGAATTATAGTGCTTTACTGAAAAGCATTACTATACACCCAAGGCCACAGTTCTTTAACTTATGAGAAAAGAACTGCCATTTACTTCAAGATAGTTTAAAGAGGTACTGAAGTGCTTTTACCATACAACAGCATGAGATCCTAACTTTGTTTAGAAATTTTAAAACACACACAATGCAGTGTGTGTGTTTATGTATGCACACACATCACACACCATATATACAGGATTTAATAATCACACTTGTTAAAGGAGAATTGAGAAATCCAGGCCCCTTACATTAAGCCTAATGGTATTCTTAATGAACCTAACCAGCACACTGTTTTCAGCCTTGGGTGCACTGGGATTAATAACCACTCTTGCATAAGTTAATACTCCCGAGTTCCTTGCTTGTCATGACCAGCCTTCGGTTTGCCTTTATAATAATAAAACACATTCTGAAATCTATGAATGTATTTCTACTACTAAACAGAGACCACTTTGGTTTTATTGTACAAGTCACGTAACTCTTCTTTACAATAAGTTTGGGAAGGTGCAAGCTGGGGTTTCAGTACTGTGGGTATGCCAGAGAGGTTGTCAAGCAAATGATGAACTTGCTAATATCACTCTAAATCTAATTAGGAAGTATTCTGAAGAAATTGTAGGCCATGAGTTTTTGTAGGAAGCACACAATACAGTTGTTCCAAACACTAAATAAAAGCACCACTATGGACTCATCTACATGCTAAATTAATGGGGTAAAGGATGGGAATTCTCCATGTTGGATTAACATGTTAATATGCTCACAAAGAAAGGCTGCACTACATTAAACACTGTAGTTAGGTGATCAAGATTAATCTATACCATACTCAAGGGGCTAGCTAATATATATCTAACAAGAAGTTTTTGCCTATATATCTTTGCTAAGCCATGTTAAAAACCACCACCACCACCACTAACCATCCTTCTCCCACAAGTTAAGTCACCATGTACGGTGTACTCCACAAATTAGGTTTGGAAAGAGACTAATTGCCATATTAGTCTGTGATGTGTCATCTAGTGACCGACTACTCCTGGAGAACTTCAGCAACTGACGTAGATGTCTATTTCATACAGCGTTTCCCCAAGAGGTTACCGATTCAGTTAGTTGGAGTGACGATACCTGGAGAAGAGCACTAGAGCTTTAGGTTAACACTGAATTACTGATGATGTTCCCAAAGTGAAAATTCTACTGAAACAAGCATTCTCTCAGGAATTACAGCTTTAGGACCCACTTAGCATGTCTACTTGAACCAAAATCAAGCGTTTTGTCCTAATTGTTAAGAATTTACAAAGTTATTGAGTATGATAATCAAAATAAAGAGTCCACCTGGAAAACAGTTTTTGGCTTCACTGAATTAGCCTTCTAGGATGTAATTTTATATTTTCACTATTATGGAAAATGCTATGTACCCATAACCTTCTAGGATGTAGTTATATTTTCCTTATTATGGAAAGTAGAACATCCATCATCTGCCCAAATAGTATTTTATTTAGCTTTCCTACCTTGTTTGCAATTCTTTAGTAATGCTGCTTGAATGATTGGTGCTCTGTTCTGCCACCAGGATTATTTTAGTTTTATCCAATCTTCTGTTTGCAAAATCATTCTCCGAAAGGCTCGCAACATTATTAGTGTTCCTTGCTTTGTCTGTTTTGCCCCCGGTGCTGTTTGAAGCCTTTGCAGTACCCCCACACATTTTCCTAGTTCAGATGCGCACTCTCAGGGTTTCTTTTAAATAATGAAGATGGGTTTTAAGGACAACGATCTACATGAGGTTCTTCACCATAGTAGCTCTGCATCCGACAACCACACACATTTCCTCATGGTCAGGAAATTCAACCAAATCCTTCATGGCAGTCAGCTGATTCTTATCCTTATCACACTCTACCAGCCAGAAATCCGGGAAGAAAACTGCATCCAAAGTACTGTAGTATTACCTCAGACAAAATCACAACACCTCACTTCCAAATTTCAAAACCCATCTCATGCTCTGTTGTTTGGGCAATTCCACGAACTCTGTACCAACCAAGCTGTTGACAAATACAGAGGTGACTAAGGACCTTGGCTACCTTTGTTTCCAGAGATGTTTTTGTAGCTAGCAATTATTTGGTCACAAGACTATCCATATGGCCTCAAAGGTATACTTGCTTTCTCACTGACTTGTCCTTAGTTGCAAGGTTGTTCCAACACTGGCTACAACACCCTCTTAATGGCTTTCATGTGAGCAAGTGTCATCTGACAACTCTTAGCAACCCTGTGTCTCAGCACTGCACTCCTAATGCAAATAAGGGTCCATCACCAATAGCCATACGGTTATCAGTAGGGAATGATTAACAACAAGGAACCTCTAACCTTCCCAGAATCTTTTGCACTCTAATGACTTTAGTCCTAAAAGTAAACAATCTATAAGTAACACTTCAAAGTTTTAAAAATAATAATAATAATAATAAAAAACCATGCACATAATGGGAGGGAACTCTTTACAAAGAACAATACAAAAACCTAAAACATAGGGAGGTAAATGGGATTTTAAGATTCTACTTTTTAATTCTCAAAGTTTATTATAAAAGTGAAAGAAATGTTTGCTTTTCTTCATGGGATAGTACACACATCTGGAGAAATGGGCTGAAAATTAAACCCCCTTATAGCATACCACACAAGACACACACCCCAAATCCCCCACCTGCCCTATGGTTTCCCCAACAAATCAACCCCCCCAGGCATGGGCGTAGCTACCATAGGGACAGCCAGGACATTTGTCCCAGGGCCCACCATGGCTGAAGGCCCTCCCTATGGTAGCTAAGCCGCCCTGATTTTTTTTTTTAATTAATGTTTTTTTCTCACTGCCCAGTCTGCCCGCCCCCTGCCAACTGATACATCCCCCCAGCCTACGGTACGAACTGCTGACAAGTTGGGGGACTGCCTCCTCAAGCCCCGCCTCCTCGCAACGTGCTGCGCAGTGCTGTCTTATCCCTGCCCCCAGCAGCCACGTGGGAAGCGGAAGCCAGGGTGAAGACTCTCTGCCGTGCCTAGTGCCTGCCTACTGCGCCTGCGTCAGTGTTCTTCTGAGCAGCTGCGGTGCATGAGGCAGGGTGGAAGAGCTCAAAGTCAGTCTCTCTCTCTTTGTGGCTGAGCTGAGCCTGTCGCTCCTCTGAGGCTCTGAGCTCAGCTCAGAGAGAGAGTCTGTGTAGTGAGGGTCCGTTTGCTTGCTGGGAGGAGAGCAGAGCTGCCCCCCCCCCCAACAAGTTGCAGCGCCGGCGGCGACCCATCACCCGCAGTTCATGCAGGAGACATGCACCGAGTCCACCAGCAGCAGCAGCAGCAAGGTGAGTGAGATGAGTCCCTGAGGCATTGCTTGGGGTGGGGTGGGAGGGCCGGGTCACGGGTGGGGGTGTGTGGCAGGAGGGTCGTGTACGCACCTCTGGGACAAGGACTCAGGAGACCCGCCTCGTGGCAGGTACGGGGCTGGCCATCTTGCGTTGCATGGACCCCGGGCCGGCCGGGGGAACCGGCACTGGCTCCCTCTCACCCCCAGTGCATAGCCAAGTCTAGTGTAGTTACATCTCCAGATTCGGCGGCTGGCAGCAAGCAAAGCGCGATTGCGGGAAGATTGCGCCTGGCCGGGGGATCGGGACTGCAGCAGCAGCACAGCATTGGGGCTGGAAGCTGTACAGCATTGCAGGGGGTGACCATGCAGTTGCCAGTTGGCTCACCCCCGTGGGTATGGTATCCCTGTCCCCCAGCCCCAGAATCAACGGGGCACTGATGGGGGGCACCTGCCTCCTCCCCTCCCCACCCCAGAATCAGTAGTGCTGCTCCGATAGGTGGTGGTGGTGTCGGGCTAGTCCTGCCAGGGGTATGGTTTCCCTGTCTCCCAGCCCCAGAATCAATGGGGCACCGATGGGGGGCGCTTGCCTCCCCTCCCTACCCCAGAATCAATGGTGCTCTGATGGGCGGGCACACGGGTGGGGTGGGGTGTCGAGCTAGTCCTGCACAGAACTTCAGAGTGCCATGGG
>QEPC01011125.1:1039603-1053895 GCA_003113815.1 Sphenodon punctatus
AAAAAACCATGCACATAATGGGAGGGAACTCTTTACAAAGAACAATACAAAAACCTAAAACATAGGGAGGTAAATGGGATTTTAAGATTCTACTTTTTAATTCTCAAAGTTTATTATAAAAGTGAAAGAAATGTTTGCTTTTCTTCATGGGATAGTACACACATCTGGAGAAATGGGCTGAAAATTAAACCCCCTTATAGCATACCACACAAGACACACACCCCAAATCCCCCACCTGCCCTATGGTTTCCCCAACAAATCAACCCCCCCAAACCCTCTCTGCCCTGTGCTCACACAGGTCAACACGCCCTGGTCCCTTCCCTCCACCAGTCACATGAACACAACATGCCCAGCACTCCTCTGCAACCTCCACCAGTGAAGCCGCAGGAGGAGGAGGAGAAGAGAAAAAAAATGCTCCTCTACCATTACCCCCACCAAAGCAAGCACACCTAGCTGCAGCAATAAAGGGAAGGTGCATGGGAAATTAAGAAGGCAGTTCTAAAAGAAATGGAAGGCATTTAAAAACAAATTTAAATCAAAGTTTATATTGTTTAAAAAAAAAAGGTGATATTTTCAAAATCTATGATTTCTATGAAGATTCTGGGAAAGGTGGAAAGTTTGGGGTGGGGTGGGGCAGTATGGCATAGCAACATGCTGCTTTGGGGGCTGCCAGACCCAGCTAGCCTGCCAATATCAATATGGAACACACAGTGAACGGAAAGGGGAGGAAATATAATGGGCTGGAAGGTAGAGACCCTAGGAGGGAAAGTATGCCATCCTGGTGGGAGGGGAGGGCTGCATGGACCAGAGGAAAAACAAACATATAGGAAGCCATTTCAAAGGCTTTATTTATAATCAGGAAACTCTCACTTACAGCTGGGGGTTTGTGCTAGCATTGCAGTTGATGTGCCAGCACAAGGCATCCCAGATCTCTCCAGCTAATGCAGTGTGTCACTCTGTTCGACTGGTCCTATAACAATGATGCTGGCTCGCTGGAGCTAACTGGTAGGGGGTTCTCAGTACAGCCCCTCTGGTCTCTCAGATGTTTAGTACACAGGTGGTGGTGGAGATTAGTAACGGAGAGGTCTCCAGCTGAAAATCAATCCTGTCTGCAAATGCTCTCCAGGGCTGCTTCAAGAGCCCTCTCCACAACAGAGCAGGTAGCGCTGAACTGCCTGTTCAAATGCTTTTGCTTCGGGGTGTGGGCAACACTGTAGGCCTTCATAAGCCAAGGCTTCAATGGATAGGCATGGTCCCCCAGAACAGAAGGCCACATGAGCACCCCCTCAATGCATGTTTCAGTGGTGGGTCCCAAGTCCCCTGCGTACATGCGGTCAAAGAAGAAGGACCGATGGAAGGTGCAGGCATCATGGTTCTTTCTGGATCACCAAACCAGCACATCCATGAAAAAGCACAGTGGAACTATGGAGAAGAACTCCTTGTGGTTCAAGCAGTCGCCCTTGGAAAGATGATGGCAATATGTCTTCCATTGATTGGCCCGACAAAGTTAGAGAACCCCTCTTGCTGAAAGCCCTCCATTGGGTCATCCAACTGCACCACCCAGCCCAGCAGCACTTCCACTATCACCATGCAAACCTCACCGAAGATGGTACCCATAGTGGAGGTTCCAATGCTAAAGTGTTGGGCGACAGAGCAGCAGGAGTGGCGAGCTTCCAGATGGTGATGGCCACACACCTCTCCAGATGGATAGGCGACCGCATCACCATGCTTTGTTTCTCCAGTCATGGCCTGAGGATGTTGGCTATCTGCAGGAGGAGGCAACGGGGCATCCTAAAGTTAGAGATCCACTCGGTATCTCCCCACAGGGGCAGCACATTCTCCCACCAGTTTGTGCTTTTCTCCTTCACCCACATAAGCCTCTCAGTGGGTACAGCCCTGCAGATGTCATTGGTGACTGAATCCGCATCTCCTGAAAAGTACCACTTTGCGCACATCAACTTCCCTTGCAGGGTCTTCATTCTCCCCAGCATAGTCAGTTATTACTGGAGGAAGGCAAATACATGGAGCCGAAGGAGTCACCGCCTCCGTGTTATGGCACACCCTGCTACCTTGGCCACAGATCAAGCAAGAGCTCATCTGTGCCTTGCGATCTCATTGCACAAATGGTTCCATTAGGCATGTATCTGCTGGACTGCTCACAGATTCAGCTGAGAAACCGTTAACGAAGGCCTGGATCATGATAAATGACCACCATGGTGTTCTCAGCTTGCGTCTCCATGGCAGCAGTACTGGCATCCGTGAACAATGCAGATCATGCACCAAATGTTTTGAACAGCTTCAAGAGCTGGGCATTGCCTAGCTAGGATTGGCTGAGCACCACACATGAGCAGCTATTGGCCAATACTGGTCATGTGTTCTTACAGGACTGGCTGAGTGCCTAACATAAGCTGTTATTGGTTAATTGGGGTGGGGAACCACTAAATGCTATATAATGGCCGATGGGGGAATCTGCAAGGCAGTGAAGGTCACTGTGCTTGAAAGGTACGTGGGAGCAAAGCTGCTCATTGCTTAAAAGTAACTTGTATTTTCTTATATTTTGAGAGTAACAGGTTTTGTTTGCAACAAGGATGAAGGGTCATCACCACAGAAAGCTATTGCTGTGGGTTTCTTGCCAGGGAAAGTCCAATGGCTTTGGCTTTTCTCTGTGGGTGCTGTGGCCACCTGGGGTGCAGGGCCCAGAGACGTGGGGGTGGGAGGTAAGGAATATCCTGGCCTTTGCTGGCATTTGGGAGAGGTCTGGTGTACAGAGCGAGTGTTCAAACCCATCCTCTGAGATTGCCTATGTGCTCATAGGGTTTCACATATGCATGACTGAGTGCAGACAGTGCACAACCCTGCTGCAGTTTGAAGTTCAGCAGCAATGGAAGACTGGGAGTCCTAGACGAATTGAGAGAGCGGGATGACATTGAGAGAGTCACTTTTCTGGATGTTTGTGCACTGCCAGAAGTGAGGAAATCAGTAACGGAGGTTGGATCTTTCCTGTCGTTTTACCTCATTGCTATCCTGACGACAGCAAGCGGATACTTGTGGGCCACTGGGAGTGCCGCGATCGGATGGTGGAGCTGAATCTCTTGGGAGAAACAAGCGGCTTGGGGTACAAGAACTGTGAACCCACTGATGGAGAGCCTCTTTCCCTATACAAGGTTTTGACACTCCCAGAAGTGCAGGGTGCCCTTGTAAGTGGGGACATCTTCCGCTTGCACTGTATGGCGGGAGGAGAGAACATGCAAAGAATTATTGCTTCCACTTTCAATTTTGACTTTTGCTTTCAGTGTTCACTATGGGTTGCTCAATAAAGCATGCAATTTGCTCAATAAACTCAGCGTTATGTGCATAACAACCGGTTAGTTACAGTTCCCAAGTGCTGGCAGGGATAAACCCAGGTATGAGCCTCTGTGAGTGGATAGCAGGTACTGCATCGCTTTTTGGAGTCTTAATAGTCNAGTAAAGTCCATGCAGGACAACGCGACGTGGACACTTAATCTACTGCCCGCAGGGAGAAAGACTATAGGTTGTAAATGGACATTTAAAATACAGTACAATGCGCAGGGAAATATTGAACGGTACAAGGCTTGACTTGTCGCGAAAGGATAGTCCCAGAAGTACAGAGAAGACTACGATGAAACATTTGTGCCTGTAGTTAAGCACACTACAATCAGAACATTGTTAAGTATAGCTGCCGGAAGAGGAATGCAAGTCAAGCATATGAACGTGAAAACAGTGTTGCTAAATGGTGAGCTGAAGGAAGATATTTACATGGACCAACCACCGGGGTTTCCAGACGTTGAAAGGCCGGATCTTGTATGCAAACTGCATGAAAGCATATATGGACTTAAGCAGCTGCCAGAGTGTGGAACACTAAAACAAACAAGGTGCTCATGAAGGAAAATTTTACCAGGAGCAAAGCAGATCCCTGCCTATACACAAAGAGACTAAGGAGCAGGTGGATTTTTGTATTAATTTAGGTCGATGACCTTATCGTATGCTTTGAGCAAGAAGGGGACAAGTGCGAAACAATGAGAGCTCTAAATCAGGACTTTGAAACTAAGAACCTGGGTAACGCAACGCACTACCTTCGAATACAAATTGAAAGAGAAGACGACGGAAGTTATCTTCTCAACCAACCACAGGCAATAGAAGAGATGATAGGAAGTTTTGGCATGGGGTGTGTGAAGGCAGCAAATACCCCTATGGAAACCAGCTATCCAAAGCAGATCAAAGAACTGAGCTTATTGCTGCCAGACGATAAGAAATACACAATCACAAGGCCTGACATTGCGGTGGTAATAGGTATACTGTGTAGACAAGTCTCAGCCCAAAGGGATTGGAATGCCGTGAAGAGGGTCTTACAGTACCTGAAAGGGACTGTGCAGCTCAAGCTACAGCTCCCAGCAATGTCCGTGTCAGACCTGATAGGATACATGGACGAAGATTGGGCTGCAGACCATTCGGACCAAAAATCTACCAGTGGGTACCTATTTTTGCTTGGTGAAGGACCCATCAGTTGGCNCAATGGGAAACACCAGAGGCTGAGGCAGACAGGGGCCGTCTTGGTCTTAACCACCACTAAACCCCTTACTAGGAACCTTTCCGGTTCCCACCTGTTGGTTCCAATAACCCTAACCCTTACCCCTAAGCGATCTGTCATCTGTTGGGCCCTTATCGATTCGGGGGCATCCGGGAACTTCCTTGATAGTACCCTCGCCAGGGTTTGGCAACTCTCTATGCAAAGAAAGAAAAACCCTGAACCCATCCATACCATTGATGGTTCCCCTTTGGTGTCCGGACCTATTACCATGAGTACCCCACCCCTGGAATGCACGATAGGAACTCACCAGGAATATGTGGCGTTTGACCTAGTCTGTACTCCCCTTTTTCAAGTAGTCCTGGGAAGTCCCTGGCTTTGTCAGCATAACCCTTCGATCGAATGGTCTCCTAAGCAGGTGCGATTCCCGTCTCCCTACTGCCAGCAGGAGTGCCAGCTTCCTCAGCCCACGCGAATCATTGGGGCTGCCTACGAATCACCGTCTTCTCCCGGAAGCTTGAGCATACCTAAACCCTACCGGGATTACCAGGACACCTTCTGCAAGATTCGGGCTACCGAATTACCCCCGCACCGATCGTACGATTGCCCTATTGACCTCGTACCCGGAAAAGAACCCCCATTTGGACGAATTTACGCCTTGGCCGAGCCGGAATTACAAGTCCTCCGCCAATACCTGGAGGAAAACCTCCAACAGGGATTCATCCGGCTCTCCATGTCCCCAGCGGGGGCCCCCATATTTTTTGTACCAAAGAAGGATGGGGGCCTCCGACCGTGCGTGGACTACAGAGGCCTGAACAGCATCACTGTGAAAAACTGCTCCCCGCTCCCCCTCATCCCCAAACTCTTAGACCGGCTACAAGGAACTCAGGTATTTATGAAATTGGACCTGGGGGGGCTTACAACTTACTCCGCATACGCGCAGGGGACGAATGGAAGACGGCGTTCCGCACACGTTATGGGTTGTTTGAATATCTTGTGATGCCATTTGGCCTCGCCAACGCCCCCGCTGCCTTCCAGCATCTCATCAACGATGTGCTCCGGGATATTCTTGACGTGTATGTTATTGCATACCTAGACGACATCCTGATCTACTCTATGAATCTTGAAGACCATGTCCGCCATGTGCGGGAAGTGCTCGAACGCCTCCGCAGGAACAGACTGTATTGTAAAAGGGAGAAATGTTTCTTTCATCTCCGCTCCCTTAGCTTCTTGGGCTTTATTATCAGCCCCGAAGGAATCCGAATGGACCCACAGAAGGTCGACGCAATACGGAATTGGCCCGCTCCCAAGGCAGTAAAACCCTTGCAACGGTTCCTTGGTAGTGCTAACTACTATCGCCAGTACATCCCCAACTATGCGGCCATCACTGCTCCTTTAACCATGCTGCTAAAGAAGAACCAGCCTTACGATTGGGGCCCCGGCGCAAAGCCATAGTTTCACCTATCTCAAAGGGGCTTTCACGACAGCACCGTTGTTACACCACCCGGATTCGACCAAGCCGTTCTATGTAGAGGTGGATGCCCATAGGGGCAGTCCTTTTGCAAGAACATGAACCTCCAGAACCGCTACTCCCATGCGCTTATTATTCTTGGCAGTTGACCCCAGCGGAGCGCAACTATAACATCTTAAACCGGGAACTTCTCGCAATTAAGGTCGCCTTCGAGGTCTGGCGCCATTATCCTGAGGGTGCCAGACATACCATCACGGTGATAACGGACCACCAGAACCTAACCTTCCTCCAACAGGCGCACATCTCAAATGCACGCCACGCCCGCTGGGCACTATTCTTTGCGAGATTTGATTTCCATATTCGTTATCGTCCAGGAAGGCTGCATGTGCTCGCAGATGCCCTATCCCGCTACCACGAACGACAACCAGAAATAGTTGCAGATCCCGGAATGATCCTGCAGCCCCGCACCTTTGCCAGCACGTATAACACCCTGCAAGAGATACGTGCGGCGGCTGCGGAAGAAATTCCCGAAACTATAGAGACCCAAGGCATCAAACCACTAGAGCCACGCAATCAAGCCTCCCTAGTGGTGGTTCCTCCGTCTCGGCAAAATGATGTATTGTGGGCACACCACGATGCCCCCACAGCCGGCCACCCTGGACTTGACAGAACGCTGCAACTTATTCGTCGTTCCTTTTGGTGGCCCAGCTTACAACAAGACGTGGCCCAATACGTTACCAGTTGTGCCACCTGCGCCCGAACCAAGGTACCCTGTCAAGCCCCAATGGGGCTTCTCCAAGTAAACCCAATACCGTCAGGACCTTGGCAACGCGTGGGCCTTGACTTTGTGGTAGAACTGCCCCCATCTAGGCAATATACCACCATACTTGTAGTGGTAGACCACTTTACCAAACTCGCCCACTTTATCGCAAGCAAAGGACTGCCCTCGGCAAAGCGAACGGCCCTCCTCTTCACTCGACACGTGTTGAAACTCCATGGCTGTCCCAAAGAAATCGTAAGTGACCGAGGGACGCAATTCACCTCACGCTTTTGAAAGGCGCTCTTCCACGCCCTTCACATCACCCTTAAGCCCACCACCGCGTACCACCCCCAAGCGAATGGACAGGTGGAAAGGGTCAACCAGTACATGGAGCAATACTTCAGATGCTACATCAACTACCTCCAGGACGACTGGCACACATGGCTCCCGTTCGCGGAGTTTGTGTATAACAATGCGCCAAATGCCTCCTTAGGAACTTGCCCGTTTTTTTGTAACGTACGGCTTTCACCCGCAAAGCGGGCCCATTGAATCCCTCACCCCGACAGTCCCGGCTGCAGGGGCACTAGTGCAACAAATTCATCGCGCGCAGAAAATAGCTCGCCAGGTATTGCTTCAAGCTCAGCAAAAATACAAGACTCAGGCGGACCAACATAGAAGGCCAGGAACGACCTTCAAACCTGGCGACCTAGTATGGATCGACCGACGCCGCTACCCATCCGCCCATCCCTCCCCAAAGCTGGACCAGCACTTTATTGGACCCTACCCTGTGCAGCGACAAGTAAATGATGTGACTTATACGGTGCAACTGCCCCCCCGCTCCTGCATCCACCTCACCTTCCACGTCTGCCTTCTCAAAAGGGCGGTGCCTCGCCAAGACGTCGCCCCAGCAACCCCCCCGGACCCCATCCTACAATCGGCCGCCGGCTCCGAGTATGAAGTGAGAGCCATTTTGGACTCAAAAATTCTCCGGGGCCACCTCCACTATCTCATTGATTGGGTAGGATTTGGGCCCACCGATCGCTCATGGGAACCCGCCGGCCACGTCTTGGCCCCACGACTTATCCGGACATTTCATCTCCGGCACCCACTAAAGTCTGGTCCGGGGTGCCGGCGGCCTCGACGGGGGGGGTATTGTCAGCATCCGCCGCCCGATGCGAGGTGGCCGACATGTTGGGGGATCGCCAGGAACGGGGCCAGTGCAGATGGCCCCGGAGGTTACCGGCCCCACAGAGGGGGAAGGAACAGATGGGAAGGAACACCAGCGCTGCAAACCCCAGCAGCGAGAACAGCGGAAGCCCCAGGACTGGTGACCACGCCCTCCCAGAGCTCTGGCGCACAGAGAGTCATGTGGACTGCCCAGAACCACGCCCCCGACGTTGCCACGCCGCTCTGAGCGGCTGAGGGCACGTACGGGGGCGGGGCCTGCTGCATAAGACCCAGTGCCGCAGTTGGAGCGGCGCTGGTGATTTCAGAGAAACCGGCCCCCTTGCGTTTGTGTCCTTGTTGCTGAGCCTTGCCTGAGTTCTGACTGCGTGTGTGGACCCTCCTTCCTGCAACCTTCCAGAGTGACTTGTGAGCGAGTGGAGGAACGTGAGGTGAGTGAGTGGGTGTGTGAGAGCCCCCCCCTGCCGGGCCCCGTTCCCATCCCCTTCCCCTGGAACCACGGCGAGTGCTTGGAGCCTATTCCTATCCCTGCAAGTCAAGGTGGTCCCTTCCCTCGCTACTTCCCACACTACCTCATTCCTTACTCCCGCCTTCCCCTGAGAGTGAGCACTAGGGTGTGTGAGGGTATCTGGTGGCCTCTCTGGATCAACGCGCCCTATGATGATAGAGGCCTGTTCTCTTTGCTTAGAGGTGACGGCCACAATTCTATCCTGACGGGCATAGTCAGCATTCACGTCCTGCGTAATCCAGAGAGCCACCTCTTGGGGTACCGTGTGGGTGCAAGGTGTACGTGTGCGTGTAGCTACGATTCCCCCCTCCCCGGTGACAGTGATTCTCAACACTTGTGTGCGCACGCGTGCACACACAAGCCGTGAAAATGTTCGGAGCCATCTCGAAGAACCTTGTTTTAGAGCATCAACCTTGTTAAGAAGGTCAGTGCTCTAAAAGAAGGTTCTTTGAGATGGCTCCAAAGATTGTCGCTGGTTGTGTGCGCGCGTGTGATTTTAATTTTTTTTAAAAAACAGAGTTGTTGCTGCCGGGCTCCAGCACCACGTCGGGGCCCGGGGGAGTCCTGAGGCCAGGAGGGGCATTGCCCCATATGCCCTAGGGGGCGCACCGCCACTGCCATGCGGTCGTCACGGCCACCAGCAACCTAGCTATCTACATTTCTAATAATCGAATCCCCAACTACCACAGGTGTCCTACTCCCACCCTTCTGGGCACACACCCCTGGAGAAATATCCTCAGTGCGAGAGGATAACATCACCGGGAAGGCAGGTCCCAGCTATGGGATTCCTGCCATTTCACGTTTGTGCTCTCCTCCCTGGAGACCTCGCCCCTCCAAAGCAGCACAAGGGTTGCAAGAGTGGAGATGGGACTGTTCTACTATGTCGCTGGTGCAGAGGTGCACGTTTAGTGGTCAAATATTTACTGGAAGAGCGTGAGGTGGGCGTCTCCACCAAAATAGCTCTGTTTCTCTGGAAGATTTATGCTGATAAGCTCAGGGAAAAGCAGGCTTCCAATTAGAATAACAGGCTGGGGTTTTGTTGTCTCAACCCTGGTCGCTATGCTGATCCTGATGAGTTCAATTACTGGGTGTAAAACTAGAATGTGCTATATTTTTCTTTAGCTATTGTTCTATTGATGGTATCCCGCCTTTGGTGGGGATTCTATTCCTATTTTATTTTAATTTTATTAATTTTAATTAATTGTTCATTAATTATTATTATTATTATTATTATGTATTGTCGACATGTATCTTTGGTTCTATTTTGGGAGTTATTGTCATGCAATAAATAAATAAATTGAATTGAATTGAACTATGTCCCTGAAGGACTTCTCTATATACATCTCTGTCTGCCTCAGCTCCTCCAGGTCGGCCACTCTAGACACCAGAGACTGTACATGTTCTCTGAGAGCTAGGAGTGCTTTGCACCGGGTTCACACATACAACCTCTCCCCAACAGGAAGATCATACATGTGGCACTTGGTGCAAAAGACTGGGTAGCCTCCATCCCGCTGCTGGTCTGCTGTCTGCATCTTCTTGTTTAGTGAGATGTTAAATACATAACTAGGGTTAAGCTTAACTACAAGGGACGGGAGCTAAGCGTAGGTGTATGTGTGAATACAGTCACTCACCTGTCTAGGGTGTTCCGTCCACAGCACCCTCCTACGGCGAACTTCTAGGCAAACTTCCCTGTTTGCTGTTCCTGTTCCCTAGTCTCTTGGGCCGCCAGCTCCTGGGCTGTTGCCTGTCTGTTCTTCTTATATACTCTGGTGGCCTGGCTCCTGAGTCAGCAGATTCTAGGTCCGCCCCCTAATCAAGCCTGATTTACAGTAGCCTCAACACACAATAGGACAATCAGGCAGTCAAACACTCGGCTTCCTGATCACCCTGCCCAGAAACAACCCCTCTGAGCACACGGCCTGTCCTCAAACAAACACAGACCCCTCTCCCAGACAAACCCTTCCCCTACCTTCCTTGGTTCCTCTGCATGCTCCACTGCTCACAGCAGCACTCCTAGGCAAACTTCCCCATTTGCTTTTCCTGTTGGCTTGTCTCCTGGGCCGTGGAAACTGGAGGAGCAAAGCTCCCAGGCAGGAGTGTGGTGCCCATTTATTAAGCTCTACACGCTCAACATGCAATTGGAGGCCTCACAGACCAAACCTGTACTCCAAGGGGCTATCATCTTGTTTGTTAACACCCAGTGATTGGGAACGATATCTCTTACTGTGAAAGAGGATTTGGCCTGGCACTTTAGCCCACAGCGTACATGTGTGTAACTTCCTTATGCACTGGACAAGAGCATTGCACCCTTAGACATTTGTTAATCAATGTCATCAAGGCATTGAATTGAAATCTGAAGTGGATTTTAGATAGTGAATAAAAATGTTTCCCTACTTTTTAAAAACACTCCCCACAAATACCTATAAGTGAAAAACCTGTAGTATTCTTTACTGCCCCACCCCCATAAAAAAGTGGGATACCAAAATTGTGCTTATCACATTCAGTACACAAGTGCATAAATATTGCAAATGTTTGGCGCTCCAATACACTTTTACCATAATTGGAAGATGGCAAATTTTCCCACTTCCCTCCCCTCCCTTAAAATAGCCCTCACATCCTGCAGCAGGATTCATATCAATTCAAACAAGCTACTCAATTGATTGTTTAACGGGCCCTGAAGTATGACAGTGCTACTGGTTTCACTTAGGTTATACAAAAGCCATTCAGCAAGTGTCATATGCTAAGCGAAAGAGCATGTGATTTATACTGTCTACCTTTTGATTTTCACATAACACGTGCTATACTAATGGAGACAACAGTAGGGGATAGAGTTAAGAGAAAAATGAGAGCTACTTTAAACAGAACTTGAATCGCAGAGAACTGTTATTGTCCACATGAAAACTGAGAAATGTTACCCGTCAGCACCAGATCTTGAGACACTGTTTGGAAGGACTGGACTCACAGGAAAACAAAGAGTATGTTGAACCTTTCATGCAGCATATTGTAACTTTCTACCATGTTTGAGTGATCTGCACTTTTCCCTCCTCAAAGACGAATCACCACCAGAGTTGGTCGTGGTTTGTGTATTTTACAGGGGGGCGGGGGGGGCGGGAATTATATTGAAGTAATCTTTCATGGTTCTTGAAAACAAAAATATTCAGTTTGCTAAACTGTTTTTTTTAAAAAAACTGAAATTTTAGGTATTTAGCATAAAGAAACCCCAAATTAAAGTATCTGACAATTGTTGGGAGGGAAAAAACCCCAACCAAAACAGTTTTGTTGAAACTTAGGGCTTTTATTTTTAAGAAGTTGCTTTTGTAAAAATGACTATAGAAAGATTCCAATCAGCTCTAACAGACATTGTGTAGGATTAAGAATAGGTCAACTGCATGTATTAAGTGAGCTTTCTACGGGTAAACGCCTGCTTCACAAACTCCATCCACCATGTCTCAGTTTAAGGATGGAGTTCAATGTATTCATGCTAATGCCCAGTAATTCATTGTCTGGGGCCTTACAAACCCTTAAGAGGCAATTGTGCATCCAAAGAACGAAGAATCAAGATCATTTTGGACAATACTAAGAACAACAGTGAGTTTTTAATCAGTGACCCAAATCACAGAGCAAATTACCAGTTTAAAATGTAACTAAATATGTTTTTCGATACCAATGTAGATGGAGCCTTATGAATGCCATCCATTTAATGGTTAGAGCCTGAGGCCGCTTTTATATGAGGCGCTAAAAAGCGCCTTCTGAGTCCCATGTTGAGAGAAAAGTCACGTGGGGAGTGTTTACATGCTTCCCGTGCTGCCGAAATGACATACTCCCTGTTGTCGGCAGCGGCACCGCTGCTGACAACGGGGAGCACATCACTTCCGGCAGCGCGGAGAGCATGTAAACACTCCCCGCGTGACTTTTCTCTCAACACGGGACTCAGGAGGCGCTTTTCAGCGCCTTGTTTAAAAGAGGCCTTAGTATGGAAAAAAAACAGCTTTGGAACAAAGACTCATTAACATAGGTGTTTTCCTGATAATTAAAAAATACATACCACAGGAATATCTACCTTTCCCCCAAAGAAAGTGCCAGTCACCTTCTTCAGCGCTCTTCCCAAAAGAAATCTAGTTTTGAAAAGTGTAGGTTTTGTGTTTATTTTAAATATCATCCATCAGTTTTCAGAGCTCGGTTTGTAATACATGAAATTAAGGTGTCTCAGACTCTAGTTCTAGTTTATTTTAATTTTATTTTTTGTTAAAAAACAGTTGGTTGAAGTTCTAAAGAAACTGCATGTTTACTTTTCCTTAATCCAGTAAAGTACATCCATCCTCAGTAACAAAGTCCAACCTTTGACCTCTCTCACCAGTTTCAGGACTGGCTACGTACCAGCAGCTTAATTAAAGCAAGTCGTACTTGTTCCATCGCCTCTGTTTAACATGGAGCCAGGCTGCTACTGTCAGCAGGAGAGCTCCATCTCCTCCTGCATTCAGCTTCATGGCTCAATGAATCATCTACATGCCACTTGTTCCAGACAGAATCATGTGATCAGGATAACTTCCAAGAACACAATTACAAAATAAAGATGTTGCCAAGGCACATCTGACTGAAGAGTTGTTTTGCCAGAAACAGAAGTCTGGCAACTTCGTACCTCATCAGCTTTACCACCCAGGACACTATTGACCTTGCCCCATAGTCCAACAGTACACAACAAATCAAGACAAGTGAAGAAACTAGCCTCACCAAGAAAGTAGCCCTCTTCACCAGATCCTAGGTTGGCACCCTGAAACACTAGTTTACCTGCCCTTTCCTGCTCCCTCCTCTTCTTTTGTGCAGAGTAGTTTCTGAAAATTATACCAGCCTCAGGGGCATAGCTATAATAGTATCTGCTAATAAAACGAGACAGTAGCCCACACCAGGTGGGTGACCTCTAGCCTGTTTATTAGTGCTGGAATGTGCAACAGTCACAAGTAAAAGCCCATTGCAAACCTTGCAAGCTCAATATGTGGCTTGTCCAGTAGGGGGAGGGTCAGGGAATGAAACAGGTTTTTCTCTCTCTCTCTCCTTGTCTCCTCTCTTCTCCTCTCTGTCCTCCATCTTGTCCCATGCAGTCTGTAGAGTATGGAAGCATGCCTTCTGAGTTCTTAGTAAAGTTCTGTTTTGAAGGAACTTCTGCTGTGTTATTCAACAGAAAGCTAACTCTACAATAGGTTATGAGCCCAGGACATCTTCAAGGTCATTTTGAAGACTAGAAGCAGCCCAGAAGGAGTGCAGACTGTGAAAGAAAACTCCCAGACAGAGAGGCCCTACTGACTGTGAGTAAGAAGGCCTAAATCCCAGAAGGGGAAAGGGAGGGAAGCAAGTATGGCAAGCAGCTTAGAGCTCAGACTTTCAGTAGGAAAGCTGAACAATGTAAACTACCAATTGTGGAAATTTAAAGTGGAAATGCTGCTGTCTAAAGATGATCTATGGGAGGTGATTACCACAAACAGACCAGCAGCAAATCACGAGGAATGGGATAAAAAGGACAGGTTAGCAAAGGCTACAATAAGTTTATTGCTAAATGACCAGCTAATCCATATAAAAAGTGAGACCACAGCAAGAGGCACGTGGATTGCATTGCAAAACTTGCATGAGAGAACTAGCGTGAATAGCAAACTGAGGAAATTATACAAAATGAGGCTTCTACTGAGGAAACTATACAAAATGAGGCTTGGCAAAGAAAGTGAAATGCAGGAGCATATAAATGCCATGTTGGAAGGGGCGTAGCTAGCTTGGGATGGGCCCAGGGACAAGAAATGTCTGTGGGCCCCCCCGTCTCTTTTTTCTTGCCG
>QEPC01011125.1:1057360-1083922 GCA_003113815.1 Sphenodon punctatus
GCCCAAAGGGATTGGAATGCCGTGAAGAGGGTCTTACAGTACCTGAAAGGGACTGTGCAGCTCAAGCTACAGCTCCCAGCAATGTCCGTGTCAGACCTGATAGGATACATGGACGAAGATTGGGCTGCAGACCATTCGGACCAAAAATCTACCAGTGGGTACCTATTTTTGCTTGGTGAAGGACCCATCAGTTGGCGCAGTAGGAAACAAGTTTCTGTGACACTTTCCTCGACGGAGGCAGAGTACGTGGCAGCGGCACACGCCAGCCAAGAAGCTATCTGGTTGTGACAGCTTCTGAATGATCTGGGGCAAAAATTGGACAGACCCATGCCGATCCTGGAAGACAACC
The DNA here is from genome assembly GCA_003113815.1 of Sphenodon punctatus. Taxonomy (NCBI): domain Eukaryota; kingdom Metazoa; phylum Chordata; class Lepidosauria; order Sphenodontia; family Sphenodontidae; genus Sphenodon; species Sphenodon punctatus. The sequence goes on from QEPC01011125.1 coordinate 1,057,710, forward strand.
AAGGATGTATAGCATTGGCGCAAACAGAAAGAATCAACCCTAGAACCCGAGGATATGACAGTGGATGTGTTCACAAAGCCACTAGCAGGGGAATGCCATCAAAAGCTATTAAGAAGAATTAACCTAGTGGGTTTGACTAGTGACTATTGAGAAGGGGTGTTGGATTGTGCAACAGTCACAAGTAAAAGCCCATTTCAAGCCCTACAAACTGGGGATGAAACAGTTTGTTTTTTTTCCTTTCCTTGTCTCCTCTCTTCTCCTCTCTCTGTCTTCCATCTTATCCCATGCAGTTTGTACAGTATGGAAGCATGTCTTCTGAGCTCTTAGTAAAGTTCTGTTTTTAAGCAACGTCTGCTGTGTTATTGAACAGAAAGCTAACTGTCCAATAATTCGGTGTTTGCCATGTGGCCACTACCCACCAGACAGCTCTGTACAGGGCTGCCAGCACCATAGGGTCGCATGCAAAAAAGCCTAGAGCATTAAGTAGAGTGACCACTCTGGTCCCTCTTTCCACTCTTGCTTTCACTGGCACAGACGTAACATCCTCCATAAAAGCCCAAACACACCATTTTCAAACACCCATTCTCACAGTTCATCCTGGTCAGCAGTATGTGCCCAGAGATGCTTCCTGTTTCCCAGCCACTGCATTCTCAGAAACAACTTGCTTACGATTACCATGGTTCAAATCGACAGCCAGGCAATAACCACCATGCAATCAGTTACTCTCCACCTACTGATCCACCTGCCAACACTGCATTCCATGGACCGAGGAAGAGTCCAAGGCCTTCATCACCCTATGGGAGGAGCAGAAGGTCCAGTATGTCCTGGTGAACTGCTACAGCAACGAGATGGTGTTCCAAGAAATCTCTGTCCAAATGATGCAGCAGGGCTATACCAAGGATATAAACCAGGACCGGAAGTGGGCCAAGGACTTGCGGTGCGGGTACAAGCCAATCCAGGACAAAAAACTTTGCTTCTGGCCGTGGGACGCAAACTTCGCCCTATTATGAGCTCCTCGACCAGTTCCTCTGGTCAGCCAGCCTTTGTTTGAGGAACCACCAGAGGTTCTGGTCGAGGCGGGCACAGAGGACCTGGGTGCCATCTTTGTAGAGAAGGTGGGGGAGAACAGCAAGTCAATACACTGGAGTGAGGGGTTGCATTTAGACAGCTGCATGATAAAGGCTTCCATTTATTGTTTTCCAATTATATTCTTTTGTTTACTTTGTTGACATGTGCCCATGAGAACGTGGAGGAGCAGCAGGAAAATCACCAGGACACAGCTCCACCAGATGGGAGAAGTAGGTGCAGGAAAGATCTATGGAAGGCCCTCAGGTTGGCGGGGGTGGAGGAAAAGGCACCATGGCGGTCGGAGGGGGGTGGGAAAGAGATGGCATAAATGGCCGTGGTTGATTTCTTTATGTTCTTCACTCCTCTAAAGCGATTTCAGGAGGAGAACTACATGGAACTGGGATCCTGCAGCAGCCGCATAGGCCAGGTACTCATTGCTGCTTCTCTTCAGGCAGGGAAAGGGCTGAAAATTGGATGGGTGGAGACCTGAAACACCAGGCTGGGAAGGTGGGTGGGGCTGTCTGAAGTAATGGCTTTGCTTGTTGACTTGCTACAGGTCTGCCTTTGCAATGGCTGTGGATGGAACCCCCAGACACACGTGTCCAGGCAGCAGAACCAGGACCTGTGGGTCATCAACCGGCGGTGCAGAAACGATGCAAGGCCTTTGCTGCCAAGACCTGCCTGGATCACTGGTGGGAGGACAGCGACTGGACCCACCTCTGGCAGCAGTTTGAGTGGTCGGACAGCGTGATCAAGAAGGTGAGCAAGGAGACGAGGGAGATGTGGGCACAGATGCAAAGCAGCCTGTCCCAATCCATCCAGCTCCAGAGCACCCTTCTTGAGCATGCTGCTGCCACAGCCGAGAGCACTGTTCCATAAGGGAAGGCACCATTTCCTAACCCGCTTTGGCAGTTCACATCTGCTTTCATAGAACCCACCTGCCCTGGTCCCTTTGCATGCCACACCTCAGGGAAAACACCAACATGGAACAGTTCCTGTGCCAGGCACGCCTCCCCCCACCCAATCATTCCCACACGGCTCCTGTGAACACTCCTCCACAGGAGGAGGATCAGGAAGATGTCCCCTGCCATGCCAGCCCTGTGACCTAAGCAAGCATGCCAACCTGCCACCAAATAGAGCAGGCAGAAAAATAAGCAGTTTGATATTTACAGTTCATTATTTAAAGTTCTTGCTCTGGGGGTGAGAAGGGAAGAGGGTTGAAGGGAATGGTGCAGGGAAGGGAAGGCGTGGGGACTTGAAGAACGGCAGTATGCCATAGCAATAAGCCACTTTGGGGGCTGGAAACGAAGAGGGGATGATGGGTGAATCAAAAATGGGAGGTGGGGAGTCTGCTGGCCAAGCACTTGAAGGCACCCAGAGTAGTTGGCTGCAGGCCGGTGCCTCTGTGCTTCCTATTGGCATTCCCAGACGTGACTAGCCGGCAAAATTCCAATACAGAACTCACAGGGAAAGGCCACCTGGTAGGAAATAGCGGGGGTGAGGGGGCAAAGAGGGAAAGTATGGCATCCCGGTGCTGGGAGGAGGAGGGAGCAAGATGGGCCAGAGGAAAACACAATGACACACAAGAAATATTTTTAAAAGATTTATTGATACCACAAAAAGATAATTTGAAACAATTCACTGAAGCTCATTCAAGTGTCACTGATGCTGGGTGTTTTGGCTAGCATTGCAATCAATGTGACAGCACAAAGCATCCCAGATCTCTCTGGCCATGTGTTGCTCCACTCTGTTCAGCTGATACTAGAAAGGGGCACTGGCTTGCCAGAACTAACCTCCATGGGTGGAGACAGGAGGCACTGGACTGCCTCCCAGAGTCAGAACAGCCTAGAAGAAAGAGAGAGCTGGTGCGGTGGCTTCTTCCCACGGTTTTGCCACAGCTGCGAGTGACGGGGCAGGATACCAAGGAAGGGGGTGGGGGCTGTGGGATGGAAGGCAGCAGGGAAGAACGCCGGCCCTGCCCATGTCTTAGGCTTGTCATGCTAAGCCAGTGAGCGGGGGCTGCCTGAATTCACAAGCAATACATGCAGGGGGCTGTCCGTTATTTTAAAATTTTATTTATTTATTTACATAAAATTTGTATCCCGCCCCTCCTGCCTACAGGGCAGCCCGGGGTGGCGAACAACAATAATCACTAAAACAATAAATTTTTAAAAAACAATTTAAAAATACAATATGCTTCCCCTTCCCCTCAACAAAAGCCTAACGGAACAGCCGAGTCTTACATACACGCCGAAAAAAATGGCTCTACATGCTAAACGTATGAGTGGGGGATGCACGGACCGAGCCAGGGTCCCTGGGGCCTATTGTATCATTTGTTAGCACCTGCAGAATGCATATCCACACTGTAGTAGAGTGCCCCAGCAGGGAGCCCCTTCCATCTTCTACACCAGCGCTCATTCCCACCTAGCTACTATACACCTTTGAGCAGCCTCCAAGTTCTTGCTCAAGAAGGAAATTCAAGGAATTGAAATGGTTCCTTTTTACTTGTGTTTTATTTACTTAACACCACAGTGTTTGGGTGCACTAGGCTTTATGGTTGGACAGATATGGGCACCTGTAATCGGGTTCATTCACAGAGCACCCTTCTCTCTAGCAAATTCACCACTTGATATTTATCAGTTTTTATGTGATCAAGAAGGTGAGCAAGGAGATGAGTGCACGGATATAAAGCAGCCTGTCTCAGTCCATCCAGCTCCAGAGTTCCTTCTTGAGCATGTTGCTGCCACAACTGCGTCACCTTCTTGATTGCTGTGTAGCAGTGCATTCACACAGCTGCCGATTCCCTGGCATTTTAATAGCTCACACTTTGCATCCGAATCGTTTGATGGCAGAGAACAAGGGATCAAGGAACGTAAAAAGCAGAAACAATCACTCAGAATGCGGGTTTGTGCCACTACTTACTCCTAGGTTGTGTGAATGAGTCCACAGTACTGTTTAAGATGTGTTACTTTACCAACAAAGCATATAGACTAAAAGCAATAGTCTAAAACACAACCATCCTATACCTTCATGCCAGCACCAAAGTTTACCAGCTTGAGGTTTCCCTGCAACAGATAAAAACACCTCTTGCACCTAAGACAAACAGCAGTTGCATACACTTTCAGGTGCTCGTGAAACAAATGAACATTGGTATTTATTAGTCAACAAAAACAGGGTGGGGGGAGGGCTTTTCTAACATTGCCCAACAAACTACTAGTGAGAACCTAATATCCATCTCCACCAAAACCTCTCTTAGTGCTAACAACAAACCCAGTTGCCAGCATAGAGTTGAATGCCAGGAAATCCTGTCTCAGATGAGTTCAGCGATAACCACAGATGGAAATAACATCAGCCACAACATTTTCTCTAATCAAAGCAAATTGGGCTCCTCACATTGGTTATTATGACACGTTGCATATACCACAATGGACGCCCTCAAAGTTCCCATACTATTATTGATAAGTGAGCCAGAGATTGTGCAATTGCCGTGTTGGTTCCAAGTGACAGACAGGGAAGCAAAGTGGTTCAAATGATATCTAGGCAAGAGCAGAGACTTGCAAAGAGGCAAGAGGAAGGTAAATTAGTAGTTTCTGGAGCATTTGCAGGGGAGAATAGCTCATCTGCTGAATCACCCTAAATTCAGATGCTAGAAACATTGCATAAAAATAAAGCATAATCACTGTTCAATTGCTGTGGTTGGGAGCATGATAGTTCTAGCTACAGCAGCTTGCTGTGGAACCAAGAAACATAATTGTAGGATATAGTCCAGTTTGCCATAAAACATAGAGTCTTGCCCAAATATACTCAGTGATCTGTAGCTAAAGGATGGTGTACACTTAGGTCTTGCATCACCAGTTAATTTGCTGGTTGAGTTTAAACAGCAAAAATATAACCAGTCTTGTGCACACACACTTGGCTTTACATGTATACAGCTATTAATAGAATCACAATACTACTATAGGATCAGAAAAGATCTCATGATCATCTAGTCCAACCTCCTGCTCCCAGTAGGATGCCCTATACCTACAGCATCACAGATAGGTGCTTATCCAACCAATTCATAGTTATCAGTACAGGTGCAGTAGGTATCCTCAAAGACTTCCTCTGCTTTTTGATCACACTGTGCAGAGCACTGTAGGATACCGCTCACTGTCCACCAACTATTATGGGAGTTAGAGTTGTGCTGTCAGTACAACCTTACACAGTGTTAGAAATCTACCTAGATATCTGTTGGAAAAATAATACAGTCAAGCATGGGACATCCAGCTGTAGGGGATAACGTTCTGTATAAGAAAATGGAGTAACCAAGCAAAAAGGTGCGCCCTCCATTGGTCCCTTAAGTTCATAGTCTGAGGGTGTTCCTTGACTGATGGCTCCGCCTGGATGTCCAGGTGGTGGCTGTGGTGAAGGGTGCATTTCGCCCATTCCATCTGGTGCGATGGCTTCGACTGTATATCTCGGACGCCAACCTAGCCACCATCGTCCATGCCTTCACCACCTCAAGACTGGACTACTGTAACGTGCTCTACCCCTTGTGATGGTCCGGAGACTGCAGCTGGTGCAGAACGCAATGGCTTAACTCCTTTCGGGGACAGGTTGCCATGAGTACATTACACCAGTGCTCCATTCTTTGCGCTGGCTGCCCATAGTCTTCCGGGCCCAATTCAAGGTGTTGGTTTTGACCTATGAAGCCCTAAATGGTTTGGGTCCCGCCTACCTGCAGAATCGCCTCACCCTCCGGGTCCTGGATCAGCTCCTGCAGTCGGCTGAGGGCACCCTCCTCAAAGTACCTTGGGTGCGCCTGGTGGCAACAATGGGTATGCGTGTGTGAGAGAGTGAGAGAGAGAGTGAGAGATATCTTGGTGGCTGCACCAAGGCTGTGGAATTCCCTTCCGACGAAGGTCTGCCTGGCTCCAGACCGCCCCTCTTTCTGTACAGTGTAAGACCTGGCTGTTTTGCCAGGCTTTTGGCGAGGGAGACGAGTGATAGGTGGGGGCTGGGAGGAGGGAGGTAGTTTTTTTTTTAGCTCCGCCTAGGGCTATTTTATACTGATTATATATGGCTATCTGTATTTATGTTTATATTAGATTTTTATATGATTTTAATATGTTGTGAACCACCCCGAGCTGCTGTGGTAGGAGGGGGTGGCCAAGAAATCACATTAAATACAATAATTTGATATGATTTTTACATTGGAAAGAGATGGGTAGATAAGTTCACGAAGTAAGAGTAGTCACACAATTCTAGAGACCACTAGTGTGTGGAATATTGTAAAGAGGAGCCCAGTAAGACTGGCAGTTCCTAGAAGACTCAGTATTGACCGCACAACAGAAAGGTTTCCTGATGCATAGGAAAAAAATAGGGAGAAAATGAAGAGCTTTTTTAAGACCTGAAAATTAAAGTGGAAGGATTAAAAAAGTGAAAAGGAAGCATCACTAAATGTAAGGGAATAGCGCAGGCATATAGGAAGATGGTAAGAGGGGCAAAGACACAAAATGAGTTACAGATAGCTGGGGATGGGGGGTGGGGGAAGGGGAATCCCACTATCTATAAGAAGTGGTTCTATAGATAGTAGTGGACGTAGCTTATTTAGTTTCAGACTTTGCAGAAAAGGTTAATTATGACTTGATAATCAAGGCATTAAATAGTAACGAAAAACAAAGATGCAGGCCAGAAATTGGGAAGTAGCAGTTTAAAGAATATCTGTGTAAAGTAAAGGCAGTAAGACCTGATGAGATTCAGATTATTAAAGGAAGGGGACAAAATAATTGCAGAACCACTGGCATCATCACGGTCCCAGAGGAACAAAGAAGGGAAAACCATGGCACCTATTTTAAAAGAGGCAATAAGGAGAACCAGGAGACAACAGATCACGCCTAACTTTATATTTGGTAAGTTACCAGGATAAATTGTAAAAAAATATTTTGCAAGATCCTAGAGAAAACCAGTGTGTTCAGAAACAGCCAAAATAGATCATGAAGAACAAGTAAAGTCAAACCAAACTCTCCCCTTCTTAGATAAGATGTCAAGCCTAGTGGGCAGGAAGGAATGTAGTCAGGTCTAGTGGGCAAGAAGGGGGAGTGAGAAGGTAGTCAATGTAATAAACCTCAGCTCTAGTAAAGCAGTTGACATAGGTTCACATGACAACTGTAAACAACACAGAAAAATGTGGGTAAAATGGAGTTCAGGGACATTATTGGTTGGAAAGTCCTACTCGGGGAATAGTTAATGATTTGCTATCAAACTGGGAAGAGGTATCAGACTGTCCTAGGCCTGATGTTTCACTACTGACTTGGACAAAGGAATGGAAAGTATGTGTATCAAATTTGCAGATAACATACAGCTAAGCAGGATTGCAAACTCTTCTGAAGAGTAGAATTCCAGATTATATATTGGAGAAGTTGTCTGAAAACAATGCAATGAAATGTCAGTAAAGACAAATTTAAAGTATTACAAATAAGAAAAAAAAATCAGATGCATAAATATGATTACCAGCTATGCAACATCACTGCCAAGAAGGATCTGGGTAATTAAACGGCATCACTAACTAAGTAGGAATACTATTATGCTATTGCGAAAAAAGGCAGATGCCATTTTGGGTTGACTTAATAGAGCGTGATCCTTTATTATAGTGTTCTCAATAAATCAGCTGCTTCAAAAACAAGGGTGGCTTATGCAACATGAACTATTCACCTCAAATGCAACTGCTCATAACTGGCCAGCAAATTTCTATGATGATCACCAGTTTCACAAAATGAAGTGATCACACCAGTATTCAGTACAAATTGTTCCTAACAAACTTAGTTTGGCAAACCACAGAAAGGACAGATGAAAGAGGGCCATTATCAGGTAATATACATGCTTGACGGTACTCATCAAATCTCCAGTGCTTTGGAGTCAGAAGTCTTCAGGCAGCAACCTATGTTCACCATTTCCCCTCTGGCGGTAATGGGTAAAACACCGAACACAGTTAAGACCAGGGCAGACCGTGAGGAATTACAGGAGGACCTTGCAACACTTGGAGATTGAGCAACCAGATGGCAGCTGAAATTAAGTGTTGACAAGTGCAAAGCAATGCACATAGGGAAAAATAATCCAAATTATAACTACACAATGCTGGGTTCTAAATTACGGGTTATAACTCAGGAAAAGTATCTTGATGTCACTGGGGCCGATTCCATGCCACACGGATCCCGTGTGCAGCCTCACTGTCAGCAGTTTGTGCTACGTGGAAGTCATGCACATGCATGCAGGGGCGCGTGGGACCCACAGGGCATGGCATCGACCCCACTGTGGGACAATTCATTGGAATCTTCAGCTCAGATGTGGAAGCAGTCAAAAAAAGCAAACAATGTTAGGACTCATTCAGAAAAGGATAGAAAATAAAACAGGAAATATCATAATGCCACTATATAGATGTATGGTGTGACTGCACCTTGAATACTGCATGCAGTTCAGGTCACCCCATCTTAAAAAAATATATAGCAAAACTGGAAAAGGTATAGAGAAAGGTGACAAAAATGGTCCAGGGAATGGAATGGCTTCAGTACAAGCAGAGCTAGATAGGTTAGGGCTCTTCAACTTGGAGAAGAAACGACAGAAAAGATATGATGGAGGTTTATAAAATCATGAGTGGTGTGGAACATGTAAATAGTTATTTACCTCTAAAAAGCTCAGGGTGGCTTATAAAATAAAACATAAAAAATGGAAACATTAAAATACAAACATAACCCACCCCCAGACCCCAACAAGACCACCTCACCATTCCCCACATTCAACCCCCCCTCACTCCCTTACCCCAAACCCACCCACCAACCCCCACACCCCGGATCCCCGCCTGCCAAATGCCTTTTCAAACCTTACACTGCCTCCTGAAGACGCTCCAGCTCAAACAAACTTCCAGTGGAAGGGAGTTCCACAGCATTGGGGCAGCAACCAAGAACACAGGTCGCAATGGGACATGGAAGGACAGGTTGTCTTTCAAGAAGGGGCACAGAGCTGGCTTACACCCTGTAATCATGAAACGGCCCCAAGCCAAATGCGGGACTCAGATTCACGGATTTCCTGCAGAATCCCCCTCCCCCGCGGAATCTCCCGCCCTGCTTCTCCCAGCACAGAATTTCCAGGCTGTGTATGGGAGGATCACAGCAGGAGATTCCACGGGGGGAGGCGGATGACAAAAACCTTGGGGCTTCTCCCCGTAGGCCAGGCTACGTTTCGGGGTGGGAGGGCTGCCAGACCTTGCCTCCCCTCTCACCCTGGCAAATCAACTCACCCGGCAGTGGCATCAGCAGCTTCTTTCAGCGCTCTTCAGCTGACTCCATCTGACCACTTCCTGGCCCAGCCAGAGGATGTCATCCGGCTGTGTCGTCCTGAAAGGCCATGCGGGACAGGACGGGAAGTGGCCAGAAGAAGTTGAATGGAGAGTGCTGAAAGGAGTTGCTGCCACCACTGCGTGAGTTGATTTGCCAGGCTGGGCAGGGTGGGAGGTAGGATGGTCATAGGTCTGGATTTCTCCCAGACCACCCAGTATTTCTGACAGCTTATGCGGTCCAGGATGGGAGGAGAAACGGACCATACAGCCATCCAGAATTTCCCCTTCCATTCCTCCTCCCACCGCCAGCTGGCCGCAGCTGTGCTCTCTACACTTTCACCCATGGACCCCGTGGGCAAAGGTGCAGAGTGTGCAGCTGCAGCCAGCCAGCGGGCTTCCCCTGCTCAAAGCGCCTGCTCCAGCGTGACCACGTGACATCGAGACTCCCAAATGGCTTTCCTTTAGTCCTGCTTTTTTCAGCCCTAGAAGGTAGGGAGGGGACGACAGCGGCGAGCTGTTGCCTAGGCTACGGAAGAGCTGAGCCCAGGTGACTGAGAGGAGCTGACTCTGTGCCAGACCCCCTTGGCTGTGGAGCTGCAGCAGGTGGGTATCATACGCGAGTGACCCACCCGCCCAGAGGATTGGAGGTACCTGGAGCTTCGGGAAGGGGTAGGGTGGGGAGAATGCTAGCGGGAGGCTTGAGGGTGGTGGCCATAGGCAGGGTACGATAGCAGGGATGGCTGTAGTGGGCGAATGGGAGAAGGCTATGGGATGGGTGAGGGAGACATCGCACTGAGTGGGGAGGGACTCAAGCTGGGTCGGGTGAGGCGAGACTTGATGGACAGACAGGGTAGGGCTTGGTGGGAAAGGTTAAGTGGGGATAAGAAGGAAGCTGACTGGGGGCAGGAGTGGGGAGACTGGATAGGGCTTGAGCGGCAAGAGGGGGAGATGAGAAGGGAAGGCTGGGGCGGTTTAGGGGGGTTGCATAAGGTCACAGGCTGTGGGGGAGGGGGAGGAAGGTGTTCCCGTGTAGTTGATGGAAGGGAAGAGGGAGAGCACCAGCGACCAGGTTAGTCCCCTTGTTTGCCCTGTAGCCTTCCCACTCCTCTGGCTCATGCTCTTAGCAGTCCTTGGGAAGCTTGGGGGGTGCTGAGCCAGTGGCAGTGCCTTGTCCTGGGCTCTTTCAGCAAACGTGCAGGTGCAGCCATGGACAGTCCTGACCAGTTAAAGTTACTACTGCCTTGGAAAGAGGAAAACCACATGGGAACAATTAGCAGAAGGTGGCTCAGCAGAGCAAGGTTTGTTGTAAAAGGTTGAGGGTCTAAGGGTTTAGCTTGGGAGCTTTTGGTGATCCTGCCCCATTAGTCTCCAATATCAACAATGCAAATCAGAAGAAGCCAAAAGGGCTAAGGGCATGACATTCAAATAGATGAGGGGAGGGGATGCTTCTCTGATGGCAAACTTACTGCTGCCAGTTTAGAAGCAGTGGGGGTATTAAATATGATTTATTAAGCCTAAAAACAGGGCAACAAGAAAGGTCTGCATTAGATGAGTCCAGAGGGTGGCTGTAGTTAATTGCCGCATTTATGAATGATCTGTCCCTCTCAGAAGCATGATAGAGAATCACTGTTAGTTATTACCAGCTTGATGACAGAGACACTTAAAATATCAGTTTTTCCTGACAGTGAGCCTGGGCTCTATTTCTTTATACTGCTAGGGAGAAATGGGACCAGTGGGAGAGAAACATTAGATGGGACCCTAGTAAGTCTCTATCCCCCAGTGGCAGGGCTTCATGCAGCAGCAACGAGTTCACAAGGTTAACTAATGTAATTTCCCGCCAATGTTAAATCTGGGAACTCCTTGCTGCTGGGTTAAGCCACAACACTGGCTTAACTATTGGGTTGGCTCCGCCTACTGTTGGGTTGGCTCCACCCACTTCTGGTCCCACCCTCTGCACCATGAATTTGCACAAATTAGCATAAAAAAGCATATGTAAATTTCATGCAAATGTGTGTCCTCTTTTCTGGCGATGCATCAGTGGCCACCCTAGTGGGGCAGGGGAAAAGCCCTGGCAGCCCCACCCACCCAACACAGCCTGACCTATGGGGAAGAGCCCCTGTGCTGCATTTGCCAGGCTGGAGGGGGGAAGAGGCAAGTCCTGGCAACCCCCCCCCCCAACCAACAGAGCCCAGCCTACTGCAGTGAGGGTGGAGGACAGGGACCCTCAGAATCACACCCTGAGGATCCCAGACTCCTGCAGAATTTTTTTAAAAAAACTAAAAAAATAATCTGCAGGAGAATTGGGGCCCTGGTAGTAGAATCAAAGAATGGTACAACTAAGAGCCATCCAGTCTAATCCCCTTCTCTCCTCTGTCTATAATGCTCTAGGAAGATGCTTGCCCAGCCAGGTTTTCAAAATATCGAAGCAGGGAGATTCCATAAACTCCCTGGGCAGCTTATTCATTGCCCAACAGTTGGTACAATTAGAAAATTGTAACGAGTGGCTCCAAGATTTCCCCCTCCAGTCTGTGGTACTTTGCCTCTTCCTCCTTACACATACATGCACTTTGTTCTCTCTCCCTCTCCCCCACACACACACACACACACACACACACCCCTTGCCCTCTTCTTCACTCCACCAGGCCATTTATATTCTCCAGACAGCTCTTTCCCTGCTCCTATCCCGATGTTATCTCCAAAGGACTCAGACCCTAGTTATGCGAATACCTAATATTTTTCCCCTCTCCACAAGTCAGCTTGCATTCTTTAGGTCTGGATTCAAAACCTGTGTTATTTTCCAAATGAGAAGAATAATTTCTTATGAAGATGAGTTTATTAAGAGCCTAATATAGGACATTTGATAACTGGGTTGTTATATAAAAATATCTCCTCACTCCAGTCACAGTGCCAGGTAATAAGCAGTAATTATACATGGCACAGATTTATTTTACTTTTACCCCACCCCTCTCACCTAACAGCGACTCGGGGCAGCTTACATATATAAAACAATAAAACCTGAAAATACAACAAAAATATAAATATACATTATAAAATGGAACAAACAATTCTGTGCACAAAAATACAAATAGCCAACCCCAACCCACTAGCCCATCCCCCGCCCCTGCCATGCCAAATGCCTGATGGAAGAGCCAGGTTTTACACTGCCAGCGGAGGGCAAGAAGATTTGGGCTGAAACAGATCTCCGCTGGGACAGCATTCCACAGCAACGGTGCGGCCGCCAAGAACACCCGCCTGTCTGTACGGACCCACCTATAACGCGGGACCTCCAGGAAGGCGCTCCCAGATGACCGCAGGGGCCAACCAGGGATTGAGGTGATCCTTCAGGCTTATAAGCCGCTGCATTTTGCACTAGCTGCAGCTTCTGGACCGTCACCAAGGGCAGCCCCACGTAGAGCACATTGCAGTAGTCTAGCCTCGAGGTGACAAATGCATGGATGATGAATTCAGTGACTTGAATCACTGCAGCACCAAGCAAAAAGGCATGCTGTAAAAATTAAGCAATACAGATGTGTCTGAAGTTAACAGAATCCTACTATCTTAAGCCATTCACTCCAAAGCCCCCATCAAACTGAAATAACCAAACCTAATACAGGTACATGAAAGTAATATAAAGCACTCCACAGGCCAGAGAGGTGGTCATAAGGATCTCTGGGAATCACTGTACGGACAGAGAGAGAATGTGGTCCCAAATGTATGTGATGGAGCCAGATAATATCTTTTATTGGATCAGCTTCTGTTGGTGACAGTAGGTTAGCTTTTAGGCCACACAGGGCTCTTCCTCAGGCATTTCAAAAGTCAGAATTAAGGATAGAATGAATTAATACGTATGGTACATCTGTGATGGAATCTGAGATTGGTAACTTTGCAGAAGAATTCCCCAGCTGCCTTACAAGGACAAATTCCCAGCCCCCTTGCATCACAGATAGGACATGCAGACTTATTCAGGGAATAGGGAAAATAACCCTTTGAACACAGTATAAAACAACCTCCTCTGCAAGTCTCTATTCCTTCCAAAATTGCCATGCAGACCTTGTTGTTAATAGCACCATGAGTCTAGTTAGCCATTGTTAGGTCAGAAGAGGTCATAAACCAGGCTAAGACAGCTGAGAAAATCAATGATTCTTGCAGTCATATCGCTTTGAAGTGTGCAATCATGGTAACTGGAGTCTAATGAAATTTGCCAAAGTCATGGAGTGGCGTGTCCCAACACATTACTAATAAAGCTATCCAGTGTTAAACTAAGGCCTATAGCCCATCCACAGAGTGAACAAACTTACTCCACATTTAAATGGAATCAGCTGACAAACCAGTCCCCACATGATAGTTGTGCTAAGCACACCATGTAATGGCAACAAGGTCTGTCGACACAGTGAACAAGGTGGTAATGTCGTCCTGGGTGGAGGTAGGTGGAAGTCCCTGGTGCAGAAGATGGAATGGCCCCCTACTGGAGAGCCCCCCCGGCCCCTTCAGTGTGTCCACATGTGGGCTCCCCAAGCTCGTGGGCTCCAGTGTTGCTGCGCTATCATAGCTACGCCCCTGGCAGACCAGTCGTATACTGTTAACAGTGCAGGAACGCACCAGTCTTTAAACAAAGACTATTTTAAAAACATTTTCTGGACATTGCTCCTGCTTCTGAACCACACCAATAGAGAACTTTGCAAAATGTATACAGACAACATGATTTAAGTGTATCAGTATTAAAGAGGATAACGTGAGATGACGGAAAAGGTATTATCCCACCTGGATTGAGATAGATCTAGTATGTTTTTGAGAACCTGGCTAACCACTAGAATAGATGTGAAAATTTGGAAAATACTTCCAGATTACTACTATGTCAGGGAATGGGATTTAGATGCACACAGACTTGAGTAACTGATGCATGCAATTACTAATGTTGCGTATGTAGGTAAGATATTGGGCCCAAAGAATCCCATCCCAGTCTGGTCATTTAAAAAATAATTATAGATGTAAAGAAACGCTGGGAGATTCCGCCCCCGTCCCCAGGGCTGCAGCAACAACAGACCAACACTTCTACAGAACTGTGTCCTTATCTGAAAAAGTTACTCAAATGTAGCAGCTTTTTCATTACTCCACTTGATCTGCAACCCAGGAACAATAAGACGCTGGTACCACACATAATGCTAACTAGTAACTACTAATTTTAACAGCAAACATCAAAATCCCCGTTACATTTGTAAATGTTGGCTACGTTGCGGGTGAAAACAAGCAAGACAGTAGCCCATGTTAGCCTGGGAGTCACCTGCTCGTTAGTTCAGGAACTACCGGATGTTCGTCCATGTCTGCTTCAGGGCGGGCAGCTGGCTGCTATGGTAAGTGTGGGCCGGGGAAGGTCACCCAGCCTGGGTGAAGGTCCAGTCACCCAGGCTAATGTGGGTCCTCCCATCTGTAAGGGCCTGACCAGCTCCGCTGCAGGGCAAGGTCTGCCAGGACCAGAAAGCTGTGAGCAAAAAACCTCGAGTTCCCACTGCCACACCACAGGGCCCCCCGTTTGAAGGGGGCAACAAAGGCATAACCACATTGGGTGTCCCCAGTCTGCACAGTAGATCGTGCCAATGCCCATCCCACAACAGAGCGGGAGTTAGCCAAAGGCGAGACCATGTAACAGGAAAACAGCCAGTCCAGCAAAGTAAGCCAGTGCACCAGGGGGTGGAGGTGGAAGCAACCTTCCCATGGTATGCACAACTATATATGGTTTGTGTCCACCACCATGTTCACAGGCCACCACCACTCTAGAGACATTGGGAGCGCAGGCCCCCTTCTGCACCAGACGACCACCCCTGAACCACCCATTAGAAGGGTGCCCTTTAGACTGAGGAGTTGAGGACATACATCGGCCTGTAGGAGACGCACAGGTGCATCATGAACTGTGCAAATCACAGGAATGAGCAGGTGTTCATCAAGGAGATCACAACCCAGATGGCAGAGCTTGGTCTACTACCAAGACATGAGTCAGTGCTGGCAGTGGGTAAAGGACCTAAGGAGGGGCTACAAGGAGGTTAAGGACAACAACGTTAAGTCTGGCTGCGGCCGCCAAACACAACAGTACAAGGAGCTCCCAGACACCTTCCTCTGCAGGGACAGGTGCATAGTTGCTCCACATCTCACTGGCACCGGCCTCACGAGGAGCTGCTGTCACATGGATACCCCTCCCCTGCTGCCAACCCATGCTGCACCTGCTCCAGCTGCAAGCATTTCCCCTCCCTCCGAGGAGGCTGGGCCCTCAAGAACATAGCTCACCACAGCTGGCCATGCCCATGGTCCCCATCCAGGGTCCGACTTGGAGGACACAGATAACATCCTTGAGACTCTCAACTCCAACCCCCTTGACCCAGAGAGTCAGCAGCTGCGAGTGGAGCAAGCAGAGGTGGAGGGAACAGAAGACCTGGAGCACATGGGGAATGCAGAGCCCGATAGGAGCAGTAAGTGAATGCACTGGAGAGAGGGGGAGGGGAGGTGACCCAACCATAGGACAGAGCAGTCAGGTAGTGCTAGTCACCAGCATAGCGGTCATTTGTCACTGTGTTCACAGGTGGCAGGGATGGTGAGCGGAAGGAACCAGAGGAGCCCTGGGACACAGAGGTCCCTTGTGGGGATGGTAACCATGGCAAGTGGGTGCGAGGACACCACAGAGGGCTGGTGGGGCCTCGCATGCTGAGCAGGCAGGTGTGGAGGGCGGGGGTGACAGTGGGTGCCAAAGTACCAGGCACAATGGCCGGGGGGGGGGGAGGGGAAACGCTGGTCCAGGAAGGTGGGAGTAGGGTAGCTTGAACCAACGGCTATCCTTTTTGTCCTACTACTGGGTTCACCAGTGGGACAGGCACAGGCACGACCACGTGCCCAGTAGAACTAGGCCCTGCTGGCATGGACCCAGCAGTGCAGGAGGATCTGGCATGGGAGCTGCTACAAGAGACCACGTGGTGGATGGACAAGATCCAGGATGCCATCCAAGGACTGGCAAAGGAGCACCAGTGGTTCCTGTGGCAGTGCACCACCCAGCACAGGGACCTCACTACTGAGGCCCACAGAGAATGATGGATGGAGAAGGGACAATGGGAACACCACCTGTGCAGAACTGCCAAAGGGCTGTGGAGAGGGAGCGCTACAGCCTGCACGACATCACGCAGCAGTCCCCATAGGATGCAGTATGCCCTCCTCAACCACTTGGCCACCATGAGCACTGCCATAACTGCTGCTCTGAGGTAGACCCCATTTTCCTACCTCTCCCCAGAACTCCCAAGGCACCCCGCTCCCAGCGCAGCCCATTGGCGACAGATGGGAGCTAGTTTCCAGCGCCCGGATAGGTGCACACCCCACAGCTGGCTGTGCCACACTGTCCTGGCCTGAATCCCACCCAAGGATCTGAACAAAGCTGGCGATGGCCTCGTGCCAAGCACAGCAGATGGCTTGCACGGTCATCTCCTCAGTGGTTGAGAGAAGGATCTGAAACACAGTTAGGTGCTCGTGCTCTATGTCTCTCCAGCAGATGGCCATAGTGCCGTCAGATACCGCACCAAACCCTTTGATGTGGTGATGTGCCCTGTACCTATTTGCCATCGCCTTGCTGGCTGCATGTCTCGCTATTAGCTGGGATGGTCCTTACACAGCTGAGAGTCCGTTTCTGACCTCAGCCAGGTGGTACTGGTCAGTCCCAGCCCTGTGCATGCTCATCTGCAGCTTATGAACACCATGGGATCAGGGTGTCTCTCCCGGGAGGGAAAGACCCTGATGGGATAGTCTCTGCACAGCTGAATCGGTTTCTGTCCTCAGTCAGGTGGTACTGCCCCGTCCTGTCCTTGTTCATCTGCAGCTTATAGGCACCATGGGATCACGCATCTCTCCCGGGGGGTGGGGGTGGAATGGCCCCCTGTTTAATGAAGTGGTCATGTGTGGGGCTCCCCAGGATGCTCAAGGTCTCTATCAGAGGAATGCTCTGTGGAAGCTGTGCTCCCACTTGGTTGGCACAGACTTGAGTATTTCCTTCTGTTGTGTGTTAAACTTTTTTTTCTTGTTTGAAAGTGGCCTGTGCTGCTCTTGGCCCTCATTCTGCCATCTGGGCTCATTTTGTGTACTTTCCCCTGGACTGGCTCTCCATGGCTGGTGTTCTGGCCTGTGTCTGCTGCTGCCGCCCAGCATATGGGGTATGGAGAGATTGGAGAGTGTCCATCATCTTGGCCCTAACAGACGTGCAGGGGAGGGGGGATATACAGGGGTTGCCGGCTGACCCATCCTCCAGGGAGGTCGGCTATGGGGTCATGAGTTGGTATATGCAGCTCCTGGAGCACCATGTGTGCAGGAGAAAGTGCGAGCACTGCGTGGCTGAGTTGGGCTTCCAGGCACTATGGCCCGCTGGTGTGGGACCCCCTTGGGGGCGATGAAACCATGGGATGTGAATGAGAGCACAGCTTTGCAGATTTGTGAGATTCCGGAGTTTCGCCTATACCTTACACTGGCTGGACCCTCTGCGCCACTTTCGTTCACCACTGTCCTGCTGACGGCAGGGGGACTCACAGGTCCAGCACAAGCACCTTGATCAGATGCTGGAGCTGGACCTCCTGGCAGATACAGACCTCCTGGCAGTTCTGGAAAGGGCTACCTACTAGAAGGTGGCTGCAACTGCAGTCAAGCTTTGTGTCCTGTACGACATCTGGACATGACCCGAGGCGCGGACCACCCTGGTGCGCGGGGATGTTTTTAACTCCCACTATATGGTGGCAGAGGATATGCTGGTGAGAGACTACCAGAGAGGCATATACCAATAAGGATATAAGGAGCTGCCTAACTGAGTCAGACCAATGGTCCATCTTAGCCTAGTATTGCCACAACCTAACACAGCAGCAGAGTTTCAAATCCAGCTCTTCAGGGTCTCCGGCAGAGGTCTCACCCAAACTTGCTATCAGAGTCCCTCCAGGATCCTTAGCAGAGGCCTCACCTAAGCATGCTATCAGAGATCAAGAATTGGAAGATGCTGGGGATTGAACACAGAACCTTATACATGCAAAGCATGCGATGTGCCCTGCTGACAGTGAGCCACGGCCCACCCCGTGGTTATATGTCGAGGGAGCACGGTTCCCCACCCGCCAGGTGCCAGGACTCCATTACACCTTTCTGCAATGGGCTGCTGGTGTGACTCATGCATGACCTGTGCTTTTTGCAGCAGCTGGAAGGGACTGCACTGGCAGCATACCAGAGGACTGGTTGCTTGGCCTGCATGTGGCTGCTTTCATTTCGCCCTCCTGCTTGCCCCTTTTATTCCTCTGCTCGCCATAGGGTATGTACAGCCGGCTTTCTGTGGGTAGCAGCAAGTTCCTCCTGTGGCTGGCTGGCACCTCTGTGTCCCCACCCTCCTGGAGTACTGTGCAGGGCAGGCAGATGTGGCTGATGCAGCTTCTTTTACCCACAGCTTGCCATGGCTGTATGTCATGGTGGGGGGTGGGGTGCTGAGAGCAGGGTGGGTCAGATGCCTGCCTGTGTGTTTGGTTCTCTCACCCTGTGGCGTGGGGATGGTGGGATGGCTGTCCTTCCACCCGGGTTCACCCACACGTTTGTTCTTTGCTGCACACTGACTTGGGGACTGGCAGCTGCTCTGGCCGGGGTGGCCTGGGGAGCCACCTCGCCCGCATCTCATTTGTTTTCACCCTGTGATTTCACAGAAACTTTACCAGGCACTAGGGAATCTACTGAGCAACATTATTTCTGGGAGTATCCCACCATGAACTGACACCAGGAACAAGAGAAGGTGCTGCCTGATGATGCAACAACCTTGCCAAAACTGTTCTTGCTGGGGTTATGTAAAGGCTCCAGCACAAACCAGAGGGAGTGGCTCATGAAGAGAGAGGGAAAGGCCCAGGATGGGTCCCGTTCTCCAGGCAAGGACTCAGCCACCACACCCAAGCCAAGGAGTTGGGAAAGGCCAGGGCACATATTAAGGTGGCTCTTGTCTAGTCTGAACTCTTACGACCAAGAAAGTTAATCCTCCCTCTTGGTAGGATTGCCCTTTGGATCTACGCAAAGCTGGGGCAGGAAGAACATATTTACTCCAGGAGTAAAAACCAGCCAGTGGGGCCACAACTGGGACAAACCCCCTCTCAGGTGGTTTGGACAGCCTTACCCACATCGATCACCACTGCTATGCGACACAGTGCATCGTGTACCCAGTGGCCGGCAGATGTTCAACCTGCAGCATGGCGGGTAGCTGGCTGCTATGCCCTGCATCCTAGGAAAAAGGCCAAGGACACAGCACATCGCAGCGGGCAGATGGCCCAAAGTGGGGTAAGACTGCTCAACATGCGACAGCGTGCCATCGCTTGCGAGACCGGTCCCTGTCTGCTCCACCCTGTGACAAACTCCTCCAGGGGGATTTAAGTGGCAGGCGCTGTTTCCACTCCTGCGTGGCCATATCACAGCCAGGGGTGGGCCAGGGGGGAGTTGGTGGGGCTGGGGACCACCCATGGGGCCAGCGTCTTGACCCACCACGGGGCATGGTGGGAGTCCATCTGCGGCCGGCCTGACTTCTCTGGTGCACGCACGCGCGTGTGCGTGAGTGTGCGCGCACGTGTGAGTGTGAGAGAGAGAGAGGTGGACCATCTGCCCTGCTCTCCTTACTGGCCCCGCAGTGTGACAGCTGTGCTTGTCTGCCACAGGCCACATGGGGAGCAGGCCTGCCCCAGCTTGTGTAGCTGCATCCCTAGTCTCTATGTTTACGCAGTTTTCTCCACACAGTCCAGTTCCTACAGGCCCAGCTTGTACTGGCCCAGGGCTCCTGCAGCCATTGTAGTAAACCCTCCTCTCAGGTAACTCCCTCTGAGTGGGGTTTATGAGACAGAGTCCAGCTCGAGTTTCCCCATGCACCCCTGTCTGAGGTAGAGCGCCTCCTTCGTTCCTGCCTCTTCCACAGCCTCCTTGTACCGAGCCTCGCTCAAGCTTTTAGCCCTAGGGTTGGCTCCTGCCACACCCAAGCTCAGCTGTATTATTTCAGGTGCTGTCCTTCACCGTGTGCAGCACTAGGAGATCCGCTAGCACCTGCAGCCCGGCTGGTGCAAGCTTCCTTAAAGGGCCAGCGTTTCCATAAAGCTGCAACCAGATATACCCCGCAAAACCCAATGCTGCTTTCTTTCCTTTTGTAGAAAGTGGAATATTGCCAGGCTTGTAATAAAGTACCCTGAAGCTAAGCTTAGCAAGTGGGACATTGCCAAGCTTTTCAGCACTATGACCAAAGGAATGGTTTGTGTTTACAGCCAAGTGAATGATCTCATTCATCCAAGCTAACACACTGCTACCAGATAGAGTTCCTGAACAGTTACAATACAACATCCGTTCCATTACCAACACTAGAAGAAACAGTTGGTATCTAAAGCTGAGGTAATGGCCTGTCTGCCAGTTTCAAATCCGGCTGAAATATCATGCTATTATCTTTTGCAGCATGTGCCTTTAATGAGGTTGCACATCCTCTTGTACAACATACTCTCATGCTGCTTTTCAGCACTGAAGAGATTTGACTGAAGCTGCAAAGTTGCGACCACACACTTAGCAATATAAATACAGTCTAGAAAAAAGTTGGATTTGTTCTGCTTTACACATCCCCACAGGTTGCATTTATTTTTAATTAGAAATTTTGTACAACGTACAGCATTTTTTGAAGAGCCAGCCTCCAAATTCTAGATGCAACCCAGAATTATTGTACTGACTGCTATTGCTCATCCTCTGAGCAGCAGTAGCACTAGCTGCTGCTATTAAGGGCTTGAAGAATGCGGAGGATATACAAATGTATTAGCCCACACAAATGTAAGAAATCCTACATTGCTGTATGAAATAAAACACACTCAACACTACTCAAATGAATGAACTTTAAGCTATGAAGTGGATATATACAGTACTTAACGACGGGGGAAGATATGAATTGCCAGGGCCCAAGACTGATCCAAAAGCAACTCCAGAAGCCCAGACCTTATCAGAACAGGGAAGTAAACTCTATTCTCCAGGCTAGCAACCCAACAACTGAGCTAACCTGCCTCTCTAAATCACAAGAACTTCTGTTTTATATTCAGCTGTAATCTATATGATAACCAGCGCAGGGAATGGGGCAGGAAAGTCATTAGTAGAAGCCAAATAAATCACCCAGGTTTTTGCTGGATTTCATTTCCAATCCCGAAATGGCCAAATACCAGCCTTTCCCAGCTCTCTCTCACATTTCAGGGTTCACGCTCCTACTGTGAACATTTCCCAGGTCTCAGTCCCACCCCCTTGAAATTAATTGCTGGGGCTGAGCACTGGCAAGCTCCTGCGTGAATTAAGTCCTGGATATATGGAAAGAAGAAAGCTAGAAAAAAAAGAAAATCTAGTGAGGTAAAGGGCATCATCAGATGTAGTGCTTGCTCTTCGTGTACGCTTGCAAGTGCATGTGGCAGTTGGATGAAGTGCAGTGGAGCAGAGGTTTGGTGGGACTCAAGGTAAAGTGGGGTTCTGGCAGGAAGAAGCACTTCCCAGGGGCAGCGGGAGATCCCCAGACCCTGGTGCCACTTCCATCATTCCTGTGGCCACTGCTTGCCATAAGCCCCACTCCATTGTTCCAGCTATCGGGCAACAGCTCAAATGAGCTGGCAGATTTGTACAAGGAGTTGCCATATACATACATATTGCCAGCTATGGGATGGACTTTCCTGTAGCTGGTGTTGCATGCAATGACACCCAAACTGTCTAAGCAACTGCCTCAAATAAGCAGATTGACATATCGAGTTTGCTGTTCTTCGATTTGTTTAAAAGAATACTTTTCCTCATCCAGCAGCTACAGCAGAAGAACTGCTGTGCTTGTTACAGTACCCCACACCCAACTCCCTTCTGATCCCCATCTCCATTTGCTAGACTGCAACAAGTCCCCGTGGCATCTAGTTGCTGTGGGGCTTCGAAGCCTTGCTTCCAAGGGCACAAAGAGCGACCCTAGTGGACAATCACACGTTTAACTTAATATACCAAGGGGAAAGTGTCATCCACAATCAGTGCTTTTTTAAAGAAAAGCAAACATGGTTAAATCATTTGCCTGTAGCAAGGAATAACCTTTTCTTAGCGGGATGGCTTATTTATTTATTTAGATTTATATTCCACTCTGCTCTAAGGGCTCATGGCAGGTAACACACAGAAGCAATACAGAGACTTAACACAACAAAAAAAAAACCAATAGATTATACAACATGTCAAATAATTACTCCACCCCAGAAACACCTCCCCCACAATCAATTTCTGCAGAATTCAACCTTTCATTAAGCAGAAGTTTCCTTCTCTTATGGCTACAAAGAAAACTTCCCTAATGCAAAACAAAGGAACATTGTCTTGCCGTATAACTCCAGTGCCTCTGCTATTACTCATCTCTTTCTGAAGCAGCAGCAGCAGAAGAAATAAACTAAAAAAACATCTATTAGTTTCACTCATATTCACCTTAGCCAGAAACTCACTGTGACACCTTGGGCCAGTCACAATATTCTCTCAACTCAACCTACCTCCACCCCCCCGGGGGTTTTGTGAGGAGTAAAAGTTGTGTTTATTAGTTATATGTAAAGCACTCTGAGTGCCATGGCAGGGAGGCACTATATAAAAATAAAGATTACTGTATTCGGAAGGTGTAAAGCATAAAAGAAACACGACAATTTCACCATTATCGTTTACCAACAGCTGAAGTAGCTAAGCCAAGTAAGAACCCCCACCCACACCCCATCCCCAGAACCAGCAGTTCCCAGTTACTGCGGCAGGGAACACTGGCATGCCTCAACAGATGTGCCCTGAAAATTTCAATTGCTCAGTGAGCCATGGCCCTTCAAGGCCAAGCTGCAGCAGTTACAATGGATATTAAGTTAAATAACATTTAACATTATAAGGTTACCCACCTCATTTTGTCTTTGGTTATATGCAAGAGTTTTCAGGGTCACATTACTGGCTATTTGGTGTATACGGACAGGTAAACATAGACGTGCCTGAGCCCCCAAAAGGTTGGGTACCTCTGATCTAAACAAGGCTACCGAGGGGCACAATAGCAAGGATCCTTTGCTCCCCTCCACACGCATACACTACCACCTTGCCCAGAGAGAACTTTTTCAAAATAGCAAGCTATCCTTGCTGCAGAGCAATGCAATTTTGGCGTTTCAGAATCTGTGTCAACACCCTGTTCTATGGCAACATTGCAGCAGCTGTGCAGCAAATAATTCTGCATTTGGTCAGGAGTACATTGCTGAGCAGAAAACTGATGTGAAACAAGTTTTAATGTGAACAAGTAAAGTTTACATTAAACTGAGAACCATAGAGGTACGTTCCCAAGCTGCTTTGTAGATTTCAGCAAGGATTTTCTGCATACATTTTTGAGCCTTTATGGTCAGCAGTTCCCAAAAGGCCATGCTTCAGGGGCATGCAGACCTAGAAAAGCTTCTGCTGTGTGCAATTCAGTGGGCCAAGAAGTGGTTAAAATATTTCAGGATGAGAGAAAACTGGGATGGCTTCTTCCCAACTTTGTGAAAGTATCTCTGTCTCTCCTAGATTGCAAGTCCCTTGGGGCAGGGACAGGCACAGGGACCTGTCTATATTTAATTATTGTTCAGTGTCAGGTACAATAGACAGGAAACCCAAGTCATGGGTGTTTTATACCCTCATGCAGGGACACTCACTGTCCAAGTGGGGGAGGTCTCATCTGAATATGGATGCATGGGGGTGTTCGCTCCTGTGACCCACGCACCTCCCACCCAGTCCATGCATAAGGCATTCCAGGAAAATCCGGAGTGTCCCGTGCGGGGATGGGGCGGGCGGTGTGTGGATAGGATGGCTGTGCACTCATCTGAAGTGCTCACACACACATGGCGCCCTCCCCCCAGAACTGATCACAGACCTCCCACCCTGTCTTGTTTAAGAACACCCTGTATTAACGTTCCATCAGGAGTGAAAGGATGTAAATAGGATTTGGACGTCTGATTAATGCAGTTCCCTGAAACTTCTCTGTTTCTCTGGGCTAGTGGGTTGTAGGTCAATTTTCCAAGATTTGACGATTCACATTCTACTTGCTTTATTTCTTGCAGTCACAAGACGACAGCATGGAAATGCTTTATTCCTAGTCTTTAGAGTTGTTTGCCTGTTTAATGCAACAAATGTGGGCAATGATTAGCAAAGCTTCCCTCTATTTTCCAATTTTAAAAAAATAATTAAAAAATAAATAAATTGTAAGTGGCGTTAACCAAGTCTGCAAAGTTGTTAACTAGCAACAGTATAATCCAGGGAGAAAACATCTTGGATGTTTCCTACAGCCATTGGGTTACAATAAATAACCTTCCTGCCAGCAAGCTAAAACTTCTCAGGAATATTCTGTTTATTCTTTCCTGCACAACTATAGTTTCTTAATTCTTTTTATGTGAGTGGCAGCCGTTTCCTGCTTATCAATGGTCTCACTTGTCTAGAAAGTGACCCACCACACATGCAGCTACAAGACAGTCCAAAGAGTTGCTTGTGTGCTACATGCTTAAAGGTGTTCCAATTTAGTTTGCAAGCGCATGAACAAACAAGATATGAACACTGATGGGGAAGGGGCTGAAGCTCCTTTTCGTGGGCACTAGTGCCATCTAACTAATCCATTAAGAAGTTAAATTGCTAGAAACACCACAACTTGGGTTTCTGGGCACCACAAGTTTAATTTTGGATTAAGCCTTAGAGCTTCTCGCTCTCCTCAGAAGCATAACGGTGGTGTAGCGATTGTTTTTAGAGAAGACTGGCCTGTTAAGAGGTAGAGATTGTAGGTATTGAGGCCCTCCATGTGGTGTTTGATTTGGCTGGGGGCAAGCTAGGGGTGCTGCTGGTATACCGAGCCCCTTCCTGTCCAGCAGCATCCCTTGCTGCTCTAGCAGAGCTGGCCTCGGAAGTGGCGTTGGGCTCCTCCAGGACTTTGGTCCTGGGGGACTTCAACATCCACGCCAATGCCAGCCTTGTAGGAGTGGAGCGAGAATTCATGGCCGCCATGGCAACCATGGATCTGCCCCAGGTGGTGATCTGCCTGACCCACGTGGGGGGGCACACCCTTGACCTGATCTTCGGTTCTGGCCTTGAGGCGGGGGGGTCCGGTAGTGGGGGAGGTTAGGTCTGTGCCCTTGTCATGGACGGACCATTATCTCCTTCAGACCAGTCTCTCAGCGCACCCCCTCCAGAAGGGGAATGGACCAGTTAGGATGGTCCGCCCCTGGAGGCTGATGGAACCCCAGCGGTTCCAGGAAGCCCTGGAGGAGTTACCCCTGAACCTGGACGGTCGCTCTGTCGATGATCTGGTCCAGCTTTGGAACACCTTGCTGAAGGAGACCATTGACAGGGTGGCTCCGAGACGCCCTCTGTCTCGTCACCGCAGGGCCCCTTGGTTTACTGAGGGGCTGCGGTGGATGAAGCAAGTAGGCAGGAGGCTGGAGCGATGCTGGCGTCGGACTCGATCTGACTCCGACCGACTTCTCCATAGGGTCCATTTGCGGTCCTATGTTGAGGCTGTGGGGACAGCAAGGAAGGAGTTCCTTGCTGTCCCTCATAGCGTCTGCGAAGTCACGCCTGGCGGAGCTGTTTCGGGTGGTGCGGGGGCTGGTCAGTCCGGCCTCCCTCTGCCTGGACAGGGACGTGTCCCAGGCCCGCTGTGAACAGTTTGTCACCTACTTCACAGACAAGATCGCTCAGATTCAGAGCGACTTTGATGCTGGATTAGGGGCAGTAGTCGGAGAGCGCGAGGGGGTGGAGGTCCCATCTGGTCCAACTTTGTGGGGGGAGTTTCAGGAAGTGACACCAGCTGATG
>QEPC01011125.1:1084834-1144916 GCA_003113815.1 Sphenodon punctatus
AAGCCGCCTTCCGCCAGTTATATCTGGTGCGGAGGCTGTGTCCATACATCTCCGGCCTGGACCTGGCCTCCCTCATCCATGCCTTCGTCACCTCAAGGCTGGACTACTGCAACGCGCTCTACGCGGGGCTGCCCTTGTTCCTGGTTCGGAGGCTGCAGCTAGTGCAGAATGTGGCGTCCCGCCTCCTGTCGGGGACGAGCCGTTGGGAGCATGTAACACCTGTGCTCCGGACTCTGCACTGGTTGCCGACAGCGTGCCGAGCCAGGTTCAAGGTATTGGTGCTAATATACAAGGCCCTTCACGGTCTGGGCCCCTCATACCTCAGGGACTGCCTCGCCCTCGGTGCCCCAGAGCGGCTCCTTCGGTCCGCTGGGGGTGCCTTCTTGGAGGTCCCCAGTGTTAATCGGGGGGCCACAATGGAGAGGGCATTCTCGGTGGCCGGGCCGCGCCTCTGGAATTCCCTCCCGGAGGAAGCTCGCCTGGCCCCAAGCCTTCTGACATTTTGGCGAATTTGTAAGACCTGGCTGTTCACCCAGGCCTTTGGGGAGGGGGGTGGGGTGGGTTAGGGTGCGTTTTACCTTCCCCCACCCTTATTTATTTATTATCCCAGCCTGTTTTATTGTAGTGTTTTTATGGATTGTTTTAGTATATTGTTTATAAATTGTTTTTATAACTAACTTGCTAGCCGCCCCGAGAAGTTCACAGGAGGGGCGGGATACAAATTGAAATAAATAAATAAATATAAATTAAAAATAATAGATATACACTGAGCAAGTCAAAATGGTATCTCCCAGTGCCTAGATATACTATGTTTGTGGTCTGGAATTTGTCTCATTCCTCACCCAGCTACACCCACAGCCTTGACAGAGTAGAGATTGTTCCTAGTGCACTTAGGCCATATGACTCGAGGGCCTCCAAATCCCAGAACTAAGATGCCTACCGCTAGCTGCCAGAGCTCTTCCTTTGAAATGCTGTAGCAGCTGGCATTAAGGGTTTTGAGGAATGTTTGGAGTTTGAAGGTTGTGGGCCATGTTAAAGAAATAGAAATCAGAATTTGGGTGAGGGTGCAGCAGATAAGTATGTAATACTATTCTGTTGGAAATGGGAAGGACTGGAACTCGGGGAACAAAGGGAAAAAATGAATCTATATATACACACACATTTTTTTCCCTTTGTGTGTGTGTGGTATATATATATATATATATATATAATAAAAAAATAACATGGACATAAAAGGAACATACTACAAAAACGTTCTGGAAAAGGAACAGAAAGACAGTTGGGGGAAAGGGAAACATAAAAAGATATGATGGGGAAGTTTAACAAGTTGTTCTTATAAATTTAAAATAATCCAAAAAATCAAAATGAAAGTGAATTCATATTGTATCTTTAAAAGAGTGAAGAGAAAATCTGAGTTTAGGTCTCAATCCTACTAATAGCTCCACATAGGAGACTCCAAATAGTGCAATATATTTGAGAGGAATATGTACATGCTAGTAAAATTATGTATCTTTACACATCTTCACAGGATCAGGTTCCTGGTAAGAAACACGCTCTCCTCAAACTTTCACCCCATTTTCCAGATCTTTCCAATGGCTTTAGCCCATAAGAGAATGGAACCAACATTTAGTTTTCAACCTGTGTTGAGGACACTAGATGCTTTCGACCATGAAAAATTCAAGAGTGTGAATTCTTCAGAATCCCAATAGCGTGATTCATCACATTTACAGAAGTCTAGTGAAGTCGACGAGCTTCCATTATGCTAGTTCCTTCTGCCTATGCATTT
The DNA here is from genome assembly GCA_003113815.1 of Sphenodon punctatus. Taxonomy (NCBI): domain Eukaryota; kingdom Metazoa; phylum Chordata; class Lepidosauria; order Sphenodontia; family Sphenodontidae; genus Sphenodon; species Sphenodon punctatus. The sequence goes on from QEPC01011125.1 coordinate 1,086,621, forward strand.
TAAAATGTGGGCCATTTAAAGAAAACACAAAACTTAAACACCTTTCTCCTTGGCACTTCAATTTTCAGTATTCTCATGAGTGTCAGCTCCCTACCTAATCACAAAACCAGATTTGGTATGAACAGAGTGGGTATCATGTGAAGGCTTGTTATGCATACATGACACCATTTTCACACGTTACTGGGAAGGCAGGGAAACTTCTGTGATGGCAAGCGTGGCTCTATTGTCACAGGAATTAGCACATGTGATCTGTACTGGGACCAGTGTTGTTTAATATATTCATTAATGATCTGGAGAAGAAAGTAAAGAGTGAGGTGATCAAATTTACAGATGACAAAGTTATTCAAGGTAATTAAAATCTGAGCGGACTGTGAAGAATTGCAGGAGCATCTTGTGAGACTGGGTGACTGGGCATATAAGCAGCAGATGAAATTTAATGTGGACAAGTGCAAAGTGATGCACATAGGGAAAAATAACACAAACTATATGTATACAATGCTGGGTTATACATTAGGGGTTACCATTCAGGAAAAGGATCTTAAAGTCATTGTGGACAGTACATTAAATTCCTCAGTTCAGTGTGTGGAAGTGGTGAAAAAAGCAAACAATGTTAGGAATTTTTCAGAAAGGGATAGAGAATAAAACTGAAAATATTGTAATAACTATTAAATCTATGGTACAACTGCACCTGGAATATTGTGTGCAGTTCTGGTCACCCCACCTAAAAAAGACATAGTAGAACTAGAAAAGGTATAGAGAAGGGCAACAAAAATGATCGAGGGTATGGAACGACTTCTGTATGAAGAGAGGCTTGATAGATTGGGGCTCTTCAGCTTGGAGAAGAGATGACAGAGGGGATATGACAGAAGTTTATAAAATCATGAGCGGTGTGGAACACGTAAATAGAGAACATTTATTTACCCTCTCTAAGAGTACTAGAACAAAAGGGACACTGCATGAAATTAACTGGCAGGAGATTTAAAACAAGTAAGTATTATTTCATTCAGTGCACAGTTAACTTATGGAATTTACTGCCAGAGGAAGTGGTCAAGACTGGGAGCACAGCTAGTTTTAAAAAGGGACTGGATAAGTTCTTGGAGGATAGGTCCATTAATGGCTATAAGCCAAGGAGGTTTTGGAGGACGTAACATCTTACTGTTGGGGGCTGGAGCAAGGAGGAATGGATTGCCCATTGTGACCTGTTGGGTACTTCTCCCAAGAAACAGAGATTGGCCACTGTCAGAGACAGAATGCTGGGCTTGATGGACCACTGGTCTGACCCAGTACGGCACGTCTTACGTTCTTACGTGGGAACGTGCTATTCTGCTTTTATCCTGCAAGAACACTCGCGCATGACCAGGTCCCCCAATGCAGCTTTTACGAAGACGGGTGTCCTCACAGGATAAAAGCAGAATAGCATATTCCCATGTGTGCTAATTCCTGTGAGACTCAAATGCCATCATGGAAATTTCCCTACCTCCCCAGTAATGTGAAAGTGGCCTAGTGTTGCACTGTTCTAGTGGTTACTTTGCACTGTTCTAGTAACAGAACAGTACAAAACATAACAGGCTTACTGCTGCAGGAATAATACAAACCCTGAACTTGTGCCTTGAAAGGTAGAGAGATGCCATTTCATTTCATCTTGAAAAGACTTTGTTTTCACACAAGTGACCCTAGCAGCAAAAAAGAAACATAAAAAAGAGGAATTCTAACATTGGCAACGTTCTGCCTGCAGCAATAGTTTGTTCACGTGCATAGATTTGAAACACTGCTACAAAAGGGCCGAGACATGAAACTGAGAAGGGAAATAAATAAATAAATAAATAAATAATAATAATTAAAAAAGAGTTCTAGATGCTCAGCAATAAGCACTCAATCCTATACATTCACCACTCATTCGTATCCGTTTCTTTAAACCATTTGAGAGCAGAAGTGAGAGAAAAGGTGTCAGATAAATTTCAATATTCTTCTTGCCTCCAGAACTCTTGACATTTCCAGTTTTACAGGCAGTAAGACTCAAGATCGGTTCTTTTTCCAGTCTGCTCAAAACCCTCTCACCTCTGCACTTACACCTCTGCACTGTGGCCACGGCAACATGCCCAAAAGTCTGGAGATGCAAAAGGCAACACAACATCATAACAAACCCCTTGGAAGACTGAAGCTCAGACCAAAAGCCTAATATTAGTCAGGTATAGTTGACAGACAAGCAGGAACATTATCTGGAGAAGTGTGGCAGGAGACCTTGAAAGGCAATGCCCAAACTGTGATGGCTCATGGAAAAGGATGTGTTTTTAAACACATGTGGACAGGGTACCAGGTGTTTAAACGTGTGTTATTGGGTTAGCGAGTACATATTTACTAGTTAAGGTCAGCCGGGAGATGTTAGGGCCGTTGCTGGCGTGGCTCGGGCGGTAAATGTTTCCCTTCAGGAGAGTAGAGTGCTGAGTTACCTCAAGGAGGCAGTGGTGTGGCTTTTGCTCAAGAAACCATTGCTTGACATTGACGGCCTGGCCAGTTATCAACCTGTCTTTAATCTTCCTTTTTTGGGGAAGATTATTGAACGGGCTGTGGCTTGGCAGTTGCAGGAGCATCTGACTGGCATCAGTTTCCTGGATCCCTCACAGTTCGGTTTTGGTACTGAGACTGTGCTTGTGGCTTTGTTCGATGACCTCCACCGAGAATTGGATCAGGGTCAATTGACCCTGGTGATTCTATTAGATCCGTTGGCTGCTTTTGATACCGTTGACCATGAGATGTTGGTCCTGCAGGACCAGGCCGGGGTGGGCGGAGTTGTCCTTGACTGGTTCCGCTCATTTCTAGCCGGAAGAACTCAGCAGGTGGTGCCCGGGGATCGTTCTTCATCTCCTCAGAACTTCTTGTGTGGGGTCCCGCACGGTTTCTTTTTTGTCCCCTCTCCTGTTCAACATGTACATGCAGCCACTGGGTGAGGTCTTGAGAAGGTTTGATGTTCGGTGTGATCAATATGCTGACGACACCCAGCTCTACCTCTTGCTTTCATCTGACCCAGACACCGCAGTCCTGGTGCTTATCTGATACTTGGCAGCTGTGAGGGACTGGATGAGGGCAAGCCGACTGAAGTTGAATCCTGACAAGACGGAGGTGATGCTAGTCGGTAAGGCAACGGGTGTGATATCTCCTGTTTTTGATGGGGTTCGTCCCCCTTTGGTTTCCCAGGTTTGCAGTCTGGGAGTGCTTCTCAATACCTGGCTCCGCCTGGATGTCCAGGTGGATGCTCGGGTGAGGAGCAAGTTCCGCCAACTACATCTGGTGCGGCGGCTTCAGCCGTATAGCTCAGACTCCAACCTGACTACTATCATCCATGCCTTCATTACCTCGAGATTGGACTATTGTAATGCGCTCTACGTGGGGCTACCCACGTGTCGATCCGGAAGCTGCAGCTGGTGCAGAATGCGGTGGCCTGTCTCCTTACGGGGACAGGTTGCCGTGAGCACATTATAGCGGTGCTCTGTTTGTTGCACTGGCTACCTATATTTGTTCAGGCCCAATTCAAGGTGTTGGTTTTGACCTATAAAGCCCTAAACAGCTTGGGTCTCGCCTACCTACAAGGCCGCCTCATTCCCCGGGCCCTGGAGCGGCTCCTCCAGTTGGCTGGGGGCGCCTTCTTGGTGGCTCCCCGGGGGGCAACTCTGGAGAGGGCATTCTCAGTGGCTGCACCTATGCTATGGAATTCCCTCCCGGCGGAGGCCTGGTTGGCTCTGGCACTCCCTTCCTTTTGACGAAGATGCAAGACCTGGCTGTTCCACCAGGCATTTGATGAGGGAGATGGGTGGGTGGGTGCTGATTATCTCCCTCCCCCCCCCCATTTTAGTTGAATTTTAATGTAGTGTTTTAATCTATTTTTAGATTTACAAAGTAAAAACAAAACGAACTTTAGTTTGGGCCAATGCATTTCAAAAGCCACTGGTGGTTTCTACTTTAAATACCTTTGTTTAAAAAAAGAAACCTTAATATTTGTGTATTTTTGTATTCTGTATTTTTATTGTTAGCCGCTTTGAGCTGCTGGGAGCAAAAGAAGCAGGATATAAATATTTTAATTAATAAACATTTAATACACAATAGTCCATGTACACAACCATTTAACATGTGTCAACTAACAAGTGTTAAAATAGCAGCCATTACCACATGTTAAACTGCCACATGGACTGAACAAGGAAATCCACATAAAAAAACAACAAGAAAAGGGTAGAAATCAGATCTAGATGGATGGAGGCTAATGATTTCCCCCCTACAATGCTAAATTCCACCATCTACCTTAAGACTGTATCAGCCTGATTTTATTTCACCAAATAAATTCCAGGATCCAGCACGTCTAAGAGTCAGAGTGGTGGGGAAAACAAACAAAATAAATAAATAGATACAAATGACAGATCACAAGAAATTTTTCAGCCTCACTGCAAAATCTTCCTGTCTAACTACATAGCACACTCCTCTGCTGCAATTACAAACCCAGCAAATTCAGATGCTACAGCAGTAAAAAAAAAAAAAAAAATCCTATCCAAGGCCTGGTCCCCAATGTTTTATTGTTTTTTTCATCCATCCCTCAGAATTCCACAACCTAATGACAGATCACATTTGCTATCACTGACTGCACAACATCCCCCCTCCGCAAAGTGCCACAATGGTGTGAAAACCCAGATGTGAGGCATGGAACATGCCAACCCCTAAAGACTTTTTCATCCATTCCCAGAATTCCACCAACTACAGACCACATCCACCCATTCTATTTGCAAACCTCTAAAGTGGTCCAAAATCTTTTGTATGAGCCATGGATCCCAGTTTTTTTCATCCCTTCTCTCCCTTACCTTAAGTCCCGATTTCCTAGTTTTGTGTGGTTAAAATTTTGTTTCACACATAGGTGTAACTTTGGCCTAAATTTTGTGGGGCATTCTCACACAAGCTCCACCCTCATATACCTGGAATTGCAGGGGGAAGAAATTTGTGGGGGAACCTGTCCCCTATGCCCCATGCTACAATTACTCCCATTGGTCTTCACTAAGGTGGCCATACCTTCCCTTTAAAAGAGGACACTTATGAAAAATACATGGTGCAGGGCTGCACTGGAATCAATGCAGCCCTGCAACATGGCTTTTTCATAAGTGTTTTCTTTTAAAGGGGAGGTATGGCCACCCTAGCCTTCGCGCAATGTTTTGGAAGGTTATGACTGAGCTCCCAGTGTTCACAACGTTAAAAACAAAGTCCTCCCTGTCCCCTCCCGGTAGTGTTTTTAAACTTTATATTAATGTAACCAAAAAGAAAGCAAAAGGTGCCATTTGCTGTGTCTTGCACCAAAGCAGTCTTATCTTCTTTGGGGCTGAATAAACCTCAAGAGTTTATGATCCCAATTATCAGGGAAGTCCAGGACAGACTCCTTCAGCAGAAGCAGGGTTCCATGCCAGGGAGGGAAGGGGGGAAAATGCCATTGTAGGCAAGAATGGGTGGACAGAGGATGTTTTCAAATGAGCAAAGCGGTGGCCAGATAGGCAAATATTTGAGGACACATGAAAAATACAGGTTGCAGAGCTGCATTGGCTCCAATGTAGCCCTGCAACCAATATTTCCCATGTGTCCTCTAAAATATGCGTGTCCATTGCAGTTGAGTGGCACTGCTGCAGAGCATCTGCTCAAGTGGAGTAAGTGGGGAGAGATTCAAACAGATGGCTCCCAATGTGGCTACTCCAGCCACGGAAGCAAGTCACCATGCACACCCTCTACCATGGATCATGGGAGACTGGGAAGTGTACCAGACTGGCCTTTGCAATTGTCATGTCCCTGGTGTGAACACTGGGGGACCTGGGCTCCCCAGTGCTTCCGGCCAGTTCTTGTGAGTTGCAAAGGCCGTGCCCCCTACTCACAGTGGGGGAAAAGCAAGAACAGCCACAGTGCCTACGAGCAATGGACTGGTTTGCTGGCATGGCTAGCTTCCCCAGTTCATAAGGACAGGGGTTCCATGGCTGCCCATAGCCACAGAGCTATTTGTTTTGCTGTGCACAGAGCACTCTGGATTTCCCAGCAGCGCTCTATGTGTGGCCATAACCGAGTGTTCTGTGGCTCACAGAACACGCATCCCTGTTCCACCTTCAGGCAGGCTCTGTGGCTCCTAGGTGGCAATGCAGGGTAGCATCTTGTCTAAAAACAACAAAGTTTCAGACCAAGGGAATTAGAGGGCTAAGAATTTCTCAGTGCATGCAGCAGGTCCCAGCTGTCTTCATGCATCTGCCCACAATGCCCCAGCCCTCAATTTATCCATCAGAATTTAAACCATGCTTCAGATCTGGAATTTTTGGCTTCTATAGCACTGGGATGTGCAGGATTAATTATTCTTGCAATTAAAATGGGCAGATGATAGCTGTACTTAAGAGGGTGGAACTTTAGGGGATGGGTGAAAAAACATTAGGATCCAGTAGGATCTATGGCTCAGATCTGGGTTTTTATATCACAGTGGCATGCAGGATTTGTATTTTCTTTTATGCAATTAACACATATGGATGTGATCAGTCAGATAATGGAACAGGGCAGGGAGAAGATGAAAAAGTCATAAGGATACACAGCTTGGAGCAAGAATTTTTTTGCTGCTGGTTTTTGGTGGCACCTGATTTTGTTTGTTCAACCTGTAGTTGGATAGTGGAAGTTGGGAGCTTAACTGATTTTTAAATATTTTTTTTAAAAAAAACGAGTGGTCCACCCTAATTCGGAAAGATCTGTCTTTTATTCCCACCTGACCCACTAGAGCAAAGCCAATTGCTAGTCTGAATTCATTATAGGAAAGATACTGAAAAGCAAGAACACCAGAGTCCAAGACACCTCCACAGGCAAAGCTGGTGTGGCAGTTATGCACAACTTTGCACAGAAAAGTCGTTATGAAACAGCCATCAAACGTGCAACAAATGCCCATCTCAAAGAGCCATTCCCCCACTCCCCGCCCCACTGGACCACCGATCTCCGATTGCACCAGCAGCATTTCCCCAGTGCAGAGACAATTAGTACCGCACTCTGTTCTGATTCTCAAATCAGGAAACTAAAAGGCTCCTAAGAGAGAGTATACTGCCCAGCCCCAATAGTCTCCTGAGCCACAATGGCAAGTTGGGGCGCCGGAGAGAGGAGCACACCCCTTCACCGGCTGTAGATCCCTCCCTACTTTCTCCGATCGGGTAACAGAGAAGCAGCGCCTCACCTGAAGGCAGGTCCCTCCTTGGGTGCCCGGCTGGGGGGAGAAGCCGAGTTGCTGCCGCTCCCCCTTTTGTTAAAGAGCTTCTGGAGCAGAGTCGGAGCCATTCTGCTGTTCGCCACTGACTCAGGGGAGCAGGGGTGTGGAGAGCACGCAGGAGCTCAGCAAGCCCGGTGGCGGCAGCAGCAACATCTCAGCTACAGCGTGGCCGCCGAGCATTGCGGGGAGAAGACGGTCCAGGGACCACTCAGAGCCTCCTCTGCCTGCCAGCAATGGAGGGAGGGAGGGAGGGAGCAGCCAGTCATATGACTGGAGCGAGCAGCCGAGCCCGTCCGCCCAGCGGCGCTGACAGCTCCATCCTGCGGGACAAGCCCCTCAGCCCAGAATCCTGGGATTCCAGCGCGCAGCACCAGTAGAACGCTGGCCATTGGATACTCGGAATTCCAAGCCTCCCCCCCCCCCCGGGCAGGGCACGTGGTCAAGCCCCAGGAGCCAGACTTAAAGGGGCACGAGCCCGGTCTCAGGCTGGAAGGAAGAATTTGGGGAAGCGAGTGGGCGAGAACAGGTAGAGGGGAAAATGGCCAGGGCCGGTCTGATTTTTACATAAATCCCCACCACCACCCCGGACTTCTGTGTTTCCTCTCAGTGACTGAAGCCCCAAGGATACTGTCCAAGCCAGTCAGCCAGGGCGTGGCTACCTTCCAGTGCGGAGAGATTTTCTGAAAAGGCTGCTTTTCTTGGCCTTTTATAGCAGAGAAGAGGGAGACTCCGATCTTTAGAGCCAGTAAAGGCCCAATGAAATTAATCTTCCGATCCCAGCTTCCTTGCTGACCCCTTTGAATCTCAGCCAGGCATGGGTGACACCAGTGGGCAGCAAAGAGTAGTGGGTACGCCCAAAAATATTCCATGGAAAGGAAACTGATGCCCTATCTTGGAAAAACGGATACAGGTACTTAATGTTCCTCCCACTACTCACGGAAGTTATGTTCAGATTCAGTATACATCCATGCAGGATCAGTACTTTATCCACAGATACTAGCGGCAGAGGAGGAGGGAGATGGCTCTTCTTTCCCCAGTCAACATGGGACGTGAGAAGTAGAGCAATGCCCTTTCCCTCTATCTGAGCAAGGGAAGGCCAGTCCAATGTGAACTTCAAGTAAGCAGTAGATGCAGTCAGCCGAAAGGACTGAGCTTTTTGTAGCATACCCACTTTTATACACGTGTGTTAGGGCTAGGGACAAATTATTCTGAATGATCTGACTTTTTTTAAAAAAATGTAGACTAGTGTTCTGTCAAAGACAAAGTAATAAAGTAAAATAAGACATCATTTTCAGAAGAATATGAACTGGAGATTAAAGTAATCAGTTAAAAGAATAGAATCAGCTAAGAAATCAAGAGAGGACATGAGAGTGAGGCACCTCTCCTGCTGATCAAGTCTGCCCCCCTCAGTTCAAATACTGTACCAATCCCATTGTTTAGCGAGTGTTGATCCCAAATGTAAGAGACAGAGACAACATAGTTTCAACGGTATCTTTTATTGGTGTTGATGAGAGGATGCAAGTTTTCAGGCCACTTTATGGAAAGCCAGTCACTTTACACACAGTGGCTTTTCACATTGTAGAGAAGCTAAATTAATTCTTTGCATCAGTCTTTGCTGCTGCTGATGTTGGGCAGATATCCATACAATAGCTATTCCTTTTTGGTGATAAATCTGAAGAGCTGTCACAAACTGATATGGCACTGACGATTTAGAACAGCTTGATAAACTAAACAGTAATACATTGCCAGGACTAGATGATATTTACCCAGGTGTTCTGAAGGAACTCAGTTATGAAATCGCAGTAAAAATCAATAGTGATATGTAACTATGATTAAAATTAACCTCCGTAGCAGAGAACTGGACTAGAAGGTAGGAAATGCGATGCCAACTTTTAAAAAAGGATCCAGAGATGACACTGAGAACTAAGGCCGATGAGTCTGATGTCAGTACTAGGCAAACTGGTAGGGACCATAGTGAAAACTAGAATGGTTAGCCACATGGACAAACATGATATACTGGGAAAGACAGCACGTTGAATACTATGTGCAGTTCTGGCTGTGTGCAGCTCTTGTCAGCCCACCTCAAAGAGGCTATAGTCAGTAGATCTGGAAAGGGTAGTGAGAAGGCAACAGGTGGCCAGGTGCTATTTTTTCTCTCCCCACTTTTGGGCCCTCTGCAGAAGCCCATTTTCACCGTGCAGAGTGCGGGACCTCTTCTCCCTGCCAGCAGGGCCCCAAACATGACCACCTCTAAGGCCCCAGGGAGGGTGCACCCTTGGGGGGCAGGGCCACCAGGAGCCCCACATTTTATGACCAGTGGAGCAGCTCTGCACACAAGACTGGATGGTATGGATATCACGCTGCTGGTTTTTAGGGCCCTGAACAGTTTAGGCTCTTCCTATACTCGAGACATATTTCTGGACCCTCACACTGATGGATATCTGCGCTCAGGAACCACCAGCTGTTAGGGGGTTCCACCATTGCGTCATAAGTCAGCAGGCGATCAGACTTTTGTTGTAGCAGGTCCCTCAGTGTGGAACTTGCTCCCTCTGGATGTTCATCTCAGTTCCTCCCTCCTTACCTTTAAAAAGCACCTGAAAATGTATTTATTCTCTAGGTGCTTTTAGGATCCACTGATGGTTCCCCTCAATGTACTTTGTCCTCCCTTTTTTCCTGCCCCATTTTAAAATTTTAATAACTGTTTTAAATGGTTTTAGATTGTTTATATGGTTTAACCTTTTGTGAAGTGCTTTGAGTGCCATGTAAGGCGGAAGGCACTATGTAAATACAATTATTTATTATTATTATTATTATTAGAAAACTGTGTTCAGAAAGCGTGGGATGATGCAACGGATCTGCCACTTTCACATATCATGGACCTGCGTGATGAGATTAGCTGAGCAGCTAAAGCCTGTGCTACAGTGGCAGGATGCGGTGTGCCATCTCTGGAGAAATCACACCATTACTCTCAGAAGTTGATTACTTCTGACAGCTACAGGTCTGTGTTAAGCCAGGCATGTTAAACATGTCAGTCATTGTCACGAAGGTGTGTCAAGTTATAAATTATGAGCTGCTAGAATGTATCTATCAAGCAGCTTGGGGATGCAGAAGCACCGATGGCTGGCTTTGAGAAACAGAACTTCCCCAGCTGCATTGGCGAAGCATTTCTGCTGTATTCCCATACTTACCTCACCCTACAGCAATTGCTCGTACATCAACAAGAAGGGTATCACCCATGGTTCTGGAAGCCATGGCAGACGGTGCTATATTATATATATCTATATATTGGTCTTGAAAGGCTAATGATGGGTGAAAACACAAGCAATGCTGGGCTGACCTGGGACAGGCAGCCCAGGCAGACAGGGCGCATGCCAGACCAGAGCGCAAAACAAACATGCACCTGTCTGGGCTGATGGCAACACAGCTCGGGGGTGGGGAGAAAGGGGACTATGCGGCCGGTGAGCCCTGTCAGTCATAGCAGAGCTGGCCTGGGCTGGCAGTCTGGCCCAGGTACACACATGTAGCTCCAGTGTGGCCCATTTTGGCTCGATCAGAGTAGACCCTAGTCTGGGCTGATCTCCAAACCAAGAGGAAGAAAAGACTTGGGGACAATATTTATCTGCAAAATGTAACATGCAAAAATGGTCTACATGCCATATATGGGACAAGGCTAAAAAATAATCAAATCACTTCAGCATACAGCAGTGGTGGCCGGTGGGTTCGAAGGCTGGCGGGTCAGTGGGTGGGGCCAGTAGTGGGAGGGGGGGGCAATGGTAGGCGGGGCCAAGCAGAATTTTGAAATTACTACGGAATTTTACAGCCTCAGTTCCCCATCTGTAAAAAATGGGAGTGTGTGTGTGTCTCTCTCTCCCTGTGTTCCCCTCACCCGGTCCTTCTTAGATTGTAAGCCCACTGGCAATAGCCACCAGCAGGCAATGTGTACGTAAGAACATAAGAAATGCCATACTGGGTCAGACCAATGGTCCATCTAGCCCAGCATCCTGTCTCCAACAGTGGCCAATCACGGTGGCTTGGGAGAAGCACCCAACAGGTCACAATGGGGGATCCATTCCCGGTTGTTTTCCCCCAGCTCCCGTCATGTTCCCTTCAGCTAGCCCAGATTTCAACAAAGCAGCAGGTCAGACTCAGAGCTTAAAGCAAGAATTAACCTGGGGTTCTTTCCAGATTCTCAACCAAACACTGCAGTCATGTTTTAAAGGTTCTCTCCACAATTTTAGAGGAACTTGCTTTCTTAGTGAAAGCCAAAAGTCACAGTCTTACCATAACTGTCATCGCTTATGGATTTTTAACACCATTATGTTGCTCAGCCCACTTCCCTGGGTGGTGGTAAGTTCCAGGGGCAGCCTTGCTGGGTCAGTGTCCCTTCTGACAGGAGAGAGAAACTGGAGAGACTTACTGTGTGGTAGAATAGTCCATTTATTTACAAAATATCCTAGTTCCTCCAGGTCCAGCACCACAAAGGCTCCCAAAAAGGCGTTCTCTGTAGCCTTCTGCCCCCAAAGTCCAGTATGCAATCTCCAACCAGACTGTAGGTCTCTACTCAGACACAGACTGAAAGCTGTGTCTCATCTGAAAGCCCACAGATGAGACAGCCCACAGCTTTCAGTACTCATCGTCCAACCCAAACCACTGTCATAAGACATGGGCTGACAGACAAGTTTAGGTGTGGCTGATGGCCCTATACAATGATTTTTTGCATTCCAGGGGAAACTAATCCCAACAGGGAGTTACATTCCCACGGGGACCCCAAATCAATAACACTTACAAACATAAGGTGGCAACACTGAAGCAGGCAAACTCTTTAAAAAACACACACACCCCAACCTGTAATTTTAGCGCAATCAACCAACCCAAAGTCCAGCCCATGATAGGGCCACCGCAAACAAATCTCACCCCCTCAAATCTACTCAGTAACCCCAAGCTCAGGGGCCAAATGTGGCCAATAGTGAGGTTTTATGCTCTTTTCCAGTGCCTGGATCTGGCCCCTGGATCCACTTCCTACCCCCAAATTCCAAAAGACTGAACTCTGGATAAGGGAGCAGAGATGAGGGCACACACAATGATAGGGTGTGGCAGATTCATGGCAAAGTCCCCCTCCCATCTGCTCAGGGGGAAAACAGGCAACCAAGCAGAACCAAGTCCAGTGCACATTGAGGCAAGAGGCAAAAAACTCCCTTCACTCCCACCCCAATCTGCCCAGGGGAAACATGAAAGGCAAATCCTCTCTCTCTCTTTTAAAAAAATCACTTTTAGAAGCAGCAGGTTAGAACCAAATCCCACACAGTGCACATGGGGTCACAAATCTTAACCCTCCCCTACCCCCCCAATCTGCCCAGGGGAAACACAAGCAAGGCAAAAAAACAACCCACCACCACCCTCTCTTTATTCACTTAAGAAGAGGCACGTTAGAAGCAAGCCCCCACAGTGCACATGGGGGCAACCAGGGAATACAATTTAATCTTAAAAGCACACAACTCCCCCCCAATCTATCCTCCCCACCCCAGCCTTCCAATCTGCTCAGGGGAAGAAAAACAAATATTTATTTAAGTGGAGCCCAAGGGCCCTGAAACTTACCAGACAGGAGCAGGCAGCTACAGCCATGGCCATGTGCAGAAAATTGGCTCCACTGAAACTGCAGTCTGGCTCCGCCCACTGAAGGGAGCGGAGAGGAGAAGCCAGAGGGTCTGCCCTGGGACTCGTTATTTCAAAGTGCCCTGCCAGGCTATTGATTCTAATGGCTGCTGGGCTCCCATTGGAACCCATTGCCTACTGCTGGCCACACCTCCTGGCTATGATGCTTTGGGTGTTCACTCTGGAGAGTGACCCACCTCACATCACAGCCAGTCAGGCCAGGTCAGCCAGGGCCAGAAGGGAGGGGAAGGAGCCAGGAGCAGGACAGCCTGGGAAGCATAATTCTAATGGCTGCTGGGTTCAAAATGGCTCCTGGCCACACCTTCTGGCTGTGGTGCTCTGGGTGTTCACTCCAGACAGCGAGTGCCCTGCCAGCTGGGGGTGTCTTCAGGGCAGCAGGCTACACACAGGTGCAGCAGTGCCAGAGGCGAGATACGAGATTTGAGGGATGCGGGTGCAGGCTGGGGGGTGCCATGGGAACAAGGGAGTCACTACCCCCCGGGCCCATATATACCAGCCGCCCCTGGCATACAGATGGTATCCCAAACTGCAAATGTGGCCACTCTAGCTGCTGCTTGCATTGGTGCATACACCCTTGTAAAGCTAGTCTAAGAAAGGGTAATTTATTTTTATTTGTTTTGGAAAGCACCTAACATTGCCAAGCTGCGTACAACTAACAGGTAATAAAATAATTTTTGTACCTGTGAGTAGTTCTATTAAAATGAGTGTGAGAATACAAAGTAGTAAAGTGAAGCATTCATCTACGTATTTACAAATCAGGGTCTTGGGGCACAAAATCCTCCATTCATGAAAATCAGTGGTTCAGCTCCCATCAACTTTCATGGGGTGAAAAGACATGCATCTTAACTCCACTTTAACATCCCCTTAATATTTCTTATGCACGTTGCAGGGCTGCATAGGGTGCCAGTACAGCCCTGAGACATGCATACAAAATGTTAAAAGTCATGTTAAAGTGGAGTTAAGGTGCATGTCTGTTTTCACCCAATAATTTTTCCTCTACTTTCACCACTTGGCTTCATGTGATATCCTGTTGAACCATTAAACATTTCAGTGAAAACTTATTATCTTTTCTGTGTCAGAAGAAGGTACACAATCGCATAAAGAGCAATGAAATACAAAACATACAATTATGTTTAAAAAAACAAAAACAAAAAATAGATCCTAGTCTGTAAGAAAGGCATCATCACCCCCAAAGGAGAAGATGTTAGAAATGTGCCAGAACTGTTCTCAAACTCAGATAATTTGTAAGATTAACCGAGTCCCTGAAGCAGAGACTTACCTGGGTGTTTTATTTTTTTACATAGTTAAACACACACATAAGTCTTTGCAAGAGAAGGACTAGCTATACAAGACGGTGTCTTTTATATATAAATCGTATATATCCTAGATTTATATATCCTAGATTTTAGATAAAATCTGATTAGATAATAGTACTATGGGACTGTTCTTTTCATGCGTTAAAGTGACTGCGGCATAACTATCATTTGTGAAATTTTGAACTTCAGCCTTATAAATATTTGAATTCAAAATGCTATCAATGGGGGTGTTTTAAAATGAGCGGGCGGGTGGGGTGGGGTGCATGGCCTCCAAGTGGCACTGCCGCCGAGCAACCACACAGGTGGAGTGAGTTGTGAGCGCTTCAAACGGCAGAGTCCCAGCGTGGCTACCCCGGCCATGGAAGCGGCCACCATACATTTGGCTGGCCCTGCACGGAGCACTCCGGATTTACTGGCATTGCTCCATGCATGGCCATGAGTAAGTGCTCCATGGCTCACAGGAGTGCGTGTCCAGCAGCTCCACCTTCAGACAGGCAGTCGGCTCTGTGGCTCCTGGGCGGTCATGTGGGGTAGCATCTCATTTGAAAACATCCAGTTACAGAGTAAACTAACTCCTTGAAGTGTACTTATTTCTTTTTTAGCATGGGTTTTTCCTTCCTGTCAATAGCAATGAGGAGCAGCCAACCTTTTGCATTTTCTTGAAAGTCTTTCTTTTGGGTGCTACCCCAGGGAATTTCTGCTTTATATAAGATTGCTACTCTTGCGTGAAACATTCTGTCACAGCTAGTATCGTGTTCATCAGCTTTTATTTCTGGAAAGCTGTGAGAAAGGAAGTATTATGTGTAATCTGTTTTCAGGATGCGGGGGCTGATATTTAAACACTTTCTCTTTTGAAAGAAGAACACTCAAAGAAAAAAATAAAAGTTGGACTAATGCCCATATTTGTTTACCCTTTACCACATTTAATACTTTTTCTTCTGCTGCAGAAAAAGGGTCTAAATCTGCTGTCACACTGGGCTGTCTGTCACCCACATTCTCAGGTTCCTGAAAAGAAACAAACTATTTTAAAAGCAGAGTTCTGGAGGCTGAGGTCGTTTTTTGAGGAGGAATATGTGGGAGAAATGTGAAATTCGATGTTTTTAGATAAGCACCTCCCCACCTATTACCCACCAATCATACATGTTGCAGGGTCGTAATGGCACCCTATGCAGCCCTGCAACATGCATGATGGGTGACTGGTGGGTAATAGGTGGGAAGGTGCTTGTCTAAAATCACCCTGAGATTTAATCTGTTTTTGTAGCGAGGAGGTCAAAAGTATTCTTGACCTCCTCGCTAGTCTGGAAGAATACAAAACAAATAGGCACATGGAAGAAGAGAGAGCAAAGAGGTTGGTTGGGTGAAAAATGAGGACAGAAAGTAGCAGAGTCTGCCATGTGTTCCTCCTTCCACCAAAAGGTCTCATTGGGTAAAAACACACACACCATCACAACCTGGACTGAAGATCCATGGGGGACATGGTCCAGGCTGTCCATATGCACCAACCATACGTGCCCGCAGCCAGGCCACCATCCCATCGTCCCACTGCCCATGTGGTCTGGGAAGGGCCGCAAAATACGTGCGGGCAGCGCCACTCCCAGCCCTCTGCTATGACAGGCAGCCATGGAAGCCAATGATGGCCAGCCATGGCAGCTGGCCACGGCAGGCCCCAATCTAGGCCACAACAGATGTGCTCGCCTGCTGTGAGCAGACTTTAGCCTGGGCTGTGACTTCGGGGGTTTCCTAAAGTCAGAGTTCAGCCTAGCTGCCGACACAGCTTGGGGCAATCCCAGTCCAACATCTGATGGCACAAACGCAGTCGTGCCAGTGGCCCGTGGGCCTAAGCAGGCCACCGCCACATCTGATTTTACCCACTGATGCCTCTCATTCCCTATAGGGAGCACGTCACTTCAGTTCCATCACAGCCATCACTGTTTAGTGAACTATGGTAGAGGGAGCCTTTCAGGAACAGGTGGAATATTATCTGATTAAAATTCTATGGCCTGTGTTATGCAGGAGGTGACACTGAATTATCATAATGGTTCCTTCTAATCATGGTGTATGGTCCTGATCCTGCAAACATTTTTCCATTTTTAAGTTCCAGCTCTAAGATTCTACAATTCTAGCCATCTGTTGGGGATGTTATTTATTTATTTTAATTTTATTTATTTAAAATTTATATCCCGCCCCTCCTGCCCACAGGGCAGCCCAGGGCGGCAAACAACACTTAAGTAATTTTTAAAAAATTAATAATTTAAAAATACAATACAATATGGGGGAACTCCCCCCCCCCCCCCCCCCAAAAGCCTGATGGAACAGCCAGGTCTTGCATACACGCCAAAACAGCAGTAGTCACCCTGCATCAGAGCTGGGAGTTGTTCTAGATGACTCTCAAAGGCCGTTCTTACATGGGACGGGCACCTCCACCCACCTGAGTGCTCACCTGAAGATGGCGTGGGAGAGTGTGCACACTCCAGGAACCCATGCCCCACCCACTCATGCCCACGCACAGTGCATCAGGGGAAAACCCAGGATGCTCTCAGCAGGGGCAAGAATGGGTGGTGTGGGGGCAGGGGTGCACACCAGCACACACCTGTCCTGTCTGAAGGCCCCGCACTCACCAGAAGTGTGTGTGTGCTCTGTTGAGCACACAAAGACCCGCCCCCTGGCCGGGCCCATTTAAAAACAGCCAGACTCTCCCAATGCTTTTTTCTAACTTTACTACTATAAACAATCCTATTGAAGTGTAATAGAACTGTTTGTGAAAGTAAACACATAGGTGTTTTTAGAATCAGTGCCTATGAGACCATCACAGTTACTGTGATGAAACTATATTCAGATATACTGTATATGATCTACATATCATTGGCAGCCTCTTCTCTTTGTCTTTAGGACAGGAAACTTAGAAGACCAGATGGTTCAAATTGGTTTGATGCATAAGATCCACATTGAGATCCATTTGTACAGAATTTGCAAGACCCATCATTGCTAGAATTCTCTTCTCCAAACTAACACGGGCAAAGGTATATTTGGTTGTGATAGGGAAGGGCAAGCATTTTAAATGGTACAAGGAAAGAGGGGAAGTATTTTAACTGTACTGAAACTTTATGTACAGTGGCACAAGCCACGTCCCATTGAGTCGATGGAAAGATTTTGGCTTCAGTGAGAGGTGGATTATGTGCTTAAACCTGAGTTACATTTTGGCTTCATTAAGAGCCAGTATAAATTTTTGCCACTGTCTTCAGTGGAACCAGAATTTCACCATTTGTGTCACAGAATTAAATATTTAAAGTATGTGTAAAAATCTTTACCTTTCCAAATTATGTACAATTATGAACTGCTTATTAATCAGTTCAGCAAGTGCTTCCTCTTGAAAGTGCTTTCCAAACATTAACTAATGAATTAAGCTAATCAGCTGAGTTAATGATGAGACATTCAGGCATTTCCCCTAAATTATTTAAAATTAAACTATGGTTATACAAGGCCAACATTTGCACTATTCAGTGGGTGTTTTTAAACGAGCAAGGCTTGGGGAAAGTGGTGTGGCTGCTGAATGGCACAGCTACAGAGCAGCCGCTCAGGTGGAGTGTGTGGAGAGGAATTCTGATAGTGAGCTCCCAGCAGCCGCCTCACACTCCTCATCACGGACCAGGGGAGAGGGGATGCGTGCCAGGCTGGTCTTTGAAACTGACATGTCCCAGTGTGAGCGCTGAGGAACCCGAGCTCCCCAGTGCTCGTGGTCAGTTCCTGTGACTTGCAAAGGCCGTGTCCCCTGCCCACAGTGCCCACGAGTAGCAGACGGGTCTGCTGGTGCGGCTGGCTGCTCCAGTTCATATAGGCAGGGGATGCATGGGCACCCATTGCCACTCACTTTTTTGGTTTGTTCCGCAGGGCACACTCCGGTTTTCTCGGCAGTGCGCCCTGAGTGGCCATGAATTGGTGCCAAGTGGTTCACAGTAGCACGCATCCCCACACGCCAACTTCAGACGGGCAGTAGGATGAGTGGCTCCTGGGTGGTCATGCATGGTTGTTGGCATTTCGTTTAGCCTTTTGTCAGGTGTAGGTCGCTGGGAGCACATTACCCAGATTTAAAGTGTAATGTCTGCACTGGGTGCCAATAGCTTTCTGGGAACAATTCAAGGTGGTGGTTTTGACCTTTAAAGCCTTAGATGGCCTGGGCTCCAGGTATCTGAAAGATTGCCTCTTCTCTTATGTTCTGTCGCAACCTTTGAGGTCAGCTGAGGGCACCCTCTTGTGAGTACCAACTGCCCCTGAGGTTTGTACAGTGTGAGCATGCAGAGAGGCATTCTTGGTGGCTGTTCCACAATTATGGAACTCTCTCCCCTTGGAGAACTGTCTATGCCCAAGCCTGCTCACCTTTTGGAAGAGATGCAAGATCTTTTTGTTTGGTCAGGCGTTTGGTGGGCTGGGATAGAGTTGGGTGGGACTGGGTGTGGGGAGAGAGCTGGTGGGTTCTTAAAATGTTTTTGTATGCTTAAGTATGTTTTATGTTCTTATATTTTGTGAGCTGCCCTGGGCCTTTGTGGGACGGGTGGGGTAGAAATTGAATGAATAAATAAATAATAATAAATTAAAACACCCAGAGACTCCAGCCACTTTCACACATTACCGGGGAGGCAGGGAAACGTCCGTGGCAGCAATCGCAGCTCTGTTCTCACAGGAATTAGAGTATGAGGGAATGCACTATTCCACTTTTATCCCATGAGAACACCCGTCATTGTAAAAGCTACATCGGGGGGACCCGGTCACGCATGAGTGTTTTCACGGGATAAAAGAGGAATTGTTCATTCCCACGTATGCTAATTCCCATGAGAACAGAGCTGCGATTGCCATCACAAAAGTTTCCCTGCCTCCCCAGTAACGTGTGAAAGTGCTCCAGTCTAGAATTATAAAAGCACCTGTGCCAGCAAAGCTAAAAGAACTTAAGCAGAGTTCTGTTGGTACAAGCGTTCTTAGGATCACAGCCTAAGAGATTAGATGGCTTTTTGAAAAGTCTAATTTGCCCACCCCTGACTATAGCAACATATAAACTTATTTGATCAATTTAGAAAGAAGTAAAGTTATAAGTCACGTCTGAAAAACAGATATTTTACCATGGTAAAAATGCCCTCTCAAACATCGCCCCCCGGGAAACTCAGGGGACCTCCAAGAAGACGTCCCCAGCGGACAGATCCAGAACACGAGGAATGAGGCAGTCCTGCAGGTACGTGGGGCCCAGGCCATAGAGGGCTTTAAAGGTAATAACCAACACTTTGAATCAGACTTGGGAGACTATAGGCAGCCAGTGCAGAGCACAGAGCAGTGTTATGTGCTCCCGGCGGCCCGTCCCCGTAAGGAGACGAGCCACTGCATTCTGCACCAGCTGCAGCCTCCGGGCCGTCACCAAGGTAGCCCCACGTAGAGTGCGCCTTGTGCTCGGTCTGTCTGCACTGTGCACTCCTCTTCTCTCCCTGTGTCTGTAGGGCCACTTTCAGACTGAAAAGACAAGTGCAGGAGGACCAGCCAAGTCTTATTCCACCAAAGAAAAACACAGCATGAAGTTGCTGTCTCGCTCCAACCACCACCTCCAAATCATGTTTCTGCAGACACAATTCTTTTCTGCTGTAAAATTTGCAGACTTCAGCCTCGCAGTTTTACCCTGCTGCGTCGCCCATTACCACTTTAATTGCAGTTCCACTTAGGGAAAGGGGCATCTCCTCCCTCGGTCCCACATACCTACCCATATTAGGAATCTGAGAAGATGGGAATGGGAGAAACAAGCCTGGGTCTTAGGTCCAGTGGCAGGCCCTGGGCATGATGCCTAGTGTCCATGCTTTAAGATGTCACTGGTGGGAGTACAGGCTGTCACGGGTGACACTCTGCAGTTTGTGTCTCGTACTGCACCATCTCTCACTGAAAGCCATAGTCACTGGGAGTGCTGCTGGGGGGCGGGAGGATGCTGATCATCAGGCAGCAAGGCTAGTGCTCTGAGTGCCCCCTGTAGGATTGGGTTAGCACTGCCCCCTCTCGCTACGGCACAAGCCCTCCAGCAACAGCCAGCTGGGCGCTGCTTGTGCTGCTGGCTTTGCGTTGTGTCTGCTGCAAAAGGACAGAAGCAGTGATGATAGCTCCCAAATTGGTGGTCCCCGTCATTAATCCGCTTCTGGTTAGACGAATGCCCCCCCTGCACACAGGCACCGTGCAGTCCAATGCAGGGGGAAGGCTTTCCTCTCTCCATGCGATCCTTGGGGCTTCTCACTGCTTCCTTGCCCTACCCGCGCCAGTAGGCAGTGCGGGAGAGACCCAGGAGGACTCTCGCAGCTTTCTCTCCCAGCGCTGCCGCTAGCCCCATGCAGGATCGCGCTGGTTCGCAACAGCAGTACGGGAGGAGAGCACCAGGCCCATTCCCTTGATGGGGGGGGGACAACACTGAAGATCTAATGCCGCCTAGAAGCCGCAGCGCCCGAGCGTGAGGCTCGGAGAGGGGCCGCGGGAGGGCCGGCGCGCTCAGCGGAGGCGGATTCATTCCCTGAGCCCAGCGGAAGTCAGTGCAGGCGGCCGTAGGCAAGGCACAGCGGGGCGTGCGCCGGCTGTGTAGCAGCATGTCTCACCCGTGCCCGTCCGGCGACGAGCCGCCTAGTCCCAGCAACCCCCGGGTCTTCTTCGATGTGGACATCGGGAGCGAGCGAGGTGGGGGCGCTAGACCCGGGGCGATGGATCGCGGGCGGCGAGCTCTGGGGCAGGAGGGGGCGGCGGCAGGTGTGAGGCCCCGGCGGGGGTGGATCGCGCCGGTCCGGGCCTCGCTGTGTCTCGGGCTCGCTCCCCAGTGTCTGCAGGGCCAGGTGTGAGGGGAGGACTGGGCAGGCCCCACGGGACACAGTAACGGGACTCCCCGCCTCCGAGCTCGCCAACTCCGCTTGCATTGCCCCCTGGTTCCTCCGGGCTTTGTGTAGCCCTTGGGCAGCCTTGCTGGAGCCACCCAGCAACCACTCATCCCACTGTCCCCTTGAAAGTGGGGGTGGTGGACACTGAGCCACTCAGGGCGACTCACAGGGCACTGCCAAGAAATATGGAATGGGCTGTGTGGGCAAAGGGGGGGGGGAAGCATGTATTCCTTGCCTGTATGAACGGATGGCCAACCACACCCTCAGACAAATCTCCTTACCATAGGCACAGTGGATGGGGGACGTGGCCTTCAGAGTCACAGGAATTGGCCAGGAGCACTGGGGACCCTCATGCCCCAGCGCTCCTGCCCAGGACATGAATTTCGAAGGCCAGTCTACCTCCATGTCACCGCTCCCTGCAGCCACTGGTGGAGCACAAGATAAGGCAGAGAAACACCCTTATCACATGAGGCATCCTGCCCTCCTAGTCCACGTGGGCAATGGGGTAGGTGAGGGGGGGGGGCACTCACGTGCTCCACTGATCCCCCATGTGCACAGGCATTGGAGAAAACAGATGCCTAGGTGGCTGGAGATGGGTGTGTGCACCTGTGCAATGGGCTGCACGCACGCTGCGGCCTCCTCCCATCCTCCCCCCACACCACCGGCCCGTTTGGAAAGGGCCAAAGTGACTCATCTCCTGCTAGTAGGGTTATGGCTGGGCTGTGGAGAAAGGCTTCTCTGGGTTCCACTTTAAACACAAGAACTGTCCTGGAAAGCTGAGTCACAGACCTAAGACCAGGATTCTTTCTTTCAGCCTAACCAACCATCCACGCTATGTGCTCATCTCTCCCAGAACTACTCCTTTGTCTTTATACCTAAGGGTCCAATGCAGAGCTCACTGCCACGGAGAGCTGTAAAATGGCTATGTCTTTCGAAATACGCAGGGTCGGCCTTAAGCAGGGCTGGTAGGACCTATGGCTCAGGTTGTGCAGTTGGAAGGGGCCCTGCAGGGAGGCCTGTTGTAACCTTAGGACAGGTTATTAATGCAGGAGCCCTGTGACCCTCAGCTCCCCTGCAGCTCTATCCTCTGGGGCCTTGCCCACCTTTCCCTTCATCTCACCTACTAGCGTAGAGGAGCAGGACCCCACAGGAAGAGGTTAAAGTGGCGGGGCCATCGGGTATTGCACTTTAGTTTTGCCCTAGCTCTGCAAATTCTAAGGCCAGCCCTGGATATGGCACTGTCAAGTTGTGAGAGTTGTGCACTAATTATTCACCAACATCACAGATCTAATTGTGGTAACAATGGGAAGGTACAACAAATTATATGTAACCTATATGGTTACAAGAAGGTTAGTCCAACAGTGATTTAAATTGTTGATTAAATTACATTTTTTTAAGTGTTAAAAAAGTTAGTTTGATAGAGGGCTGGTGATTGTTGAAACGGGAGTTGAATTCTAAGAGCAAGTCCAGAATGTCGAGAAGATGAAAATATCATCTATGTATCTGAGGTATAGGAATAGTCTGGTGGTGCATTTTTGCAGGTATTCATCTTCAAGGTGGCCCATAAAAAGTTTAACATACTGGGGAGCCATTTTTGTGCCCGTAGCTGTCCCCATTGTTTGTACATAGTGTTTGTCGCTGAATGTGAAGTTGTGTGTACAGATCAAATGGATGAGCTTTGTGATGTGCATGACGTGGATATTTGAGATGTCTCTGTTGCCCTACAGGTACTTTAGGCAGGCAGCAACGCCATCTGTGTAGGGAGTGTTGGTGAATAGCAAAGCGACATCCAGGTGTTGCGTGGAAAGTCTCTTCCGTGGCAAAGATTGCAGAGAAAGTTGGGCATGGATATATGAGGGAATGGAACTCATTCCATGAGAGGGGGGTTTATTGGTTGAGGGTGCACACCACATAGCTCTGTTCAGAAGTGGTAGATTTCACCTTGTTTGTTAGGATTGGGTTTAAATACTGCCTACTTCTTTTGTTGCAGTTGGTCGAATTGTCTTGGAATTGTTTGCAGATGTTGTGCCCAAAACTGCTGAAAACTTCCGGGCATTATGTACTGGAGAAAAAGGTATTGGGCCTACCACTGGAAAGCCTCTTCATTATAAGGGATGTCCTTTCCACAGAAGTAAGTTTGAATTGCCTTTTTATTGTTGAATAAACAGTTAAACTGTGTAATATTCAAAAACACCACATATAAAAATAAGTTGATTTAATGATTTATTAAATCAATTTGTTCCTGGCACTGGGAAGGTGGCAGGCTTCTAATAGTGAGTAATAGGTGAGCTTCTAATAGTAATATGTTAAGGCTCTGCTTCTGCTAAGATTTTAACATGCAATCAGTTTTACTCATTGAGTAGTCTCATTGAAATCAAATGGATTTACACTGGGCATTTTTAGACACACGTTAAATTTCCAGATGTTTCAATCTTCTGCGTTTACAGTCCACAAGTAAGTTCCAGTTTAATTTTTCAGACAAACACTGCCCTGAGGCAGCCTAAAGTAGCTGCAGCTGTAAATCTGACAGGCTGCCATGGAAACCAAGTAACCACAGCTGCCTGGAGCAAAGCAGTTTACCAGGAGAACCTTTTACACAAAAGTTCTGGGAGAAGTTTCATGCAGAAGTTCAAAGACCTGGCTGTTTAAGACCTGGATGAGTGATTTAGACACACAAAGTTCTGGATGTTACAGCAAACATCCAGGAGAAATGTGTGTCTAAAAACACCCAATGTGTGAGGACAGATAAGCCTGTTCGTAAGCATTGGCCTAAGATTGGAGTGGTCTTGGGAACTTCTCCTGGAGTTAATTGGAAGTTTTACATTTGATTTCAGACTTGTATAGCATTCAGTTTCATAAAACAGATTTACACCTTAACTCTGCTTTAACATCTCTTATATGTTGCAGGGCTGACGAGGGCGCCAATACAGCTCTGCAAAATGCTAAGAAATGTTAAAGCGGAGTTAAGTGTGTGTCTTTTTTCAGTCAATGAAAGCTTTTGCATTGATTCAAATGGGCAGAAGATCAAGCCTTTTTAAAATAAAAGTTAGTAGGATTTAGCTTTTGAATATTATACCTTGTTATCAATAGTCGGTGGTAGGCTTTATTCAAAACTTTTCAAGTCAGTAGGAATTTTTCCAAATAGGAGTCCTTCCGTTGATTTAATGTTTAGGGCCAAGTGTTTTCTGTGCAGTTTTGTTTTTTAAATGGTGTTTACCTTCTCCAGGTTAGTAGGTGGTGGAGTTTGTTAAAAAGAACTGCTGTTTGTGTAGTCATCCATCAATTTAATAGCCCCTTGCTGGGTGCTTTGAGCTCAGTAACAGGAGATTGAATTAATAAAAAATAACATGAAAATGATCAATTTTCTATCATGGTTTGTTGTACTTCAGGAGATGTCAATGTGATAAATTACTAAGGCTTTGAAAAGTACATTTCTTTAAAACAGTTTGCTACTATAAGTCTGGCATCCAAACCATGATTTTGGGTCAAACCTCACACAGTGGGGTGCATAGTTGTTTGCAGTGGTTTTTATATATTTTGACAATGCTGATTCGGAATCTGAGTGATGCCACCCGTGCCACGCTTAGGAAATTTTGTATTTTCAAGATGGTTTCCACCATGCATGCCAAAACAGGAAAAGAACCCAATATAGGACAATAATTTGACTAAATGTAGGATTTGGGGCACAGCGAGGGCATTTTTGCAGCCTCCTACCGTGTGGGAGAAAATATGTCAGTTAAGTTGATACATCGGCAGCTACCGGAACAAGAAAATAGACATAATTTAGCTTCTGCAAGAGCTAGGACAATGTGTAGGTGTAGGTTTTGGGCACAAGGAGTTCATTTCTGCAGCCTCCCAACATATAGAGTTACTCATTAAACAAGAATGAAATAGAGTTGGTAAGAAATAAGATTAAACATTGTGCACAAATGTGGTACAAAATATCGTTTAATAATCGTGCATTAAAGAATGTAGCTGTTGGTGATAACACACAATTGGTGATATGAAGCAACCCAAATAAGTAATTAATAAAAGAAAATTAAATGAAACAAGATAAAAACTAGTTTTACGGTTGCAGTTACAAAAGCAATGGTTGTCATGTTGGAGAAATCTGTGCAAAAATGACTATAAATCTAGACACTGTACGTGTATTTCTAGTCTTCGTTCTCCTCATCACTAATAGCACAACTGTTCCATTTATCTTGCAAGTGTTTGTCCTGGAACAGCTGCAAAAATCAGTGCAGGTTAACACAGATACAGCACAACGACATCTTCTAGTTGAACACGGCTGTGTCGCACAGTTATATTTTATTTATTTATTTATTTGTTATATTTATTAGCCGCCCCCTCATGCCTATGGCATCCCAGGGCGGTTTACAACACTAAAAACACAACAATAAATTATCAAAATTTCAACATTTCTAAAAACATCTCTTCCCGCCACCCCTTACCATCTTCAAAACCTCCTGAGGTGCCACTTCAGTCCTTGGTGGTGTGGAAATAGGGACAAGGGATTTGGTTTTATAGTCTCTTTCTTTCCACCCAAAGCAAGTAGGATTCATATCAGGAGGATCTTGGTTCAATGCTGCCTGCCAAATGGATGATTGCATGTGTGCCCTTTTAAAGTCTTCCTCAAAGGCAGGCGAAGTTGGAGGTAAAGATTTCAATTTCAGTGCTGTCCCCGCTTTCTGTCTCCTGGTTCTAACCAGCCATACATCATACCTTACCTCAGAACTACTGCTCTTTACTTTGCTTCCATAGCATGAAGCCATATATGCAGTAGATTTATCAGTGATATCTGACATACTGGCATTAATCTCTCTGAAAGTGTCAGACCTTTGTTTAGCAATTTGACAACTGTCAATTTTCCACACATGCAGCCAACTTATAAAAGATGTATCTGACGTGCGATGAAAATGCAGGTTTGAACAAAAATGTCACAATGTCCAAAGAAAAATCACCTGATCGTATTCAATCCGATTGACACGAAAAAATTCAGGAGAGACTGGATATATCCATTGATGCCACGAATCCCAATGATCATCCCTCTGGTGTTATAATAAACATAATTTCTGGGAAAATATGGCAAGAAAAAGTAAATGTAGATGATGCAGTGGCAAGTGGAAAAAACAAATGCGAGATTATGAAAGTAGCTGGCCTGCAGGCTTCAACAAACCTGTAACTAGAAAAGTCACAACAATGAAAATACTTATGAAATATGTTAAAGTTGAAGGTGCTATGTGCTTTAACGCAGAGCTAATTTACTCCGGGATTATGTGTTCTATGGCGACACCTGAGATGGACCTCAAGAATCTTTTTATGTATAAGTTGGCACTGATAACATCATTGTTTGATGAGAATGGCGATATGAGAATTGCAAAGACAAAGTTGATGTTAAAAAAAGAACCTACTACACAAAACTGTATTAACAGGATCTGATCTGGTCCCGAAAGAGGTTGACAATGGGTATCATCTTGCAAAGCTGGGATCTCAAGACTACTCATGAAGAGGCAGATGTAATAATTGTCCAGCTAATGTCATATGTTCGTAAGATGGAAGATATTAGCTGCGTCTCAGTTATCTGTGATGACACTGATGTTTTCCTGTTGCTGATGTTTTATTATCTGAGGTGGAAATGGACTTTCACTATCTTGATAGAAGACACAGGTGCAACAAGAGCAGTTATCAATATTGGGGCATCCACAATGAAAAAATGAAGCAATTTGTCCCATACCTTCTACCAGCACATGCTTTGCTAGGTTGTGATTCCACCGCATCCCCCTGGGATATTGGAAAATTGACAGTTGTCAAAGTGCTAAACAAAGGTCTGAAACTTTCAGACATCAGGGAGATTAATGCCAGTATGTCGGATATCACTGATGAATCTATTCCATTTGTGGCTGCATGCTATGGAAGCAAAGTAAAGAGCAGTTGGTCTGAAGTAAAGTATGATGTATGGCTGGCTAGAACCAGGAAAGAGAAAGTGTGTACAGCACTGAAATTGAAATCTTTACCTCCAACTTCACCTGCCTTTCAGGAAAACTTTAAAAGGGCACACATGCAATCATCCATTTGGCGGGAAGCATTGAACCAAGATCCTCCTGACATGGATACTACTTGCTTTCGGTGGAAAAGAGAGGATAAAACCAAATCCCTCGTCCCTCTTTCCACACCACCAAGGACTGAAGTGGCACCCCAGGAGGTTTTGAAGATGGTGAGCTGTAACTGTGCGACTGAACAGCTGTGTTCGACCGGCAGATGCCACTGTGCTGTATCTGTTAACCTACACTGATTTTTGCAGCTGTTCAGGATAAACAACTGCAGAAATAAATGGAACAATTGTGCTATTAGTGATGAGAACGAAGACTAGAAATACACGTAGCGTCTAGATTTATAATCACTTTTGTGCAGATTTCTCCAACATGACAACAATTGCTTTTGTAACTACAGCTGTAAAACTAGTTTTTATCTTGTTTTATTATAATTTTCTTTTATTACTTACTTATTTTGGTTGCTTCATACCACCAATTGTGTGTTATCGCCAACAACTGCATTCTTTAACGCACGATTATTAATTTTTACCTAATTTTTGCATAATGTTCAATTCTATTTCTTACCAACTATACTTCATTTTTGTTTAATGAGTAACTGCATATGTTGGGAGGTTGCAGAAATGAACTCCTTGTGCCCCAAAACCTACACCTACACATTATTGTCCTAGCTCTTGTAGAAGGTAAATTATGTCTATTTTCTTGTTCTGGTGGCTGTAGATGCATCAACGTAGTCGACATTTTCTCCCACATATGGTAGGAGGCTGCAAAAATGGCCTCCTTGTGCCCAAAATCCTACATTTAGGCAGAAAAAAAATATTGTCCTAATTCTTGAAGAACATATTAGGTTCTTTTCCCGTTTTGGCGAGTACGGTGGAAGCCGTCTTGAAAAGATAAAATTCCCCAAGGGTGGTGCAGTGGCGTGACTCAAGATTCTGAATCAGCATGATCGAAGTATATAAAAACCACTTCAAACAACTATGCACCTCTGCATGCAAGGTTCAGCGAACTTTTGCTGGACCTGGTTGTTTTGCTGTGCTTTTTTGGGGGGTGAGGGGGAAGATGGGTAGTGGGAGGGTTGTGGAGGTTGTTACGACCCATATGAAGTTCTGTTGTTTTAATTGTATTTATATTTTATACTGTACGCTGCCCCAAGCTGCCTAGGTAGGAGGGGGCGATATATTAAACTTTTAAATAAAATAAATAAACAAACTATTTTGTACTTTTTAATCTGTCATGCAAGAATTTCAAAATGCTTATGACAATAGAATGATAAATCTGGCTAATTTTATAGGCAGAGAGTGGTGGGGTTAAGGCAAAGGAATCTTAGTGACTTACTTACCATGGGTTACATATTTAGCAACATTCTTCAATATTAATATAAATCTCCCCCACACCTCCTCCCCCCCCCTTTTTTGCTTTCCTTATGCTTTCTTTGCATTTGATCACTTTTGCAGCTATTCTGAGTGACTTACCCTGAGTTACATATTTAGCAATGATCAATGATATTGATCAGTTTTTTCAAATGAAGCTGGGGTGTATGACAGTTGCTTTGACTGATCAAGAATCCTCCTATCCCCCTTTACTCTCTTGCCTAAAGTGTAACAATGCATAGAGTACAGGTGGGATTTACCATTGTACCATTCTAATCTCATGACATCAAAGTAAAACTGGCCATTTTTTGGTGTGGGTGTAGAAAAACAAAGAAAGGGGGGTTTGTCAGTGCAAAATCTGAATCACTTAAGAACACCAGGTATTGCTCCTGTAAGTCTAGGACTGTTGCATCTGGCTAAATTGAGAAGCAATAATCCTAAAGATTTGTGAGAAAAGCAATAAATAAATAAATAAATAAATAGAGGAGCAGCGTTCGGAGGCCAAACAGCCATTGGGATTTTTTGCCAGTCTTTACACTGCTTCGTAGAGAATTCAATTTTACAGTAGTTTTTAATGCAATTCTTGGTATCTCCATATGTTGTACAATGTGTAAAGTATTCTTTCCCCATTTAGTTAGGATTCAACCCTAACTGTAGCTGCACAACCATAAAGCTATAATCTGTGAAGAATGTAGTTTGATGGAGAGGTGAAATAGATTTCCACTAGGAGTGGTGGAATAAAGTATTAGCTGAAAATAGATGATGGGAGTGATGAGCTCTAATAAATGAGAAGCTTGTCAGTTTCAGGTGCAGCTGAGGGTGGGTGGGTTGTTTTGACTGATCAATAATTCCCCCCTTATCTAAAGTGTAACAATACTGTACAGGTGGGAGTTACCATTGTACCATTCTAAATACTGAGGCTGATGTACTGTTTTATTACATAACTGAGACATTTGAGTATTAGGCTATTTTGCTCTTAGTATATTAAATCACAACAGGTCACATTTCTGACTGCAAGTATACTAGCATTTGGGATATTCTTGCTGTGGTAGGGTTGTCTTGGCCATACAGTTTTTTCCATGATCAGGGTCACACTTGGGGTGTTCTTAAACGAGATGCTACCATGCATGGCCACCCAGGAGCCACTAATCCAACCGCCTGTCTAAAGGTGACGTGGTGTGTGCTCCTGTGAGCCATGCAGCAGCCACTCATGGCACACTGATGAGAAATCTAGAGTGCACCATGCAGGGCAAGCCAAAATGTGCATGGCAGTGGGTGTTCATGCATCCCCTGCCCGTATGAATAGAGGCGACCACCCATGCCAGCCAATGGGTCCCCCACTCATAGGCACTGTGGGTGGGGAACACGGCCTTTGCAAGTCACAGGAACTGGCCGTGTGTGCTGGGGAGCCCAGCTTCCCCGGTGCTCACACCTGGGACGCGTCCATTTCAAAAGCCAACCAGGCATGTTTTCCTTTCCCATGGTTCGTGTCAGGGGGAGTGCGAAGTGGTTGTGGCAGTGGCAGTAGCCGTGCTGGGAGCTGCCCATTAGAATCACTCCCCACGCACTCCACCCGAGTAGTTGCTCGCTCCACAGCGGCCACGGGCCTCCTGCCTAGCTGTGCTCACTTAAAAAAAACCTTGCTGGCTTAAGGGGGTTTGAGCTCATATTAATGACGTTGATGTGAGCTTCACTTTGATGTAATCCTGCTTTCTTGTCACTCTGGCCATTTTTAAATGGGATGTGCCCACCCATCCAAGCACCCGTCTGAAGGCAGGGTGGGTGGACAGGCACACACTCCCATGATCCACATGCTGCCCACTCATGCCCATCAGGGAGAAACTCAAGATGCTCTGTGTGGGGACAGGAGTGGGCGGTGCCATTCCCAGTGCACACCCATCCTGGCCTGTGTGAATCCGTCCCGCTCACTCACCAGACATTGGTCAGCGCTCCTCAAAGTATACGCAGACCCGCCCCCCAGCCATTCCCATTTAAAAATGGCCTGTCTTGTGATTCACTTTTCTATTTTGTAGTTATTAAGAAATTCATGATCCAGGGTGGAGACTTCTCAAACCAAAATGGTACAGGTGGCGAAAGCATATATGGAGAAAAATTTGAAGACGAGAACTTTCATTATAAGGTAAAGTTAAATTCTAAATTTAATTTTTCAAATAGTGGTGATTTGAGTCTGAGAGTCCCTTTTGACTACAGTAGAAGTTTCTCTATTAGGATGCTTCAGGATATGTAACAATATCCCAAATAAGCGGCTATCCCAGTTTTAAAGAGAGATTATTTTAGTCACACACATTTTAAAGCAAAGCATTTTAAGCCCAGGGGGGTGGGGGGCATTCCCAGAACTGTGTCCTGTTTAAGCAGCTATCCTGATGATTAATGCCTTGGTTAAGAAGAATTGACTATATAAAAAAAGGATTGTAAGCAAACGACAGTTTTGCTTTAAATAGCTTCTTTGTTGTGGAAAAGGTTACCACAGCTATGAAACAAGCAATTTAAATACTCCTCCTAATAAGTTTTTTATAGGTTTTTTTTCCCCCCCTGATCAAGAATTTCCTTCCTTTCATCATAGCTGTTTGTTAAAGGAGGGGGAATATGTAAAAATAAGCTTTACATTTGTTACTGGGGCAATTTTTATTCTAGGATGAAATGCGCTGCATTTCATCAGGAACAACCCGTATTTTTGTTTATCTGCTATTAACATGTTCTGCACGAGAGATTCTTCATATAGTAACCTCTCTCAAGGATGAGTACTGAAATAGGACCAACAGAAACACCTCTCCTTAGAAAATGATGGATTAAGGCCTATTGAGGCATATCATAGCATTTTCTGATAAGATATGCCTTCCAAGTTACCATTTGTGACATGCATGTGGCCCCCAAGTCCCCTAAGAAGATTCTCTTGTGTGTTCTTATCACTGGACTCTAGGAACCCCCTACAGTATATTATATACAATAACCTTGCAGAGTTTGTACTGATGCTGTCTTCTCATACAGCATGATCAACCAGGCTTGCTGAGTATGGCAAACGCAGGACCTAATACAAATGGCTCTCAGTTCTTCATCACAACAGTGCCGACTCCTCACCTGAACGAGAAGCATGTGGTGTTCGGTCAAGTGATCAAAGGACTGGGCATTGTAAAAATATTAGAAAATGTTGAAGTGAATGGAGAAAATCCTGCTAAGGTAAGTAATACCAGGAGAGCTAGGGAGGATACTACTTGGATTATTTGACATCTTGTATAAGGGCTACATGATTTCGAGAAACCCTTATCATATTTGTTCTTGTGAATATGAAAGATTACTCTTGTCCTAGCAAGTAGTAGAAGCTGTCCTGATGTATGTAGCTATAACTACATAGTAATGAAACAAACCAGTATATCGGTGTAGCAGTTAGATTGGGAAAGAACCTTTTCTTTATCTCCCAGGAATTCTGAAAGGCAAAAATCACAGCTGATCCCTCTTTTAGCCTCTGTATGGCAGTGGGTTCCTGCTGAGAATTGCCATTGGGTTGTCTAGGTTTCCAAGATGAAAGGTTACACTTAGTCAGCATTTGCATTATTATTAATTTACTTATCCTGTCCTAATACAAGGGCTCAGGGCAGGTTGCAGTTCATAAAATACATTTTAAAATTCACAAATAAAAACCAGTTCAAATCCCCTATTCCTGCTTGCCAAGTGCCTGGCCAAATAAATCTTATAGTGTCTGTGGAAGATGAGCAGACTTAAAATGTTTTGTAAGGGTGTAGATGAGAATCAGCTAGGTAGGAGGCATTTGCACTTTCATGGGAGGGACAAGAAGGGTATTGTCACCTTTTGGTGATTTTCCCCAAGAAAAATCTTTCTGACTTGAGAATGGCAACACTGCATATTATGCATTCACTGTTTTTTACAGTTGTGCGTTATTGCAGAATGTGGAGAGCTGAAGGAAGGGGATAATTGGGGAATCTCCCCAATGGATGGCTCTGGAGATACTCACCCAGACTTTCCTGAAGATTCAGATGTAGATCTAAAAGACGTAAGTATGTTTCCTTGGTGTGTATATAATATACATTACTATTGCAAACTCTTTGCTATGTTGAGGAAAGGCTGTGTGTGTGTCCCAAGCTGTATGGCGCATTAGTGGCAGGTGCCAGAATTCACTGGATTTCTAATGATCCTGTAAGGGAAACAGAGCCAGTGATGGTGAATTTAAAACATTTTTAAAAAATGGTTGTTTCTAATGGATTTCCACCCCTCCAGGGACCATAAAGCGGAAGTTTCCCAACTATGGGTCCAAGCCCCAAGTGGGGTCATGCCATCTGATGTGGGGGCGGAGGTCATAACATGTTTAGTATTTTCTATACTTTGTGCTTCTTTGTCTACGGTTGCAGAACTATATTTCTCTCAAAATGGGAGTCACACAAGCAAAATTTTGGGAACTACTGCATAAGCAGTGGCGTAGCAAGGCTATGGTGGACCCAGGTTCATGTCCCAATTATGCCCCCCCCCCAAGTGCAACATCTTCCTAAGCAGTGGCCCTCCCACCACTCTTGGCCAGCCTCAGCCTCCCCCTGCAAAAACTCTGGTTCCCATTGAGGCACCTGGAGTGGCACCCTGACCCACTCTGAACATTTCCTTTGTAGTAAGACCCTTTACAAGTAGTCTGAGTGCTAGTAGAAAACTTTCAGAGTGGATGGGGACAGAGCATTAGTCCCGTTCCTTCTTCCACTCACTCTGAACATTTCCTAGTGATGCTCAAGCCGCTTGCAAAGGGGCCTGGCTCAGCTGAGCCCCCTTATTCCATGGTAGCTACACCCCTGTGCATGATAAGGTTAATAGCACAGCTTTCCACGTTAGAGTTTTTTATTGTCCCTGCCATTCAGGTTTGGTGCTCCAGTGACATGTTTTCAGAGGCATCGTTTGTAGGATAGCCTAATATCTCTCTCTCTCTCAAAATATTTCTGGGAAACATTTGGAAGCTTATTTAAGCAACATGCTTACCAGAACATTTTGTACTTGACAAAAGCAGACATTAGGCCTGACTTGGGTAAGCAGCTAACTAACTCTCAAACTCTGTTACTGGATAGTTATATCTAGCACATGTAACTGTGTTTGACTTTTAGAACTTACTGAAAGGCTCTCTCAAAACTCAAGTGGTAAATCAGTTTTCTCTTAATCTGCGTTTCCAAAGGAGTGGCATGTCATAGTTTCCAAGCAGTGTTTTTCCTGTGGTAGTGATTGATTGTAGTACTTCTAAGCTTGGAATGTTCATATATTTGGGGGAATTCTGAAAGTCTTGGGAGCTCATTGTTAAGACAGTTCAAATTTTTTGTTGCTTTCAATAAAATTTTCTCTTTATTAGGTTGACAAGATTGTGTCTATAGTAGAAGACATAAAGAACATAGGAAATACTCACTTCAAAGCCCAGAACTGGGCAACGGCAGCTAAGAAGTATAGCAAAGGTTTAAGGTAATGCTATTGTAAATCACTAATTTCTTTAATCTGTGCTAATCTCTATTTTTACTTCAGTACGTTTAAGCATTGGGAAGTGCTTTTATGATGGACAGCATAAAACTTTTTCCTGGGGAGGATTAACTGTGATGGATATCTGTTTCTAGGACTGCCTATGTTAAAGGATTTTGGTTGTCAGAGATGGTGTTGAAAATCTGAAGATTTTTTCCAGCAAATTTGTTAAATTAAGTAACTTTGGTAGTACAGTAGAAGCCTGGACTTAAGTAATAAGCTCTATCCTTTTCCTGAACATGGTCTTATGTCTGTTCCCCACACTTTTAAGACACTATTATTGCTACAGTAGAAACCCTCTAATCTAGAAAAGAGGCATATATTCCCAGTGGTATCTGGGGAAAGGGTTTCCACTATAATGCAATAGATGTATTTAGCAAAGTTAAAACAAAAAATACAGAAATAGGAGGGCGCAAACTGAAATTTCCTCTTACTTATTCAGTGAGGCACGATGTGGTCGTAGAGATGAAATTTCAACTTTTCAGATTCAAATCTACACTTGCATCCTTTCTGATACCCTGAACATTAATTTTTGTGCAGATATGTGGAAGCTTCTAAGGCTGTAGTAGAAGGAGCAGATACCTCAAAACTGAATTCTGCTGTTTTGACCTGTGTTCTAAACAATGCAGCTTGCAAACTGAAGCTGTCAGATTGGCAGGGAGCAATTGAAAGTTGCTCTGAGGTAAGCTTAATGTTTAAATCTTCTGACTGGGAAGAACTGAATGAGACTAAAAGCTAAAAATAATTAAAGGTTTCTTCCAGTGCAGATCTAGTTATCTGAATTTTTTGTGTTCCTAAAATACAAAATAAGTGGAAGACCTGACAAGTCTTGAGTGAATAATATAAAGAGTTCATTTGTTTGCTAGTCATTTAAAAAGAAATTCCAAAATATTAATTTCTCCATTAAAACAATTGTCGGTGCCAAACTGCATGTGAAATGAGCTGTTTCTTGTTGTTTGAAAGATACCATTAATTTGTACAAACATAATAAATTTCCAGAAAAATGGAATCTTTATATAGAAAGCCTAGTAGAAAGGAAATTTTACTTTTCTGAACCAGCTCATTTACAAGAAAAATGTGTAATGACTTAAGTGGTTCGAGAGCATGCATATTTACTATGCAATTTTATTCTTAATGGCATTATTCCTGAATTTTCTGAGATGAAGAAACTGTAGCAAAGAGCCAGACTCTGACAGGACAGGCAAGGAAACCTGGCTGGGTGTTTGTCTATAAAAGCCGCTACTGTTCCTAATTAATGGTAGAAAAAGTCCCATGAATTCTGCACTGCTGCGATTGCAGGCACTTTTCTGAAATTTTGCATTTGGTGAAATGGTCTCTGACACTGCAGAATTACAGCCTGAATGGGGACCACTATGAGCTCCACAATTAGATGTCAGCACTGAGTTAGCCAATAGGATGCTCTCATTCTGGGGCCATAGGGACCCGTGCTATTGCTGCTTACCAGCCCATGAAAAATCATGGAGATGAGAGCCCCCTCCCATCCCTGATAATGTGGTTTGTGAGGCTGAGAATGTAAGATGTTAAATACTGATGCAGTGGCATGATGGGAAATTAATTTGCATTCAAACTTCACATAATTTTTAGGATTAATTTGCATAGTTTTCTCAGAATTTGAGTTTCCTAATTGCAGAATTTGGTGGAAAAAATTGCAGGACATGCCAGGCCTAGTTTCTAGATCAGTGGAATACCTAGAATCTAGGTATTGTTAATTTGGACTATTACAAAAGGCCAAGACAGACAATACCTGGAACAGAAATCCTGCATCCCACTGATCCCTGACAGACAATACTTGGAACATAAATCCTGCATCCCACTAATGGTTCAAATTAGATGAAGTAGACTGATGAATACTGTCATTCTTATTTGCAGGCTCTGGCTATAGATCCAGTAAACACCAAAGCACTTTATAGGCGGGCTCAAGGCTGGCAAGGAATAAAAGATTATGATCAGGCTTTGGTAATTATTATTGCTTTCTTGTTTTGATTTCAAGTTTCAGCAAAGCATGAACTTTACCTGGACCTCAGTGTTCCAGAGTAAGGGTGAGCTCTAGCCTCAGTTTACAGAGAACAGGGGACTTATTTTGCCTCAGGCAGGACTCCTGTGACAGCTACTGATGTATAGTTCCCAGGGCAAAGCGTTAGGAAAGTCTAGGAACAGGATTCCCCCCAGTGCCTTGCACCTGTGGGGCACTCTGCCACCTTAGGCTAGAGCTAGCAACAGTGTCTGCTCACTTTCTTGCCTTAACCTCTCCTTGCTGGGCAGAGCTCTGACAATAATGGTATCTGTTTAGAATAAACCAAACTCTACTAAAGGAGTAGCAGCAGTGAGAAGTCAGGTAAGGGTTCAGAGAACACAAAGCAAATCAGAGTCACAGCAGTCGTATGACTGTCTCTTTGTGGGCATTTGTTGTACACTCCACACCCCCATCCCCTTTCAGGTTAAATCCACAGACAGCTCTTCTTAGCTGCTTTTGGCTTCAGATGTTACAGAACTAGCCGCGAGTCAAGCCGAGTCCAGAATTTACCCCGTTACCACTTGGGGAGTGCAGGTGCCCCTCCTCTCTCCCCATTGGCTTACCTGTGCTGCTGCCCATGAGCAGGCAGGGAGGGGGGCAAAAGGAGCCTTTTGCCCAATCCCTGCACAGCACCCTGTTCAGGGGTGGGTGGGTGTCCCTTATTTAAATGTATGCCCTGCCCTTCAGACTTAGGAGCAAAATTTGCTTCTCCCCAGTGTGGGTCATTGCTCTGCCATCTAGTAGGGTTCCCACCTGTGGGTTGCTTTTTTTTATCTGACATTCTCATAGACCAAAATGGAATTGTCAGGTAAAAAATGACCGAAGGTGGCAACCCCACCCTCTAGACATGCCAAACTTTAGGTCAGGCTGCAAAAATTCCATCAGGCCTCTGTGCATGCATTTCTTCTTCACTAAACAGTCCTGCTATTTCCACACAAGATATACTCTCTACTCACAGTAGAAAGACAAAGGTAGACAAACTCCCTTGCCCAAAGAGATTAATTAGCTAGCTGGCCTGGCTGACTTTTGGGACCCACCCATGGGTATAACATGAGATGACATAGGACTGAGCTTTTTAATCACACTATTAAAACTTCCTATTTTTATTTGAAGGCTGATCTTAAGAAGGCTCAAGAGAGTGCACCTGAAGAGAAAGGTAAGCTGTGAAGGTAAAGGATAAAGGTTATCCTTTACCTCGTTAGAAGGCTCTTGCTTAACTTAAGATCTGCTTAATATACTTCTGCCGAAGGGCTTCATGTCAGGCAGTTTGGTTTTTCCTGAGGAATACTTACATTAGCCAGTTAACTTGGGAGAACTACCCAAGTATTGATTTGGTGACATGTAAATTGTAACTGTTGAAACAGAAAGCCTGCTTTAGTCAAGTGTCTCTGCCCAGAAATTCTACTTAAGTAGACCTTAGGAAAAATTACCAGTAGATGAAGAAAATTGATGTTCAGATTAAGGTAGCACCAGCCCCCTTCCTTCCCCTCAGAAGCAAGAGAGAACAGACAGTAGAGCTGTGAGCATGTGACTGACTCCAAGCTTGGGTGAGCTGGAGTTGGGAAAACCTAGTGCTCACTAACAGCCCACTTGAAACTCCCAAAGTCAGAACTGAAAGGATTTCTCTCTCTCACACACACTGTCTCCAGAATTGAGGAACATGGATTTATCTCTGGGATAAGCTATCCTAGGATAACTTTCTTCCCTCAGAGATACTCTGATAAGCTCCCTACTTGTTGAAAATAGCGTTCTCACAGGGAGCACTCCTGGGCAGCCAGCTTAGGACACCAAGGTAAATCCCTGCCGTGACCAGCAGGTGGCAGACATAACTCTTTGGGACATGCATAGAGGGATCTGCACCCCCACCCTCACGAGCTCCAGTTCTTTGTCTGTCTCCGGATTAGTAGGACGCGGACTTGTGCATGTCCCTGCTATTAAGACCTATAAAGCCCTAAATAGCCTGGGCCCAGCTTACCTGCAGGACTGCCTCAGGCCCCGGATTGCATTGCAGCCCATGTGGTTGGCCGGGGACGCCTGACTTGGAAGTCCCCCGGGTTGCCTGGGTGGCGATGATGGGGAGGGCGTTCTCAGTGGCCGCTCCCAGGCTGTGGAACTCCCTCCCAATGGAGGCCCACCTGACCCCAGACCTCCCCTCTTTTCGAAGACAGTGTAAGGCCTGGCTACGCCTTTGGAGAGGGAGATAGGTAGGGTGGGAGTTCTGCCTTTTTAGTTTATTTTTAGCATTTCAATATTTTTAATATTTTGTGTGTTTATTATGTTTTATGCATTTGTAAGCCACCCCAAGCTGCTCTGTGAGCAGGAGGGGGTGCAGGGTAGAAAAATGGTTAAATAAATATTAGGGGGAAAAGCTCCGGGAACCTAAAAAGCTCAGCTGGGAGTTCAGGGGGGAGAGAAAAGCCTCCCCAGTTCCTCTATCCCTTGGCTGAGGGAAGTCTTTTTTACATCCCCCCCCACGCTCCAGTTTCTCCGGTTTGGGAGCCAGGGAGAGCGGGCACCTCAGTCCACCCTCGAGTGCCTCTGTCTGGCCGGAACCTGCTTGGGTTGTCCCCTGTCCCAAACCTAGCAGCGGCTAGTACAGTGGGCCCCGGCAGTGGAGCCAACCGGGGAGCGGAGCTCCAAGACGGCGGAGAGCTAACAGCCATGGAGGGAACAAGCGGTAGCCTACCGGGAGCAGGAGACGGGAGGCCACGGAGTCAAGCTGGAGCCAGGAGGGATCGGCCATGGAGGCATCAGAGGAAGTAAGCTCCCCCTGAGCTGGGACCCTGCTTTGTAGCAGTTCTCCAGGAAAACCTGGCCTCCATCAACGAGCTCTGGACAGTCAGAGTCAGACTCAAGCCACTGGCAAGCCTCTAGGGTCTAATGTTCTTTTTCGAGTGGCTCCTCCCATTCTCACAAATGGGTTTGCGCTTGCGCGGCCTTCTCTTACCGGCATATACCAAGCTCATATTTAAATTCTTACATGACGTTCATGCACCCCCACCCTATATAAGGTACCTTCCTGCCTAAACCCAACAGTTCCTTCCAGCCGCTTTCGCAGCTTACCGACATCTTGCCTAGCTCTTATTGTTTTGGTCAAGATGACCACTGCAAAGCATAGTTTTAAAAGATGTTTTTCCTGCAACCGGAAAATGACAACAAAGGATCCACATGGGCAGTGCCTACTTTGTTTGGGTACCACCCATGATTCGCATGACTGCCCTGATTGCCTACTTTTGAAACCGAAGTCTCTGAGAGAGCGTTCCCTCAGACTATTGGCTCTCTTAAAGGAACTTGAAGACAAAAAGAAATGTAAGTCTCGTAATAAAGACAAACCCTTGCCGACCTCGCCTACGGTCCCCAGCATTGGCGCCCAGGAAACTGTGTCGGCGACTACTACTGAGTCTGTCATTGCTGACAGGGAGTCCCCGGTTCCCAGCCCTTAGGGTCGTCCAGAGGAGAGCTCTCCATCCCCTAAAAGGGCAAGGTTCCTACAAGCGTTAGAGCCTGCGTGTTCAGCAGCCCGCTTGTTATCCCCTTCGTTTTCTGATGAGGAGGCAATGAGTTTAGAGACGGGGCAGCTACTTCGCTAGGTCCTGTTTCGCTGCTTGTCATAACCTCCCCGCTTTATACTGTGAAAGAGCAACCAGATGGGAGGTTTCTGGACTCTCCTTATCAACCTCCAGCTATTGAATGGCTAGCCTCCCCCCCTCAGCAAGCAACCCCAAGGCGAATGGATTTACCTCAGCTTCCTCGCCCTGAACAGTTTTTTCCCTGGAGCTATTTCAGGGAACAAGAGAACTCTAGAAAACAAGAGAGCAGGTTGATAGTATCTTGCCTGAAGCAGTTAAAAAAGGCTACGAAGTCTAAAACAGAGCGTGGGGACAGGACATCTCCTATTTCAGACGTTGACTCCTTTCCACCTCCAGATAGCCCAACTCGACCTCGTAAAGTCGTTGTAGAACGCAGCTTCAAACCTTCGACGTTAGTCTCTACAGTGCCACCTAGTCTTCCTGCACTCATAATGTCCAGGACGTTGGGACCTTCAACGTCGATGACTAACCCTTTGACGTCCAGAGCTTCTACAATGTTGAGACACGATCCCGCATTGTTCCAGCAGGAAGCAAAGCAGGCTTTCCTTCGACGTCGGGAAAAGCAAGCTCGTAAATTACAGCAAAGAAAGCAGTTAAAAAGACATATGGCTTCTATTATTCCTTAGGAACCTGATCCACAGGCAGTATTGGATCCTGTCGAACCAGAAGAGGTTCTCACTCTTCCTCAAACACCTGAACCCTTCGAGGCACAGGATACAGATAATTTGTCGCCTCCGCCATCTGACGATGTCCAGGAAACAACGACTTCACTCTCCTCCCAGGAACATAAAGACTTCCAGACATTGTTCAAAAAGTTCACTACAGTTCTTAAACTTGACACGATCCCTATGGCTGAGACCGAGGTTGACCCTGCCTATTCCACGGTTGAGCGTCCACCACAGGCTAAGCTCACCCTCCCCTTACTTAAACGACATTCAATGGAGGCTGAAAAATTGTGGAGCAATCCCGCTTCCATCTACCACTTACAGCTCTTTTTATTTGTTTCCCCCTCAACAGGGGTCTGTCTTCTTTAAACACCCTCTACCAAACTCTCATGGTAGCAGCATCTACGGAGAGGCTACAAAAGAATACTCGAGACACCTCTCCTGCTGACAAGGATAATAGATGGACAGACATTTTTGGACACAAAGCTTTCGCCTCCAGCACTATGCTGATGAGGACCACCAATTACCTGGCGGGAGTGGCGTCCTTCCAGCATCATTTGTGGGAGGAAGCACTAAAACTCGCCCCCTTCCTACCAAAGGATAAACAGCTCATGCAGACCCTGTACTCAGATGGAACCGCTACCGCGCGTTTCCAGTTTCAGGCAGCTCACCACTCAGACAGTGCAGCGCGAGGCGTGGCCAATGCCATTGTCACGAGGCGATTCGCTTGGCTTTGTGGTACAAAGTTGGAATCACATCATCATAAGGGGAGAATTGAAAATTTGCCATTCAACCAGGCAGGTCTTTTTGCCAAGGACATGGACGATATACTGGACAAGATCCAGAAGTCCAAGGCCACAGCAAGCAAAATGAAAATTACCCAAAGAGACTATGGGACTCCATATTACCAGCGACCATATATGCAGCAATCTTCTTATTCTAGACCTCAAAGACAATATTATTCACAATCTCAAAGTTATAATAAGTATTACCTCTAGCATTTTCCATACCAAGGGAAACCAAGGGTGATTTCAGACCTCAATTCTCCCAGTATAGGGGTGATTTCAGATGTGACGGGGTGAATATTCACCCCACCATGACCACAGTCAAACGCGGGCCGTGGTGAACTGCAGTGAACGTCTGTTCGCTACCTGCCAGATGTTCACCAGTCAAACGCGGCCAGCATTTGCTTTGACCACGCTTCGTTACCTCTCACCACCCGGAGGTAATGAAGCATGGTCAAAGGCCACCATGGCCGTGGTGAAGGGTTCATCACGTCTGTTGACTCACCCTTCACCATGGTCTCGGTTCACCATCCCAGTCCCGGGCGGGCGGTGTGGCCGGATAGGCCACACTTTCTGCCCGTCGCGCTGGGGGGGCGGGCCGACAGTGGCGCGCAGGGGGCAGGGCCATGCGGCCGCACGCAACCCCGCCCCCTCCACGGTGGGGTGAAACACGTTACGGAATTGACCGTGGTGTCTCGTTCCCCACGGGTGGGGGGTGAAGGGGGGGGGGGGAACGTCTGTTCGCCCACCCCTTGACCCCCCCGTGGTCCGAACCACACCATGGTCTGCGGTCAATTCCTGCGGCTGTAACGTCTGAAATCACCCTAGGTCTAAGGGTAATATCAGGCAACCCTATTCTGCTCCACCAGGGCGCAGATGACAATTACTGAATTTTTCTGTTCCCTGCTCTTGTCTCACAAGAGCAGGTTGATTTCACATTCTCCCTAATGATAATTGGGTACTGAAAATTATAGAATTTGGTTATTCAGTCTCTTTTTCCACTTTGCCCCCGTTGTAAGCCTAGAAGGCCTTTTCAATTGTCGTCTTTTCAAACTGAAGGGTTGAATAAAGAAATTTCAGAAATATACAATAAGGGTGTTATAGAAGTGGTTAACCAACATGATATTTCACAAGGTTTCTAGTCTAACTATTTCATTATAGAAAAGAAAGGGAGCGGTTACAGACCTATTTTAGACTTAAGAGACCTTAATGAGTTTGTGGCTTATCGCAAATTTAAAATGTTAACTCTTGACCGCTTGACACATTTTTTGCACAGAAATCAATGGTATGCGGTCATAGACCTTAAAGATGCATACTTTCATATCAGGCTCCATAATAAGTGTAGGCGGTTTTTTAGGTTTGTTCATGGCTCTATCCATTTTCAATTTTGTTCACTTCCGTTTGGCCTGTCTTCAGCCCCCGAGAGTATTCACCAAGGTGATAGCCCCGGTGATTGCATATATTCATAGACAAGGTATTCCTATATACCCCTACCTCGATGACCGGCTTCTAGTAGTAGACTCCCCCCAGGTACTTCAGC
The DNA here is from genome assembly GCA_003113815.1 of Sphenodon punctatus. Classification (NCBI taxonomy): domain Eukaryota; kingdom Metazoa; phylum Chordata; class Lepidosauria; order Sphenodontia; family Sphenodontidae; genus Sphenodon; species Sphenodon punctatus. Next base: position 1,129,292 of record QEPC01011125.1, read on the forward strand.
AACACGTAACTTTTATTTTGCATCTTTGTGAACTTTTGGGCCTAAGGGTCAGTATTCAGAAGTCCAATTTTTGTCCTTCCCAACGTGTTTCTTACATTGGGGCAATCCTCGACTCTACATCTGCAAAGCCACCTGAGCGTTTGGAGGATACAAGTCCCTTTCGATCCACAGGCTACAAAGTGTTAAAATTTTCCAGAAGCTTTTAGGTCTCATGGCCTCCACCACAGCTACTACCCCTTTTGCGAGACTGTATATGCGTTCTTTGCAGCTTTGGATGTATCCTCTGGTAGACTGATACTTCCTTAACAGGATGGGGAGCTCACTTCCGAGATCTCAGCCTTTCAGGAACATGGAACACCAGACAGAGACAGATCCACATAAATGCCTTGGAGACCATAGCTATACTAAAAGCATTGAGAGCGTTCCGCAAATGTCTCCAGCGAACTATCGTCAATGTGACCTCGTACAGTATGTCAGCTGCCTGGCACATAAACAAGCAGGGCGGCACCAAGTCACCAGAACTCTGACATCTAGCCCTTCAAATTTGGCATTTTGCGATTCGACACAATATTTACCTGATTGCCACTCATGTTAGAAAACACGAGGGCGGATGTCGTCAGCAGACTCACAGTGGAACAACACGAGTGGGAACTCTCACCTCAGGTTTACAGGAGTGTGGTCACTCGTTGGGGTACACCGACAGTAGATTTGTTCACCACTGTGATCAATACCAAGTGCAGCCAGTTCTGCTCTAGAGCGGCACACGACCCAGCCTCCATGGGGGACACGTTTCTCATCCCATGAAAACCCAATCTATGTTATGAATTCCCTCCAATTCCACTGATTCCCAAGGTGTTGAACAAGGTACGGAGAGACGGGGCCAATCTGATATTGATATGTCCAAATTGGCCCAGCCAATTTTGGTTCAACGAGCTCCTCTCTCTAACCACATTTTCAGCCCCACTCCCTCAGTCACCCCAGTTATTGTCGAGAGATCAGGGACAAATTCTCTATCCAGACATATCTCAATTGAACCTGCGTGTGTACAGAACCCAAATCCCATAGTTCCTGTATCCATAGAAGATAAGCAAATGTTAGTTTTATTGAATGATATTAAGCCATCTACTAGGAAATCTTATAATTCCAAATGGAAAAGGTTTACCTTTTGGTTAACTGATAATAAGTTTAACTTGAATCACCTTTCGGTACAGTTAATTCTAAAATATTTGCTTCATCTAGCTGAAAGTGGACTGGCTCATTCTTCATTGAGGGTCCATCTCTCAGCAATTGCAAAACAAGTGTCACTGAAAGACAGCCAGTCCTTTTCAGTGGGATCTTAGTTTAGTTCTGCAATCTCTCACTGGTGCTCCTTTTGAGCCACATGGGCAGTGAGATTTTACATTGGACATTGAAAACTTCTCTCTTAGTCGCCATCACTTCCCTGAGCTGAGTCAGTGAATTGGCTGCTATTTCCATCAAGCCACCTTATTTACAGGTTTTTCATGATAGGATTGAAATTTCAGCCCATTCCTCCTTCATTCCCAAAGCCGTTTCCCCTTTTCATTTGTCTTAAAAAATTATACTACCAGTCTTTACCCCTCCGCCTCATGACTCTGAGGCGCTTGAGTCTGCCCATACCTTAGACGGGCTGTCCTTTTTTATTCAGAGAAAACCAAGGACTGTAGATGTACAGATAATCTTTTTGTCTTGCCCTCAAATTCATTGGGAATTAAAGTTTCTTCCCACACTATATCGAAGTGGTTGATAAGAGTAGTTTCCGTGGTGCACCATCACTTGGAGCTCGATCCTCCCCCCAATTTATGAGCTCATTCCTGAGAGCTTTGGGGTCCTCCACTGTGGCATTTGCTAATGTATCTCCATAGATTTGCAGAGCTGCTACATGGAGTTCCCAGCACACCTTCATCAAACATTATGCCCTCCATTTGAATTCCCAGGTCCAAAATGTTGTGGGAGTATCAATACTTAATTCTGTTCTTAACAATAGATAGTTCACTAGTTTAAGGTGTGCCTTCAAATGTTCATTTATTCCTTGATACAATTATTTTTGTAAACAAGTTTCTCATTACTGATTACCAGTATTAAGGTAATAAAGATTGCTAAAGAGAAGAATGTACAGTTTTATTGTCAAGAAAATTCCCCCAGCACCTGCATCTGGGCTTGGTACTCTCCCATTTGTGAGAATGGGAGAAGCCACTCAAAGAACAGAAGGTTGCTACCTTATAAACAAGGTTCTTCGAGATGGCACCAAACATTCTCACAAATACTCACCCTTCCAGCCCAGCATGGAATTTTCTTACTATTGCTTAAGGGTTGGAAGGAACTGTTGGGGTTAGGTGTGAAGGTACCTTATGTAGGGTGGGGGCGCGTGAACGTCACGTAAGAATTTAAATATGAGCTTGGTATATGCCGGTAAGAGAAGGGCGTGCAAGCATAAACCCATTTGTGAGAATGTTTGGAGCCATCTCGAAGAACCTTGTTTACAAGGTAGCAACCTTCTGATCTCATGCACCCAGCTCCTCTACTGGGCCAGGATCCATGGAAGGCCCCTTCACATGCTATTGCGTCCCTTCCAAGCTCAGCTGACAGCGGGACTCAGCCCATGGATACCAGTGTTGCAGGAGGTCAGAGACTCCCTGAAGTGGTGAAAACAGGCAGACCGATTCCACAACAGGGCACCCATGGGAGACCCAGTCAGTGTGGTGGTGACAATGGCTGCCAGCCTGTCCGAATGGGGAGCACACTGCCTACAGCTGTCAACCCAGTGCACCTGGTCCAACACTGAAAGAGGAAGCAGCATAAATTGGCTGGAGCTCAAGGTGATCTTCCTGGCCCTGAACTTCCACAGCGGTAAAAGGGCAACACTTTCTAATATACACAGACAGCGTAATGGCGAAGGCATATGTGAACCATCAAGGGGGTGGGGTCACGATTGAGGCCACTCACCTTCAATGGGTGGAAGACAACTTGATATTACTTCCAGCGCACCACATAAAGGGAAGCAAAAACATCCAGGTGGACTGACTGAACAGGTGGACGATGGACCCAGGGGAGTGGGCCCTGAGCACAGAGGCATTCGACCAAATAGTGGAAGTCTTCGGGAGGCCGGTCATTTACCTCTTCGCAAGCAAGGACAATGCAAAAGTTCCCCACTTCATGTCTTGCCATTATGAACCTCTGGCAGTAGTTTGACACCCTCAACCAGCCGTGGCCAAGAGGTACTGTGTACGCCTTTCCCCCGTTCCCGCTGATCATGTGGATGATAGCCAAGCCGAGGAGAGAATGCACCCACCTGATCCTGGTGACACCCTTCTAGCCCAGAAGGCCATGATTCGTCTACTTCCAAGACCTAAGAACTGCCTCCCCAGGCTCCGGGCTTGCTGACTGGAGGCCCAGTGCAGTACGAGAAGCTGGGCATGCTGAGACTGACTGCTTGGAGCTTGAGCAGGGAGCCTTAAGACAGCTGGAGTTCTCGAAGGAAGTATTAGACACCTTGATTCAGTCTAGGAGATATTTACAGGTATACCTGGTGTGCAGGAAAATCATTGCACCCCTTAGAGGCTAGAATCAGACATATCCTAGAATTCCTTTAGGCAGGAATGGGCAAGGGTCTTAAACCGAATACCCTATCCAGGAAGGTGGCAGCACTAGATAGTGTGTTTTTGTATGTGAGGGGTTTCCAGTTACTCTCTTACCCTCATGTAAAGTGCTTCTTAGAAGCGGCTAGAGTCCTCTCTCCCCGTTATCCATAGTTTCCCTTCTTGGGACCTCAACTTGGTACTGAGAGCTCTTCTCTCAGTCTTGCTCAAACCCTTGCAGGAGGTTTCCTTGTACTACCTTTCTCTGAAGGTGGCTTTTCTAGTGGGTATCACCTCTGCTAGGAGGGTTTCAGAGCTGGGAGCCCTGTTCATAGAACCTGCTTTCTGTGAGTTTAGAGACAATTTGGTGGTCCTCCATTTGGACCCAGCTTTCTGCCCTAACGTGAACTCCCTTTTTCCACAGAGGGCAGGAGATTTCTCTTCCCCCTGTCTGCCTGAACCAGTCTCACCCTCGTGAGGTGGAGTGGCATAAGTTGGACATGAGGAGGGCCCATAGGATGGCGTGTCTTCATCGTTTGTCCTCTCTATTCATAATCTCTAGTGTCCTGGTAGGAAGGGTCAGAAAGTCTCAAAATCTCTAATTGCAAATGGCTGGCAGCTTGCCTAGCTGAGGCTTACAGGGCACAGAATAAAGCGCTGCCTGCCACCTCACAAGCATTTAGGAATCTAGCCCCCTATGAAGAAATATGCAGAGCAGCCACTTGGGCCTCACTGCACACGTTCACCAACCACTACAAGGTCCACCTTCAGGACTCTGGTCAGGCGGCCTTTGGCAGGAGAGGGTTGCAGGCAGCGATTTAACTCCTATTTTTGAAACACATTTCCGTCTCCTGCCCCTTCTCTAATGACACTGCTTGGGAACTTCCCTGGTGTCCTGAGCAGGCCGTCCTGGAGCGCTCCCTGTGAGAAAGGAAATGGGGTGCTTACCTGTGAATTTCCCTTCTACATGGACAGGTCCTAGACAGACAGCCACCCGGTCTAACCAGTGAGACTGGGTGGAATGTGTTCGTTATTGAACACTGGGGGCCTACAATTGTTTCTGGGCTTTAGGTTCCCGAGTTAGGTTGTTTACAGTTAGCTTTGGATTGCTTTACTACAACTGGAGCTCTGGGGGACAGATCCCTCTATACATGCTCCAAAAAGTTCTGTCTGCTTCCTGCTGGTCATGGTGGGGGATCTACCCTTGGGTCCTAGCTGGCTGTCCAGGCGCTGTCCCTGTAGAAGGAAAATTCACAGGTAAGCACCCAATTTTCCTTTTTCAAAAGTAATCTTTTTGTACCACTTCTACCTCTGGGATACAGAGCCTATTGGAAAAGCTCCGGGAAGATGTGGTAATTATCTTACAGGTTACAGGGAATACTTAATTAGGAAGGAAACTGGTTCCTGATAGTTTTTTTTCTAGCAACATTGTGTGTGTTTTTTTACTAGCCAGTTTTTGGGGACCGGACATGAAATCCTTTGTTTCAGAGTTTGGTGTGGGAGAACTTGATCGGGTTTCTGCACATTTGCCATTCTTCCCTGCCCCACCCCCTTCTCCTCCCAAACCACCTTTGTTTTGTCCATTACTTTAAGGTAAATGTCTGCTGTTAGGTTGAGTGGAATGCAGTTTGGTAATATTAGATAACTTATCAAATGAAAATGGATGATCTGGAGCAAGTTAAAAGAGAAATGAAATCAGAAAAACCTGACCTATGCCTTCCCCGCTCTCCTCCACAGCAATCCAAACTGAAGTCCTCAAGATTAAGCAGAAGATCAAGGCCCAAAAGGAAAGAGAGAAAGCAGCTTATGCTAAAATGTTTGCTTAAATTGAGTTTTCTCCCTTGTTAATTTATGCACTGACTGACACATTGAATTAAGTGGCTTTCATTAGAGGGCCTGTCCTTCAACATGTCACATACAGTAGTCAATACTGATATTTTTTCCCCAGTGTTTACAGTTTAAACTGTGTGTGTCTGGAGCTGAAATTCTGATTTCCAGTAGCTTTCATAACTTGTTCACATGTCACAGTAAGGCACTTATTACAAGTGATGGTGGTTCTGAATTTTGAAAATTAGGACCCCCTAATATGTACCTTTTCAGAGTGATTAGATTAAAGCAAAGCTAAGCGAGTACAGCATATTCTTAAAGTAATTGCTCCTTAATTCCATTGCTTTAGCACATCAGATTTTCCCAAAATATAACCATCACAGACCTCTTATTCTGTAAAGTGTGGCAAAGAAATAAACTGAACTTGTAAGTATTATAAGTAAAATGTTTTTATTGTCATTTTAAAACAAACCAAGAATTATTTCTCTTGAAATAGGGCATTTATATATACTCTTTCTATACTTTAGTATAAGTTTTTAAACCAGTGGTACATTTCTTTAATTTTAGAGACCTCCAGTAGTGAAACAAATATTATATAGGTCACTTTGGCCGTGGGGGGAAATTATGCAATCAGTGTTAAGGAAATTTTAATGTATAATCTTATACCCATGCTTCTGAGTACACTTGCAAAAACTGAAGTCTCAGCAGCAGCTTTTTAGACACCAAAAAGCCCTTTAAATCATCCCATATTCACTTTGATGTTGTGAAAACTGTATATAATCCATCGCCAGATTTCCCTGGACTCACCTGTCTTTGTGTTTCATAGTTAAGGCACTGGTATCAAGCTTGAAACGGAAGGAAGCAGTAAACCTCTCATACAAAATGCCCAGGTCATTGATATGCTTTATAAAACCAGTTTCCACAAGACTACAACAAGCTAAAGTTCATGATGTTTTTGATCATATTTACAGTCCATTGTAAGCTGGGCCTCCTCCACCTTCTGGTACTACCCAGTTAATATTTTGGCTTGGATCTTTAATATCACATGTCTTGCAATGAACGCAGTTCTGAGCATTTATCTGTAACCGTAGTCCTTCTCCTGTTTCCAAAGGAACATATTCATAAACTCCTGCAAATAGAGATCATCATCATTGCACTTGGTGATAAGAATTTTACACAGTGACAGAAATAGAAAGGAAAAGATTCCTCATTGTATATACTAAATGTTTATTACAACATTAAATACTTCCTTGAATAGATGTTCTGTTGTGCACATGTATTGACATATCGGCTGTGTTAGTAAAAAGACCTTCCTTAAGCAAATAAAATAGAGTAGTAAAGCTTTCTTTTTACATTTATTAAGATATTACTAAAATCCTTTAGTATCTTTGTAGCTTAAAGTTGAACAATGACTTAAGAATGATGACTGAGAAAATATTTTGACATACCTGCAGGACAGAATCTCTGTTCAGGACCATCGTAGATAGCTAAGTTCTTGTTCACAGGGACACTGTCATCTTTCAGAGTCAAGTGAGGTGGCTGGTCATGTTCATGATTTGTACCACTTAAAGCCACAGATGAAAGCAGGTCAAAACTAATTTTACCATCAGGCTTTGGATATTCAATAGGTGTACAATCTTTGGCTGGTTTCAGCTGACCAAAGTCTGTCCCTAGAATAATTTAATTAAAATATTAAGTTTGGTGTAATGTAAAATAATTAGCTTAAGTTGGGAGACCTATACATTGAAACAAGCCATTGCCTAAATCTTTGAAAAGTTACTTAAGATTTCTATCCCATCATATTCCAAAGGCTCTGGGTGGGAAAAAGATAACCTAAAACAGAACCCACATAAAAATACGTACTATATTAAACTCGCCCAACACATCTCCAAACCCCATACCAGATAGTCTTTACAACTCAACTAATAATCAGAATCCTTCTTTCCAGGCTAGTAAATAGCAAGCGGACCAATGATTGTCATGGAGCCCAAGTCTGGATGTCTTTAACACTACCTAGGAGACAACCTCATCTAGCTTTGTCAAGGAGTCTTGTGCAGTGGGGTGGTTCGTTCACCAACAGAATCAGCCTCTCTCACAGGGTTCGACAACTTAAGCACCAGATGACATCGATAGGCTAAATTTCCTTTACTGATTGCCACAATGCGACCCTCTGCCTTTTTGAGACTGATGCTGTATGGAGTACCTGGCTGGTACCATCTGGGCTATTAATACATGTGCAAAGTTAATAATTTAATTCTAAATAAGATGAAAACATGTTTTGTTCACTGCCAACTTGGTACTACAGAACATCAGTGACAGACCAGTTTCTCTTAACCTCTACCATGTCCAGAGAAGGACAGAATAGGCACAACTTGCCATACCCTCTTCCTGTCCATCACAACCAACAGGCAGTCAGAGGACATTTTCTGAGTCTGGCATCCAAAAGGCACTTGGGCCTGAAGAATCCCATCCCCTTCCATTGTCCTGTCTCTCATTATTATTATTATTTTAAGCATTTATATAGCGCCAGCCATGTACCAGGCGCTTTACAAAAAAGATAGACACGGTCCCTGCCTGAGAGCTTACAATTTCATGCAAGAGTTCCCTCCCCAAATGTACATCCCTGTGGAATGAAGATAACCCTCAGTAGTCAGTTTTATTAGGAAAATGAGCATATCTTCAGTGACAAAACGCTATATGACACAGAGAAACGTACAATCACTCATTACACACAGGACTGTTCCACCTGCTGACAAAACACTTAGCTTTCTACAGGTGTGGTTTTTGCTTACATTTTCCAACTTAAGTGCTGACCAAATACAATACCCTATACTTCGAAGCTATCCAACTTTTTCACCATATTACCTCACAGTAATTTGCTGTTGGGGCAGACTGCACAAAATTAATCTAATATAATGTAATTTTAAGGCCATGAGTCAGATGGAACCCTACCATAGGTTGCCCATTGGACATCCCTGCCCTATTTCATTCAAGATCTGTCTAAGCCCAACCCTAAAAGTGATGTAAGACTTTTTTGTTTGGTCAGGTGTTTGACAGGCAGGGACAGGGTTGGGTGGGGCGGTTGGAGATTTTTTTAATCAGTTATGTTTTTATATGATGTAAACTGCCCTGAGCCTTAGTGAGAAGGGTGAGGTAAAAAAGAATAGAAGTAATGTGCATTTCTAGTTTAAGAAAATTTACCTGGATGTTTTAAAGTCCATGGTTCCATTCCTCTTAGTATCCAATAAAATATACCAGTGTAAATCATTCCTCCATACACTCCCAGTGTACCATGGCAAGAAGGCCGGATGTTCCTAACTCCATAAAGCTCTTTCCACACCCAAGATTTCTTCAGGTTCTCTTCATATTCAGGCACATCAAGTCCTAGTAGAAACATACATTTCTTAATGTAAGTAGCATAGTTTTCAGAAAAAGTATCAAAGATATGTTCAGAGGTGGTTACTGGCAATGGAACTAAAAATGTGAAGCTATCCTCTTCAGAAGCCAGATTTGTATGTCAAAGATCAATTTTATATCCCCCTGCAAGAATTTGTGGACTTGTAATCAAAACTAACAGCATGCTTGAATGTTCCTACAATGTCTTTTCTGAAATGCATTCTTCGAGAACCATTTTTCTACAAGCAGATTAGCGAGAGAGATAAAAGCTGGTGGTATTAATTCAGTCCTCAAATTTTATAAAAACACAATGGGTGTTAACTTTAGTGTAATCTAGTATTGAAGATATTATTTAAGAATACTACTGGTCAGTCCTTCCGGTTCAAAGAAAAAGCCCTGTATAATCACCTTTTAGGAAACTGCCTGTCAGGTGGTAGAAGAAACTTGAGAGTGGGAAACAGTTCAATACAACAAGCCTATAAACTCACCTCAATACCAGGAAGCCGACTTAATACCGCTTGTTGGTTTGCCTTTTATTCACTAAAACCTAATCTTGCCTTTGAAAATGCAAAATGGAATCCAAAGCAACAAGACACCTAGGGTTCTCATACAGGGATGGGGAACCTCAGGCCCGGGGGCCAAATATGGCCCCATTCCACTTCCTGGATCTAGTTCCTTCCTGCAACCACTGAAAAACTGAGCTCAGGATAAGGAAATAGAGATCAGGGTGTGCACACAAGAATAAAGGACAGATACATGCCATAAATCCATGATCTGTGCCCTCCTTTCCTTGAGTACACCCCTTAAGCACCTCTGGCCCCAACTTGAATGTGGCCCTCGGCGCTTGTACTAGTTTTCGAAGTGGCCCCCGGGACTGAAAAGGTTCCCAACCCCTCATTCTTGAGACTGCTATTGTCATATGAATGCCAGCTTCCAGTCTTAGCCCCAAACCTGAAATATGGACTTCAGTAAGCCTACTTACACATCACACAAGCTGTAAAACTATCCTCAATACAAAATCTGAAAGGTGTTTTGATTCCAGGTATAATGGATTGCTTTGATGATAATACCATTTAGCTTGTTACCATTAAAGGACAAGAGAAAACTTGACATGAAAAACTGGAAAAAAAACTTTCTTCCCTTCGACTCTTGTATGAGAATGAATAATGAAGCAAGTAGAATAAGAAGGACCCATCTAAACTAACAGAACCACCACTTCCACGTGCAACATTTCCTGACTAAGTACTTGTTATAACTGCTTTCCCATCATCATAAAACAGATGCCCCTGAGCATGGAAAAGAATCAGTGTGTTAGGACAGCTGCTCCCCAAATGCCACCCCTTTCCAGGGCTGTAGAGTCAGGATGCCATAACAGAATCTTGCATTAATTCTGTAATTGCCAAACACTAAAAATTTTTGAACAGTGAAACTTGAGCTGTATAGGACAACTCCTGTTACTTACAGAAGTGCAGATGGCTAAAGTATTGCACATGAGGCTAATACAACTACCTGAACCACAGCAGATGACCAGAATAGCTTAAATTCTGTGGTAAGGGACCATGAGACACATTTGCTGTCAAACTGCTATTAAGGGCCTCTATCCTACAACAGACTTGCTGATGTACAAGTCTTATTGGGGCCAAGGCTTTTCAGAAAAATTCATGCATATAACCTCATGATTCCCTTTTGATGAACCATAAAGTGAACACCACAGGCAGGGCCGGCCTTAGAAATTGCAGGGCTTAGGGCAAAGACAAAATGCGGGGGCCCCTGAGCTTCACCCACTTTCCCATGGCTCCACCTACTTTTCCATGGCCCCTCCCATTTTCCTTTGACAATTAGAGAATTGTCATACAAGTTATTTTTAACTTGTCAGTACAATGTGCTCCAAAGAACATTTAAAGCTGGTTTAGATGAAAGGAAGCACAGGACACAGATATGGTTAAAAGGCAAGGACTTATTTAACGCACAGAGGGCTAGGGACAGATTATCCATGGCCTGAACCCTCCTCTTGAGCATATCCCCAAGTCAGGAGTTCAAACCTAGATCCAGCTGATCAAACTACCCCCACATGGCCACAGCACCCCCCATGAAAGCAGGGGTGAGGAACTGAACCTCAGGCTCAGAGCAGCCAAACACAGCCCTCAGCAAGATTTTGTCAGTGTGACCCCTTTCCAGTTACTGGATTTAGGGATCTCAAGCACCAAAGCACTGAAAATCTGGCCAAACGTATCAAACAAGAACCCCCCACACACAATCACAGCACCTCCAGCCCCTTCCCAAACCACCCCCCAGATGGCCCATGTCTACTCCCAAAGCCCCACAGAGGAGCAGAACAGTACAAATGAGCTAAGATGAGAAGAGGAAGAGGTATTGGTTGGGTCGCCCTTACCTCAGATGCTGCTTGGCCAGGCCTTCTGTGAGGCAGGCTATAGGCTGCTAGGCAGGAGCGGACAGCAGGAACATTCTGCTGGGCCTCTCCTTGGGGGGGGGGGGGGGACAGGGAAGAGGGCGAACCCCTTCATGCACACACACTCCCTTCTCTCTCTTACATACATTCAATCTCACACCCTTTTATCTCTCTTTTACTCACACTCCCAAACACGTGCACTCGCGCGCACTCACCCCCCCAATTCAAGCTCACATTTTCACCACACCACACGCTTTCACCTCACACCCACCCATTCAAACTCACACACATGTTCTCTCTCACAAACTCTCACATGCTTTCTCTCACACATCCCCATTCAAACTAACAAACATGCTTTCACCTGCCTCTCTCACACCCCCATTCAAACTCACCCCCCCCCCATTTAAACCAACTCACAGATATACACATTTAAACACACACACAGTCGCGGCCACACTGGCTCGGTTCCTCTGCCTGTGCCGTGTGCCTGCTACTGCCACGACCTCCTCCTGTTCTTTGAAAGTCCTGCTGTGAGCCTCTGTGCTACATGCATATCATATCATATGCCGGGGTCAGCAGCCATTTCCTAAATCTGGCAATGCTAGGACTACATTTCCCAGCATGCCAGAGTCAGGAAATGGGCTTCTCCCAGCATGCGCGCAGAGGTGCACAGCAGGAAATTTTAAGTAGTGGTCGCCAGCAACATTCAACAGCAGAATTACTGTCTGGTTGCGCAGGCCATGGGGAGCAGTGCTGTAGCGGAGAGCACGGGCAACCTGGCGGGTGGGCGTCAGGGGTGGTGGAAGTTCCTTCCCCTCCACCCAGGCTGCTTCTGAGAGTGGGGGCTCGGGTGGGTGATTAATTTTTTAAAGTTACAGCAGCTCAGCTGCTGTCTGAGGCAGTGCAGTGCGGGGCCCCCCTGAAAGCGGGGCGGCGGCTCTGCGGTAAGCCCAGCCCTGAGCACAGGGCAACTCGCAGGGTCAGCTTACTCCACTAATGTGGGAAGAAAGGAGACGACAGGTCACATACAATAAGGTGTGTCTTCTTACTCATCACTACTCTCTTGATAGTGTTTTTTTAAAGCCCCAACAAAACAGGGGGAAATGTATTTACTTATTAATAGCAATGATTACTCAGAAGATCTCAATATACTGTTATCGTAAGTGTAAAGCTAGATATCTAATGGCATTGTTTCACGGTCTAAGAAAAACCTCAATTTCACCTGTTACAACTTTTTAACATTGCAATCATGATATTTGGATTGCAAGTGTTCCAGAGAAATGTTGAATTGTAAGGAACTTTCATCCCCAAAATTTAAAGCCATGAAACCAGATCTGTTGAAGCTTGAACAAAAAACAGCCACCCATTCCGTTTTGTAAGTTTACATACACCATCTCCTGCATGTCAGAAACATGCCACATTCTTTGCTGCAGTGTAAGGACCAAATTGATTAACAATAACCAGACAAAATATTGCAAACCCATCAGACCATACTGTACTCCATTAAACATTTTTTTGTGAATGTAGTAATCTCCAGCATATGTATCAATTTTCTCTTAGCTCCACACAATAGTGATTTTGCATTAGAAGCTCCTCCTTATTCAAGGAAAGTGTTTCATTATTGGCTGGTGTCTTCAGTCAACATGTGTATATCAGGAGATCTTACCTATTGTCTTTGATTGGAGATTTTCATTAGTGATGTGGTTGAAAATAGTTTCAGAAGCTAACATGCCACTTTTCATTGCAGTGTGTGTGCCTTTGATCTTAGGAACATTCATGAAACCTGGACTGCAACCAATTAGTAATCCCCCAGGGAAAGCAAGTTTGGGTATAGACTGAGGAGAGAAAATAATTGAGATTAAGATCAGTAGTATTTTTGTTTAGCATGCATAACAAAAAACAAGTTTGCTACAATATCCAAATGTTACTTAAAAGGTAACTGGCCATAGGCTCACCCTACCCTGTCAAAATAGAGGCAAGCTGGGATGCTCCTGTGCTAGAAGGTTGAGGAACCACACCTAGAACCTTGGTAATGAGAGAAGTGGCTAGGATCTGCAAAAAGGGAAGCAAACAGCTGAGTAAGGGGAAACCACCAGAGAAAGCAAGGGAGATCATATCCTCCATTCTGTAGAATGGGGCCTGAGACACAGGCAAGGATAGGACTTGGAACTAGTGCTGAAACTCATTTTTTGAATGTATCCAGAATGTACAGAGGATCCCTGCACTCGGTTTGGTAACACCTAGTTACAAGGATTAAGTCCAGTACTTGGTAAGTTCGGTCCTGCTCAATTGAGTGTTTCTCTACGCTGCCACAGCTGAGACTTTGGCCAGATGTGACCCACCCCTGACCATACCTTCACTGAGCTGGGAAACTAAGCGTACTGCCTTATGTGGTATGCACAGGGGTAATGGGAGGGGACAGGTGAGGGGTGGACAAGCACAGGACAGTTTTTGATTGGCTGCCTGCCAGGGGCAAAATAAAAGTGGGCATTTGGGCATTATTATAATTATTATTATAAGCATTTGTATAGGGCCAGCTGTGTACCTGGCGCTTTAAAGAACAATTATATAGACGCGGTCCCTGCCTACGGCTTACAATCTAACAGACTTGGAGGGGTTGGCGACTTCAGCCTGGCTGTGTGCTACACTGCTGTATGTATGCATTTTTATTTTTGGAGTTGGGAGCCTTGGACTGCTCATTTTTTTGCCCAGACTTTTAAAGAAGGGGGGATGCTTGGCCATAGGTGAAATGCTGGGGTTTACTACACCCTGCTTTTTATATTAAGTGGGTGCTTGGGCATAGGACAATGGTTATTAATATTTATTATACAATTTTATTACCCCGCCCCTTCTGCAAGGCAGCTTGGGGCAGCTTACAATTTAAAACAAAAATATAAAACATAAAATAAAAAAACAAAACAATATATAAACATATCACACACAAAACGAACATATAAAATACAAAACCACTTCAGGGGGAAGCCATACAAAACAAACATAAAGCACATCCCCCAGCCCTCAATCCCGCCCCCCCATCCCATTCCTCCCTCCTTCACCCGTCCCCATCATCCAATGCCTGGAGGAACAGCTAGGTTTTACAAGCCCGATGAGAAGCCAGCAGGTCCGGGGCCAGGTAAGCCTCCTCCGTGAGGGAGTTTCACAGCCGAAGTGCAGCCACCAAGAATGCCCTCTCCATAGTGTCCCCCCAATTTACTCGGGGGACCTCCACGAAGGCGCCCCCAAGGGACCGATCGAGGGCCTGGGGAGTGAGACGGTCCTGCAGATAGGTCGGGACGAGGCCATGTAGGACTTTAAAGGTGAGAACCAACACCTTGTATCGGGCCCGGAAGAAAATAGCTCCCAATGACCTGACCCCATAAGGAGCCAGGCCGCTGCATTCTGCACCAGGTGCAGCCTCTGGACTGTCACCATTCTGGAGGCTGCACGCAATATGGTGTGTTTTGGGAGGTCTTTTCTATCAGGGGCCATGTACTCTGGGGCACCAGTACCACCCACCCCAGAGCTTGCATAGGGGTATACGGGCGGGAAAGACCTTCTGGTCCCATGATTCCCAGTTTCAAGATTTTCCAAGTCCTCGGTAACAATTCCAAGTGGTGGCTGAAACTCGGCTTCGGCACCTCAGAAACATTGAGTGGTTTTTTTAAAAAAAAACCAAACCATTCGCTGCATCCCTACTTGGAACCTGCTGAAACACTGAAGGGAACTAGGAGTACTCTTAAACATCAAGTACAGTAACTGGAAGGCTGGCTTGGTGCAAAAGCTAAATGGGGTAATACTGTTGAAAGAGTAGTACTGCTGTAAGACTGTGTTAAAAAGAGGTAGATGGAAATATGAGGAATCCCCAGGCCACATCAGCGCCAGGTACCATTCCTGAAGCAGAGGATTTGTACTCTGGACTCGGAGACCGTGTCCTATTGTAAAGGATAAACCAGCCCGAGGCAGGGGCTTAAAATTAAGTGTTTAGACTCCATGTTTTGCTTGTGAAAGAGGAAACTGAATTACTAAAAAGTCCAAGACAGTCTTGAGAAGCAGGAGAAAGGAGAATTGGTTACCTACCTTCGTGAATTCCTCTCTCTCTTACTCTCCTGATCCTCCTCCGCTGGGTAGCAATAGTGCTGGCCGATAGGAGGCAGATGACATTTCTTTTATGCGCATGCGCACCAGGAGCTACCCGGTCCCTCAGTCCGTAGTATAGCCGAGTGCCCCTGTAAGTAGTATCACCTGACAAAACATAACTTCAGGAGAAAAAACTGTAATACCTTAAGTACATAAGATTGAGAATCAGTTTGAACTGGGACCCAACATGGTCAAAAAGTGAGAAAAGTTAAAACAGTTGTATAAATGAGATGCTGAGTGCTGTACGGCAGGGAGGGTC